>OZ010577.1:4228400-4708400 GCA_963932145.1 Acanthosepion lycidas
CTGGCCGATAGCAGGCATAGGCTCCAAGAAGGCTGTGGAGGAGATCATGATATGGTCCACCCTGTCAAATGAAATAATCATATGCTAACAAAATTAATGACTTTTACAACAAATGATAAGGCTAGGAAAAAATAAAAGTTGCTGCAATTTTAACTGATAAATCAAGTGAAAATTAAAAATAGATACTTTAGATTAAATTTAAAAATGAGCAAAATGTTGTTTAATAAAATTGGAATAAGATAAAAATTGAACAATACAAAGATGAAAGGAAAAATATTTAAAATCCCAGGAAACATAATTCAAAATATTGTGAGATTCTAACAAGGGTAAACAATATTGACAATATCATTTTTAGAATTCTTTTGCAATGTTCTGTTAGAAATCCTGTTGAGATTTTCCTAAAAATACGAGATGATGTCAGGGAGGACAGTTTTCTCCAAAGTCCAAAAAAGGAATAGCAGCACAAGAACATTCAAATATCTTTTAATTTAAAATGGATATTATTTCAAAATCTTTCTTTGAATCCCACTCTTTAATCAATGAATAAATATTCATCATCAGGCTGAGAATTTTGGTCTTTCATAATATTATCTTCATGATCAGCGACATCATTTCCAAATTACTCGTGTATCAACTTCAATAAGTTACAAGAACAACATATAAACATATATTTTCATAATGTTTAACCTACTCTGTGGAAACAAAGAATTTCTGAAAACTGCCAACCAACTCCAGCAGCTGAATTATATTGAGGCTATTTGAAGAATTAAATCAAATAATTCAATTTCTACCTGTAATTTCTTTCATTTTAATCACCAAGAAGAAATGATGAATAAATTTTTAATCCAACAAGTCAATCTCTTACTGAAAAGTTTATAGTTTATCTTTTGTACAAACTTCAGCCAAAATATGAATGTCATTCAAGGTTGGGTTCTTATTTTTATCTATGAACCAAACTTTTATATTTTCATTACTAACAATAAACTATTAGTAAAGAACCACACTACATACTAAAGTAGAAAGAACACACTCACATATCTGTTTTCAATTCAATATTAATATTTTACATTCAAATGTTAATGTTATGACAGTCTTCTTCATTTTGTCTGCCAATTCATAGCTATTTTGAATCTTCGAAGATTTGGAGTGCATTTCCTCAAACCCAACTTGTTCATTTACAAACACAGTACTGAATAAAAGCAGAAATGTGTTACAATATTAGAGGAAGTCCTTTAACAAACACCAGCCATGAAAATCATTTAATTTTATGAAGAGAACCTGGATTATTTGTTGTTTTTTTTGTTAAGACACTTAAGTTGATGAAAGTGTTTTGCTATGAAACTTTTGTACTAGAATGTCTTAGAGCCACACTGGTTTCATTTTTTCAGTAATTATTGTAACAAAACAAAAAAATTTAAGAAATAAAATAAGTCATATATATAAAGTTCTAATTGTGATTAATTTAGTTCGCCAGTCATTTGCAATAACAGAAATTGATTAAGGTGTTTGCTTTCAAGCAACAGACCTCTTTCTTCTCTCGTTCAACAAGACCTGACACGACAAGCAAATATGCTTTGCAGGAGGTGAGTTTTCTTGTTCCTTACACTAATTTTTGTTTATGTATATTATTAAAAAAAAGAAAAGAAAAAGAGGGGAGAGGAAAAAAAAATACGATAAATGAAATAACAGATTTGAAATGACAATTTTAATTAGAATTATAAAAAAAAAAAAAAAACAAAAAAAAAAAAACGAACAATTCTGTTGCCTTCGCAAAAATCTAAACTTACTTTCTGAAAGATGCAAAACTGAGGAAAGGTGCGTGAAACATCAAGTTTTATGAGTTCCACACTGGCTTCTTTGTTGGACGGAGGATCAGCAGAATCTGAAGATAAAATGCAAACAAAAAGTTTTAATTTTCTGCACAATCAAAAACAGCTTTAAAATTATTTTTAAATTATTAAACACTTTCATATAATAAATATTCTTCCACTGAATATCCATGGATATTTAAGAGATAAAATTTACAATATTCACAGCTGTTCAAAAATTAGCATTTGACCTTCAAAATTTTATTTTTTGGAAAAAAAAAAAAAAAAAAAAAAATGATCAAATCTGTAAATCTGAAGATTTACAGATTTGATCATTTTTTTTTTTTTTGTTCCATAATCAAGCCTAATGAAACCAATTCCAATTTCTTTTCACCCCTTCACCTTGTAAGAATAATACACTCATTCTGTAATAGTAATTGCCATGCAGTATAGTACCGAGTTGCTAGATTATCTCCCTTAAAGGGAACTCTCCGTAAGTGGAGAATAGCAAACACTACACAGAAAAAAATCCCAAAATAACTGCTAGTTGCATAACAACATAGACCTGTTATATTTAGTTAGAATATTTCTTCCAGATAATTCATATTTTCTTACAGCCCCTTGCTACAAACTAGTATGTGCCTTATAAAAATTACATTACAATTATTATGACTAAATATAATTCAATTGTGTATGAATTTAAGATGGAGAAACTACTGAAACCTTGTGTGTTTGATGCTGACCAAAATTCATCGGTTCTGAGAAAGCCTGGAAACACTGAAGACCTTTGAAAATTGTGTGTAGCAGACACCCAAAGTGACAACTGAAGCACATAAACTACAGCTGCTAGAGAATTTTGTGTCACCGGACATTTATGAGATTATAAGCAAGGCGGAAACTTATATGGAGGTTTTGAACTTACTAAACAAAGTGTACATACAAGAAAATAGCAAGATCTATGTGAGATACATCCTGGCCACTAAGAAACAACAAACTGGAGAAACACTGGACCTACAGAGTCTCACTAAGGACTGCAATTTCCAACAGGTTACTGTGACTAAACACAAAGACCTAGACATTTGAGATGCCTTCATAACTGAACTAGCTAGCCCTATAATTTGACAACAACTTTTAAAGAATGGAAAATTCAACAAAGCTTTAAACCAAGATTGAGGTCTGGTGCTAGCACACAAAAATGCCCAAGCATACATTTTCATCAGTGGAACAAATACAACATATGAGACAGCAGTCATAAATGATGTGGTGATGCTGAAGTTGGCCATGACAATAGTTAATGAAGAGGAAGTTGACAAACCCTTACTGACAACAATGACAGTATTCAGAAAGTGGATAATGTTTTTTTGTAAAAAAAAAATAACAGGAAACAATGAGCTAGGAGGTTACACATGCAATAAAATGGGGCACTACAGCAGCTATTGTTGATGCCTTGACAGAATACTTATCTAATATGGAAGCATTTTACACTGATAACTGACCAATAAGCATTATCATTCATATTCAACTACAGGAAGTAAGTTATTCAATCCAAGAATTGTAAGCTGAACAGGTAGCAAATTGAGCTATTGACATAAAATTGTACAATATATTACAGACTTCAGGTCAGAATGCAGCTCTGTATGCACTCACAAAATCAAACTGTGCAGCTATCACTACTGATGTTTTACAGGAGATTCACGAGTCCTACTGTCGTCTGGAAGTTGCACATATGGGTCATTTTGTGTGTACCAAAAACCTTCCCTCCTCAGTGGAGGACATTCACAACATTACCACTCAATGCAGAACCTTTGTGTGTGAAAAACCACAATTTGGGAAATCCAAGGGAAAAGTTATAAAAGCAATTTAACCTTTTGAAAGGCTAAATACGAATTTCAAAGTCCTACTTGCCCACAAAGAAAAACTAGTACATTCTAGTGGTCATTGATGTGTTCAGTAGGTTTCACTTCTGTGTTCGTCTTGTCTGGTTTTCAGACATCCGCATGTTGAGTGCCCTTTCTCAACTGAGAAAGAAAAAAAAATTGGTGTTATATAGCTCCCCCAGTTCAAAATTATTAGCTAATACCTGTGTTGCGGGTCCTGTATCGATGCAGTGCCGGCCTACAAAAAGATGGCCTTGTGCCAGACACTACACACAACTACCGGACCCACAAACAAAGTAAAAAAAAGAAAAATATACAAACATATATTGCGTGGTCTTTTCTTTCAAAATATCCCAATTTCCTAGGTGAGGAAAGAGGAATAAGGTCGCTTATCACGTGCACAAAAATGAGAAAAAGGGTAGACAAGAGGAATGACTGAAGCAAGTCTGATAAAACACACAAATATAAACTTTATTATTTATGTTTAACAAGTATTTAGTCTCGTGAGTGGAGACAATAGGTAGAATTACTGAAACTTGCAAAAGGAACGATAAGGCAGTGACAAATAGTTCATCAAATTTCCGCGCCTAAACGAAATTCAAGATGTCTAAGGCAGGAAAGAGTTCACCAGTAGGAAAGTTCTGGAAGGAAGTCTGCTTGAATCATAATGAACGTGAATGCAACAAGGTATAAAAATACTCACTGCGAATTATTGTAATGTGTGTGTAATGTGATATTTTTAAGTTACTGGTTCATAATGGTTAGAGTTCAAAGAAATATGAGAAGTTCTCATTCTTCGTGGTCGCAGGTTTCAAGTTCCCTGGTTATGTACAAAGGCAGGCTCGAACAAGAGGTTCGCCTCCGGACAAGAAATTAGTCATTGGAAAAGGTGTGAGACGACCGTATTGTAGAGTTCTGGTAGTGAGTAGAGGAAAGCTCGAAAATTGTTCGCTTAAGACGAAAGGTTAGTCTTGGGAAAAATGTATGATAACGACAGTGTATCTGTCTCTACATTTCACTTCAAGACAAAAAGTTAGTCTTGGGAAAAATGTATGATAACAACAGTGTATCTGTCTCTACATTTTCTTGCGGATATAGGAGGAAGGTTCAACATGCTTACATTAGGTCGAGAAATTAGTCTTGGGAAAAATGTATTGCCGACAGTGCTGCAGTCTCGACATTTTCGAGTAGAAAATGGAGGAAGGTCGGACGAGTGGTTTGCATCAAGACGAGATAAAAAAAAAAACAATGTAAAAGTGTGCGGGGCTCAACGCTCTCTAGTTTAAAAGCAGAGGAAGGTTCGAACTGGTTGTTCGCAGAAAAGTATTGAACACACGACATGTTGAAGGTTTAAGATATTCCGGCTCGCTTATGGGTTAAGAGCACAGAATAAATGAGTTGTCCTCACAGCTTGAGAATTCGAGGAGCAACTGGTTGTTCGAAACACTAGTCGTCCATGACGTCAGAAAAACGCGCGGGAAAAAATTCAAATTGTGTTAAGTATCAGCAGCAGTTAGCTCGCTTACTGGCGAAAACGTTTACTGCTATTATTAGTTGAAAGTGAGAGGAAGGGATGAAGACTCTCGCGCGCGCGTCGCAAAGGAGGTGGAAATACTGTGGTATTCCTTACCTGCCTGGTATCGTTCATATGCAAATAGTCAGTACCACCTACTGTAAATTGGTCTTCTCTCAACAGTCCATTGTGGAAGAGGACATAACTCCCGGTGCTTACAGTCTCTTAGCACGTTGACCCAATTCTCTGTTACACCTTTGCATTCACATGCAGAGATATCTCTTCAGCCATGATGATAGAGTACTTGTGTCAACTATTTGTAATATTTGGCATGCCACACTACATACATTCTGATATTTAACATGAAGGAAGGTACCCCGAGTTGAAAGACTTCCTACATCCAAAAGGAAT
The DNA here is from genome assembly GCA_963932145.1 of Acanthosepion lycidas. Classification (NCBI taxonomy): domain Eukaryota; kingdom Metazoa; phylum Mollusca; class Cephalopoda; order Sepiida; family Sepiidae; genus Acanthosepion; species Acanthosepion lycidas. The sequence goes on from OZ010577.1 coordinate 4,234,010, forward strand.
TTCTACCAGCTGTACAACCAGTTAAAATCCTTGGGGGAAATGGACAAGTAGAAAGGTTAGTACAATTAGGTCTTAAGTCAAAACAACTGTCCCTGTCTATGTGGGAGGTAGTGCTACCTGATGCCTTACATTCCATACAATCTGTATATGTCTTCCACCAACTACACCTCACACGAGAGCCTGTTTAACTACCAGTGTAGATTGGGTACAGGATCTTACATACACAGCTGGTTAACCAACTCAAAGAAGGTACTCTTATAGAAATATACCAGAGAGAACAAATATGAACCTTCAGTTGTGGAGGTGGAATTACTACAAGCAAGCCCAGAATATGCTTATATACAACAGTTTCTCTTAGGGATTTGGCATCCCTACCAGACGAACCAGAAGTCATGAAAGAGATTTGAACTGTGACCTCACTCAGCCACTGGTAGAAAGGAAGACCAAGTTATACAAGAATTGGAAATGCCAGACTGGCACACCACAGATTCTGAAACTGGTCAGGCAATCATTATGGACTATTTTCCCTGCTCCCAATGCTTGGACTTATAAAATGGGTGAGAATTTAATAGTAACTGCCATGCAGTATAGTACCAACTGAGTTGCTAGATTACCTCCCTTGAAGGGAACTCTCAATAAGTGGAAAGGAGCAAATACTACACAGGAAAAACAAAACAATAGACCCATTATATTTATTTAGAATATTTCTTCCAGCTAATTCATATGTTCCCACATTACCTGGCTATGAATTAACATGTACTTTACAAAAATTACATTATACTCCCAAGATGAGTTATCTTGTTCATGGCATTGAACAGATTAAACAGTAAAGTTAAAATGAATGCCTTACATTATTAATAGCTAAATGATAACTGATTTTGAATGCAGAATTTCAAGGCAGGTTCTCCCCATTTGAAAGATTAGAATAACAAATTTTCGTACTTGTATTTCTCTTCAAAATGCCTCTGTAGTGTGTTAAGCAACCTACACTCATTACCTTGATGTATAAAATGTCAGTTTGTGACATTAAGAAAACTGTTTGATGTCACTTACTTTCTGCAGAGCCATGAGATTCTTCACTTAATAATTTGATTCTGTCTTTGGCACGATTCAAACAGATTTCATAGAGCTCTGAAAGAAATGAAAAGTGAAAGAATCAAAATGAAAACATTTGGAAAAATCAAATAAATTTTCTTTATTTTATTATTTCTATTTTCTTCTTATTGATGTTAAAATTGCCTTAAAGAAATAATTAAGCAAAAAATTATTTTTTAACAGGAGATAAATTAAAATTAATTTATTATCTTCTTTAAAGAATAATCAAACCAAAAGAAAACTGATGTCTTTGCTGATTTCTCAAATGTCCGTTGTTCAAAATTGCAATTGTATCCTGTTTATGAAAAGGCAAAATGTTTTTCTGTATAAATAAACAGCTTCTCTACCCAGAAAAGTAAAGATAAAACTTAAAAATTCATATCTTAATGAAATCCAAACATCTGTGGAATTTTACCAGTGATCAGGTACTGAGGGGATGCATTTACCATATCCACATTGAAAGGATGAAAATGAAAATTTAAAATTTTTGTTTTTATAGTATTAAACCCCCCCCCCCAAAAAAAAAAACAAATTGTCTTGCAAGAGTTTATCCTCATAATATTCAATTATTAACACCTCCCTCTAATTTATATCACAATTCATTGTAAATGTTTTAAAAGTAACCTCTACCTTGAGTGGCTCTCGAGTCTTGTGTCCTATTTTAAAAACGGTTTTTAATAGCAAAATATTAATTGCAACTAAATTTGTACAAAAATGAGTGGCCATTGTAACATTGGTACACAACAGTTCAGAGGCGTTCTTGTCTGAAAGAATCTGCTATAATCCGACTTGTACTAAAGCAGGTTTTAGTATCAAACTAATATATTCAAAACATTCTATAAGTGCAAACAATTTAGTTACAAGGAATTAAATTAACCATCCAAGACATAACTAGTGATATGACAGTTAACCTCAATAATTGGACATAACTTTTATCAATATAACTGACAACAACAACTAGATTACCTGTTGTAGTGAAGCTTTATTAATATTTGAAAGATTAATGGTTTTTTAGTCTTTTCATGTCAAAGATGGAGGCTGTAGAATCTGACAACAAAATTCCTTGCAGCTGATAAGAGCGCTGACAAAATGAAATTGAAAAACTTCTTGTGACTTCATGACATTCTGGCATAAGGCTTTTAGTTAGGAAAAAGGCTTATGATAAGCACAGTGTAAATCTTACATGTTTTCAAAACTGTCTTACTACTTAAAAACATAAAACATGTTCTTACCTGAGGTAATATTTAATTCATTTCCAATTGCTAGTTTCCATACGCGACCTCGTACACTGGGGGGTAAGCCATTCCACCATAAATCACGTGCCCGTTTTGTTTGTTTCCTAAAAAGGAAAAATTATCAGTCACTGGTACACCCAAATTTATATGGATCAAGGGGAGTAAGGAAGATTTAATTAAATAAATATAAACAATGCAACCACCACCTGCCCAATCATCAAATCCTTTGTGAATGAAAAATCTGAGTTGTATCCTCAACTAATTCTTATCAGCCAGAATAATATAGTCTATTTAGAGTTTGAAATTGCAGCTATTCAATTAATATTTTCTGACCAAAATTTTAAGAAAGAAGAAAACAGACTATAGAGGATAGATTAACTTTAAATTATTTCAAATATGTTCACTTAAAACTATGTCATCACCATCTTGGATTTACAAAAGTAAAAATTTTCTGTTCAAGTGAACATGTTCAATATTTAATTTTATCAATTTGTCCTAAAATGACATCCAAAACGAAATGATATCTTCAGTTTTAACTTCCTATTAGAGACAGCAATGTAACAAAAGGACAACTTTTAATATTGCTTCTTTATACATAAATGCTACTAACAATAGTTAACATTTAGCTGTGTGCTGTTGGAATGTGATGTTCTTTTTGAGACTAAAAAGAATATTTTAGAAACCAGATACAATTGAAGATGGCCAAAGATTGTATTAATAGAAAGATTAAAAATAATTTAAAGAAAAATCTTCATTTCAGAAATGCTGCAATCTTTTCTCACTTTATGATAACTGAAAAGATTACCAATGAAAACCAGTGTGAAAATCTATGAATCTCATTTTTCATTTTATGAATGAGGAACATAAAAAAAGATGCAACTAACATTGGCTTGCCTTAACTTTTGTGAATGAATGTCAACAACTGCTTTTTGCAGCAGATGAGTAAACAACCCAAACACTTAAGCAAACATGAAACCCCAAATTCTTAGATCTGTAAATAGATTACAGGCAAATCTTGGCTGTTTATTCATTGCCAAAAGACTCAAGCGGCTATTATAGCAAGTCAATCTTTCAAGCAATACGATATGCAAATCAGGGTTTAGTTCATTTGATTAAATACACTCCTTAGTATATTAATATCCACATGGATAATCCAGAATCAAAATATTTTCTTTTCCCACATTTTCCAAAATATTTTTATTTATATACAGCAAACAAAATTGTCTCTTGAATGTTTATAATGAACTGAAATGGTTAAAAAAAAAAAAGGGAATGGGAACATTCTTGGAGTGGTTTAGAAGAATTAAAAAAAAATATTTTAACCTTTGCACAAACAATTTTGATTGTAAGAGTTAAGAATAAAGAGATTAACAAAAATGAAATTTGAATAAGTTCTAAAGTTTATTAATTCACCATAAAATGTAGAAAGAAATGATCTGATATTGTAGAAAAAAAGACATTTGCAAATTGCCTAAAGAAATTATGATTTTCTTCTCTAAAAAAAACAAAAAAATCCCGAAAAGTGATGAAATATTAAAAACTTTGAGGCATCATTTTTTGTGTAAGAGAAGCTGAAGATTCTAAGGGAAAGGATTATCAGAGGAATTTGTTTGCCCAAAGTATTTAAGAAATGAGATTAGAAAAAAAAAGCAAAATTAAATAAAATGCAAATCGATGACAGATACCATGCTGGAAGTTTTGTGTCAGTTCTCAAGATAAAAGTGTTACTTGGTTTCTTCAGCAAATTAAATACAACAGATTATCTGTGACTGGCATTCTGAGTTAACTGACTACAACCTGTTGCAAAGTCTCATTTCTAGCTTGCAACGGAATATATTTGAAGGTTTTAATTTACTCAAACCTACAAATCTCTTTTTATACTTCATGATCTGTTTTTTTTTTTTTTGTTTTTATAACTATGTTCACACATTTCTAAACTTTTAAGATTTTATATTAGGCAACTATTTTCTGGAGGCAGCTGTTTTGATGTTGATCCTCTAGTGCAACTTTTTGACATATCTCTAAAACCTTTACATGCTAAATATTTTAATTATTAAATTTTGAATATTATTAGAGAGGAAAGACTCATCATTTCTTCATTTCTGTTTGCAGGATGATGAGTCAGGCAAAGGGAAAATGTCTGCCAAGGTTAATTACAAAGGAAATTTGGAGCAGGAAAAAATTGATTAAGTTGACAAATTACAAGCATCAGAAACAACTTAGAAAAAAAAAATGAGGTTGTTGGAGGGAGGAATATTCTTAGATTTTGTCATGCAAATGGTGGATTCTTCAATTAGTTTTTTTTTTTTTTTTTTTTTTTTTTACTTTGAAAGGAAGAAATTTTTTGCACAAATTGTCAAATTTTTTCAATTCTAATGCAGAAATAAACTTAAAATGAAACCAAATCATCTTCAAATGAATGCAAGCATACACTATTTTTTTTGCTCTGTTAAGAACTTCAAAGTTTTTTTTTTATAATTTTTTCATTTAATTTAAAATACACTTCACATTTTTATCTTTTGTTTTTTTTAGAATTAATTTTCTGAAAATCAGCTTCAAAGGCAAAAGAAAAAATGTGGATTTTTGTAGTCTCATCAGCAATTGTGGAAAACTAAGATCTTAAATTTTAAAATTATTCTACTCAATTAGTGTTTTAAAAAGATGCAAAATTAAAATGAATTAAACTTTGCACACACATTCCCTAGAATAAAAGAATTTGGAATTGCCATTCCAAGCTCCAAAACCAAACAGCACAAGAGTGAGTAATATTTCTTTTCATGAGCAAAGCAATAAGTTTTGTAACTGACAAAAATATCAACACTGTTTTATTCAGAGAGAATAAAAATATTTGATCAGGTATTACAAAATTGCAAAAATTTAAAGAAAATTTATTTTGACTCCAAAGAAAATTTAATTTACAAAAATGTTCAAATGAAGCAAAAAGTCAAAATTAGTTTTACTATTCAAAAAAAAAAAAAAAAAATTCCAGCAATTCTGAAAGGAAAATGAAGCATTTTCTATAGATAGGTTTTCTTACAAAGATTAAAATAAAGGAATTAATAATGATAATAGTACCAGTAACATTAGTTTTTTTGATATCTTCACTTTATGTCAACTATTTTGGATAAAATGATAAAAATTGTCTAGTAATTGAAAGTATCTTGAAATTTCAAAGACAATTTAAGTAAAAATGTTGGCAATTTGCTTCTGATCAAGCAAAAGTCAATATGTAGCCAACAAAAGAAACAGAATCAAGATTCACATACAATTTTAACTCATTATTATAAAATTAGGCAAAATAGATGAAAAAATTAATTAGCAGTCAATCGCTAATTAGTGCAATGCAAAAGTGAAGCAAAAATTATTCAGAAGTAAAATTTAAAAAATATTTCCTTAATTATACTAACTGATTAAAATCTAATTTTGTTTAAGATCATTTCATACCAAGCATTTTAATAAAGCCACAAAGACACAAGTGGTTACTGGGAATCAGAGAAAAAAAACACTAAGGAGAGAGGCCAATAAAAAAAAAAAAAAAAAAAAAAAAAAAATGGGAAAAAAGGAGACAGCAGATGATGATTGACATTGCATTTAAATTATTGAAAATCAAAATTGGTTGTAAAGCAAGAAGCTGGAAGAGAAGTGTGAGAGAAGAAACTGTTGGCACAGTGGTGTAGCTAGAGTAAATGTCACCTGGGGCGGTCCGCTCAAATGTCACCCAAATGACCCCGATTCACACTATGCTGAATGGTTAGCTGTAGCTAAATTTTCATACATGCTCTACCTCTACTCTACTAACCGGTAGGTTACTGTTTACATGCATGATCCAAGACAAAATTCAATACCACAAAATAATCAGTTCAAATAAAAAGATTTTTAAAATGCAACTGTTCACTTTCAGAACAACTAAATACAAAAAACGGCAATACACAAAAGAATGACATTCGATACTATGGTCTTAGAATGAATGTTTTCTTGTTTCCATTGTGGCAAACTGGTCAATGACATCGTCAAAATCTGTGTCTTGTAAGCTCATTTTCAATGGACAGCACAGCCAGATCTGACAGTCTTGACTGGCTCATGGTTGATATAATTTTCTGTTGCTAATTTTCCAGTGTCCAATTTTCCGTTGCATCATTTTCTGGATACCATTTAATTATCAATGATGTTTGAAAGTATTTTTCTTGACAAAAATGTTCTCTTTAATTTTTAAGCATTTTTCGGAACATTGTAAATCAACTGCATTCTTTTAAAGGTTACCTAGAGAATTTATGCAAAGTTTATTTTTTTGTTTTTCTTTATACAAGTAAAATAAATTTACATCGTATTTTGATGTTATTATGATTTTAGTTTTAGTGATAATTTAAAAACAATAAATATTTATCATTAGTACCAATAATGGAAAATTAAGTTAAAAATTTAAAAATCGTTTTTGGAATCGGAAAATAGGCACAAATTTTTCTGTTTCCGATACCCTAAAAAGTTCTGATTTTTCTGATTCTCAATTCCAATTAATCGTCCCAACGCTAGTAGATATATTCAAAAGTATATCGCTCACTCAATGGAAAATTGTATCTCAGCGAATTGATACACAGGCAAGACTGAAATTGTTGCACTTTTGGCTTCATATTTCGCTTTGTTGTTATTAATGATGCAGAGTTAAAACACCATATCATCTGATAAAATGTTACAACAATGTCTCTTGTTAGTAACCAAGATTGTAGCAACTGAAACACATTGCTATTTTTCCTACTCACAAATTTCCCGACAATTTTTTAGAAAATTTCTGACAGGGGGGACAAAACTGGGGGGGGGGGGTCATATGCCCGCCTGTGAAACCCTGTGTCTCCACCACTATTTTCAGACTATTTTTGGCACCTTAGCCTGGTTGAAAAATTTTGTTGGGGGTGACATTGTGTCACCCCTCCTGTGCTGGCACCCGGGGCCAAGGTCGAATCTGAACAAATAGTTATGGGAAAAGGGTTTGTCCAAATTGTTACTCATTATAAACCATCATGACAAGAGGGAGAAGTAATTTCATGTTTTTTTAAGGGTATTAGTGCCAAGTAATTATATAGCCTCAGCTAGAATTATGTTGGGAACTGTTGTGCCACTTCAAAAGCAACAAATAAAAGATTATTGGCTGCAAATATGGCAAATTATATGAATAGAAGTTTGTTTAATCAATATCTGCAGTACTTAATGAGCAGTTTTTTTAGTGGGGGTGGAATCAAACATTTACTTGTGGCTTTTGTTTTTAGAAAATGAAAATAAGATGAGGTGCCAGTCACCTACAAAATGTGTCAGAAGACTGTCTTTTACAAATTGGTAGACAAAACAAAAGTATTCTTCATCTTTGGCTTAGTCAGGTACAAGATGAAGTTAAAGGGGGAGCACTGGTTGTGTTGCATCAATTTTCCAAAATATAAAAATCTTTATTTTCATTTGGTTTGAATACTGACAGGAAGTATGCAACTATCTCAGCCACCAGACTGCTACCAATTAAAGTATTTATATGGATTCCCTGCAATAACTCAAGAGTTGGTTGGCTGAAATGGAAGTTTGGTAGAATTAAATGAAAGAGAAAGAGAGTTACAAGCAATTCAAGTTAAAAGATTTAGATCAATTGTCACAACAGTTGTCCTTTTTGTACAATGAAGATGCAGCTGTATGGCATGAATAAACATGTGAGCAAATTGGCTACCAAATGAGAGTTTCTACTCACGTGACTTCCCAATTGGGAAGGACTTCACTGTTCCAGGTTTTTGCAGCTGCTACCAACTGCTCTTCATGTTTCAGTTGTTGCTGGAGATTTTTCTTTTTCTGACGAATATCTTTTTGTTCTAACAAAAGAAAAAAAAAGAAAAACTTTTTTAAATTAAAATTTATCATTTTTTTTCTCTTTAATGAAAGTCTTATTGAAAAACTCAAATTTTAAAAATATTTTCCAAAATTAATTAAAAAAAAAGAAAAAAAAGAAGAAAAAGGAATCAAATCCTGGTAGATTTTGTACCAAAGTTACATGGCCCAGATACTTTTATTCCAAATGAGTTTGTTTTCAAGATGGCTGACCTCATAATTTTAAATATTGTATAATTTGTATCTGATGCACTAACCCTAACCCGTGTGCAATAAAAATAGGTGTTAACTTGTGAAGCTTGTGTATTTAAATATTTATAAGGGGTGGAAAGTACATTGTAGGTATAACAAACAACTGGGATATTAATATTGCAAGAGTTTTATTTTAGTTACTAGAGTAAAATTCATTGTAGCAGAGAAAGCCTTCACACAATTTCTTATGCAGACACTTGCATTTGAGTGATATAGAAAAGAAAGTTCATATTTAACAGAAAAATTTCCAGTAGAAAATGAAGTTTTCACTTCATTAGTTTCTCAGAAGTATCAAAATTACTAAAGAATACAGTACGACCAGTAATACTAAAATTATAAATTAAAATAAAGACAAATGTGCAATCCAATCAAGTGTTAACCAAAGTCGTGTTGATTGGCAACTTGTTGTTCTTATTGATTGGGACAATTATTTATATTTTAATAGTAGTGACAGGGTGGGGTTGACACAAAGGCTTTTTTCTTGGCTGAGAGAAAAAAATTACTTTATATATTATTAAGCTTGAACTTTGAAAATCTTGCAAAAGATTTAAGATTTAATAGGTTATTATTTTTTAATCATTTCATCCCAAGCAAGGCAATAAAACCACTAAGATGAGAGAGAAAGACATTGAGAGAGAAGGACAATAAAAGGACAGGATTCAAGAACATAGAAAATGGCTACTGATGTTGCATTTAAATTTTTGTAGTTGACATGAAACAAAAAAGTCAGAAGAGAGTTTGATAAGTGAGAAGTGCAAGAGAAGAATTTGTTAGCATAGAACTTATGGTTACATGCAGCAATTTCAGCACTGAAATTATGAGACCTAGTTTCACTTAATATGAAAAATCTTTTCCTCTACTTCCATTGCACTTGTAGCTATAAACACTTGTACAGCATAAAAATAGAGGTCAGCAATGGCTAAATACCATCTACAGTATATAAAATAGTCAAAGACTGAAACAAACTTCAATCTTGTTCCAGTTTTTTTTTTGTAAAACTGCCAATGTGGAAGACAAAAAATTCTATGTTCTAGCCTTTTGGTAGTGTTAATTCTTATTCAGCATTTTTCTCTTCAAGAAAAATTCAAGGTAGTCACTAATTAATGTGAGGTGATAAGATCCATTTTCTTTGAGATAAGAGGTAAACCTGTTATTCTAGCATTCTGATAATGAATTCTTTTATTATCAAATGTAATGTCTGCTGTTAAAAGAGTATTTTTTTGTCTTGAAAGATTTGTAATAAATTTAGAATTACATTTTAATGATTGTATTTAAAACAAAAAGCAAAACAAATCCTTAACAACCATACATTTTAAATATTAATTATTCTAAAAATCAATTATTTTAAACATTAATTATTCTAAAAATGTTCTTTAGAATAGTTACTTTGCTTCATATTAACTAATCAAATATATAAAATCTAAAATATTACAAACACTACCCTCTTCTGTTATCTAGCATGGTTTCTAACAATGAAGGTTTAATATTTTAGATCTTAATATGCTCTATATTTTCGATCTTTTGAATTGCACATTGAGAACTTTTTAAATATAACCATTTTCTGGACAAGGTAAACCTTGTCTGTAAAAACAGTTTTATTATATATATATATATATATATATATATATATATAATATATATATATATATGTAAAGAGAAAGAAGAGACAGATTAAGAATCCACAGTTCTTAGCATTTACTGTTTTTTTTAAGAAGTGCTCAATACAACATAGAGCAAAATATTCATATAAAATTTTTATTATAATATTTTACATCGCTACACAAAAAGTTCCATGTTTCGGAACTTTAAAATTGTCCCTCATCAGGCAATGAACTTATGAGGAAAATGATTTACTTGGGAAATCAGAAAACAATTTGGTAGTTCATTTGAGAATTAAAAAGGAGGGGGGAAAATCGAAACAGAGGGGACATAGGTCATTTAAGGATTTACAAAATCTCAATCTCCATCCTATTTAGTATGAGAATTGAAGTTTACTATTTGGGTTCTAATAAAAGATAATGGATTTAAACCATGGATTTATTGAATTGTATCATATTTGAAAAATCTTAATCTTAAACTTTTGGATCATATTTAATTTACATATTTCTGAAGATTTCAAAAATTAATTTCATGTATCCAAATTTTCACCATAAAGTTATCTCCCCTTTTTTGTTTGTAGCATTAACCACAAGCATAACAGTGAACTTGGTTTCATTTTTATAAATGTCATAGAGTCATTAATCTTTATGTTATAATAGAGAGAAAGAAAAAAGGGATCACAATTTTAGTTTCTGCCTAGGAAATTTGCAGCTAGACGTCTGCTTTATACAATTAAGCAAAAAGATAAAAACTTGCTTAGCTAAACTGATGGACATGAAGTAAGTGTCCAGTTTAGCATTATGCTTCCATTGTAAATTGAACCCCTTACTAAAAGCTTAAAATATTTTGGAATATGCAAAACAATGTTTTGGTGTCCCATTAGTAACCAGAGAAAATTTAGTGACAACAGCTCAAACTATCCTTGAGTTATGTGATGGCAGACATGAAAGGCATTTGATGAATTCTTGTAAGTTTACATAAATCTAAGAAATTATTTTCAAAGTGTGTTTGTGTGTATATAAAAGTTTTAAAATTGCAGTTCAGAAGACAAAATGAAACTAAAATGTTCAAAAATGAAACATTCAGAATTGAAGATTCGGACAAATATTTTTACTGCAAACATTTGTAAAAATTTCTGTTAGGAAATCAGTGTTCAGAAAAGGCAACTTACAAAAGAACAACAAATTCAAATCCCATCTGTTCTCATATATTAACATGAAATCAATTTACACTACTTACATGTAGACTATTCTCCTCATCTTTGTTGTTGCTATCACAATGTTTTGGCTGTTGTGTTCTCTGACCTTCATCAGGTGTATATCAATCTGGATAACCTACAGTTAATCCCAAACTGAGCCTTTTATTTAAATTTTATAATATATATTTACATTTATTATATCTATATCTGGGCTGGAGCTGCCCAGTCTTCACTTTTCAACCTTGATAGAATTCAAAAACATTTAAGCAGTCTTGTAGGGGGATGATTTATTTTTGACCCTACAATCCTTTCCAATGCTGTTTGCCTATCACTATTTCTATGGTAAATGTTCAGATGACTTCTACTCTTTAGTTCCACCAATTCAAACCTTTACAGCAAAAACTTGATAGGTTACATCCACAGAGATGAATCATCTACGTTTCCTCTATTTCATTTGTAAGGAGAACTTCCCACTCTTCCTGTTTCCCTATGAACCGTCACTGTGTAAAACAGTCTCCTGCAGGGATGCTTCCCTGAACACTACAATCTTAACCTCTTCAACACAAGGGTCAATTACTATCTATCCTTCTAATCCTCACTCCCTTCTACCTTCTCTTACATTCATATTACACACTTCATTTAGTAACCCTCTATCTTGAGTGCATCTTAAGCCTTGTATTGTGCAAACTTTAGTATTAACCCAAACAAAAAAAACCCAAAAAACAAAAACCATTATCTAATAATTCTGAAGTTTTTGAAAAGCATGAAATCCAAAAAGACAACAGAGCTAAGAAAGCTGTTCACTCCTACCAAAAATATCCCCTGCAGAAAAGGTGGGGGAAAAAAATTAAAAGATAAAGTTTAAAGATTAACAAAACTCTTTCATCTTGACTTTGGAAAAACAGTGATAACTGCAATAATTAGAGCATTTGAAACTTGTTGTGGAGTAGCTGCCCCCCTCCAGATAGACTGGTCTAAGTCTATTTAAACACCACTCGCTCTTACTGGGGGAGAGCAGTTAATGATTAACTGTTTCTTACATTAGTCTGTGTTCTCAACCGTGTACTATATTATTCTCCAGAATAAACTATTACTTATTTTATATATATATATATATATACACACACACGTGTCTGTGTGTACCTTTTGTATTTACTCAACACAACAAAACCTAATTGCTATATTTACATATAGACATCTGTTCAAAGTTTGAAGTTTCATAAATAAGTTCACGCAAAGCAAAATGGACTGTGATAAACACTTGAACCTACTTTGAAATTTATACAGTATTTTTCTCAAAACATTTCAATGAAACTATTTTGAAAAGTAATCCAGTTGATCTATTTAAAATACAAAGCATTCATTTTAAAGATTTAATAACAATTAAGAACAAACACTTATCTGTACATGTGTGAGATCAAAAACATTTTCCTAATTTAGTCTTCAAGTAACCTTTTCATTTTTGCTAATGAAGTATGTAATATGTGTTTATAAATAAAATATATACATGCATATCCAGACAGAATTTCATTTTAGTAATTTAAGATGTTGATATGCCAAGAGAGAGGGGTGAGGGAAGATAATTTTTGTTATCAAGGCTGAGTAGCAACAGCCAAAAGATAAAACAGGAAGAGAAAAGGGTTGGCGTCAAGAAACTATTATTTTCTTTCACTTCTTTAAACAGTCAGTAATTTACTGAATCACACAAATGACTAACAAAAGTTTGGATCAAAACAGGAAATAAGTGACATTTTTGCAGTTGAATCTCCATTCAACAATTGTAGGTTTACCTGATTTTATTCAAGCAAATAACTGTCCATTCATTTTGATTTTAAAACCTGTTGTTGGCTTTATGAACTAAAATTGTAATTTTGGTGTAGGAAAAAATTTGAAAGTGAAGAGATTTTTTTTTTTTTTTTAAATGAAATTAGTTTTACAGCTGTCCTTATAACAGCAATTGTGCAGATAAAAAAAATGTTGCCCTGGAAGATTTGTTTTGTTTGCCTATCAGCAGTTTATGTTGTCTATTGACAGCACAGCAGGAAATTAAGGTCTTTTTAAAAGGAATCCTTGCTGACTCATGAACAATAAAATCTTTGGTAGCCCAAAATTTTCCATCTCTGCCTGACTTGTCCAAGTTAAATCCTTGTGGAAGATGAACTCTATGCTGGTCTCCTTTTCAATCTTATGAACGTCATCTGTATCAGGAATATCATAACCAGCAAGACCGTTTTGTAGATTTCTCTTTACACTCAACACAGTCTGGTAACAGTTTTTACCTTGACTTGTTTGTGTTTTTATATCAGAATATATACACAACCCATGCAGGTATACAACAGTCCTCTTAAGGCACAACCTAATGAAGTAACCATTAAATTATTAACTTGAAAGAGTAGTGATTTTATTCTTTTTGTTCTTGCCACAAATGCTCCATTCTATAGCCACCATCAAGGATACAATCCACATGGAAAGGTGAGAGTGGAGCATATGAACACCTGAGGAAAGAATCCAGGTAAACACTGTGGCAACAACAATAATATTAAAAATGAGGAATAGTTCAAATAATTCTTGGATTAATTTCATTCCAATTACAAAAATAAAGGTGAAAAAAGTTATCTCCATGAAAAATATTTATTCTTCTAATAGCTCACACAGAGAATAAGTTCAACATATCTGTATATCACAAGCCAACCTTCAGACAATACTTAAACTTTAATTCCAACCATTCATATAGTGTGAAGAAAGGGATTGCCTCTTGTTGTGTAACACTGGAGTGACCCAGGCGCATATACAAACAGGAAATTATCAGAAACCAAACATACTCTTCAAAATAACAACACTGCTATGTAAACAGAATATCAGTGTCTTCAGGTAGAAATGGAAGGGTCAAGGAGGAGGCGGACCAGAAAATTAGCACATGTATGTCTGCCTTATATCAAAATGTGGTTCATTCAACATCAGGACTATATTCAGAGGCAGCTCGACTCATGAGAGTAAAGCCTAATACAGGGGAGAACATGACCAGGAAGGCACAACAGGTGAAATGTTAGGATAACAACAGCAAAGATGATAATAGTCTGCATGTAAATAATGATAATTCCTCATCCCAGAAATTCACATAATATTCTTTTGTTTCTCTTCTTTATTTTTCAATTTTAAAAGATATATATATATATATATATATATATATATATGTATGTAAAAATAAACAACGGCTGATGATGTGTGCCAAAACATCAAATAGATGTATTTCACAAAAAATAGTAGAAAGCAAATACTGATTTAAATTTTAGTGGATTTCTATTATTCTATATATTATTTATTATATAAAAAGTAAAAGAAAAAGGAGAGAAAAAAACTGAAACACTTAATTGCACATTTGAAAGTAGAAGAAAAAAATAGCATTTAAAAAGAAATATTCTGGCCTTTGAACATTAAAGAAATTCAGTAGAAGGTTAAGGAAGCAGAAGAAATTAATTATTTGAGTTTGATTGAAAAGTGTTAAAAAAAATGTAAAAGATAGTAACTGTTTTCAGTATAGAGTTCCGAAACTTTTAGTTCAGAAGAGCAACTCAATCAACCATTACTTTGTCTTCAATAACTAAAATGTGATTTTTAACTTTGCTTTAGTTACATGTTGGGGTAACATTTTTCCATTTGGTCAAGCAATATCAGTTAGAAACTAGGCAAAAGCTTTTGTACATTTTGGCAACTATAGATATTATTGTACAAAGGAATCATTTTTTATGCATGAGATTTATTACCCAATAACAAATTGAAGAGGAATACCGATTTCTGCTTTTTCCACCATTGAACAAATATAGCTGTACCAAATCTTATCACCATAACTGATTGACAACTATTTTGAATCAATTATATTCTGATCTGTAGACAAATGAAGTTACTATTTATGGATCTGAAACTAGAATTTGATTGGTCAAGATCGAATATCTCACCGAGATCAATAAATGTGGAAGAGATTAATGTTTGATTAATTTGATTGGAAGATATGATTTACAAATTTACATATCAGATTAATAATGAGTAATCAAATGATAAAAATGGGGAAAAAGTACCAAGTACTGTGTTTCAACCATAGAAGAGACATCTTCAGACTAATAAAGGTTTTTTATTGATGGAATCAGTCCCTCTGTCTCACTCTCATATATAAGTAGTGGGGATGGGAAAAGAAATACAATGAATGCTGGTTATAATTTTACATAAAAAAACCACTAAAGGTACAGAGACATTTTGATGTCTGGTGTATATGTAGAGAAATAACTTAAAACAAAAGCAATAAAATAAAAACAAAAAACTCAATAGAAAGTTGAATGAGAATTGCAACATCATGAGCACCTAGATTCATTGGAGGGGAAAATTTTTTTAATTTTAATTTAAAGCTAAGTGTCTCTGGATCTTTATTTTTTATCTCCCTATCCCAATATATGACTGACTACTTTGATAAAATCCCTTTATAGAGTTTTTATATAGAAAAATGATCTTTCTAGTCACCAAACATAATGCTGCAAATTTAGAATTCACTTTTTCAAGCTAATGTTCACAATCATAGTCATAAATTATTTTGCCACTTTAGAAAAAAAGATTTGTATCAAATCACTTATAACCTTCCAGGAAAGATGATTTGGTTGATGTTTTAACTTCTCATCCATATCCAGCCATTGAACAGACCTATTTCATATATCATTCCAAATGATAATTCAGAGAAGGATTTCCTTCCTCTGATCATAATATAAGCCTTCATAAGTGATTTTTTTAATCCTCAGTCAATTAAAATGAGGCATTCAGGAAGTTTTTTCTTTATTGGTCACTTAAATAATCTGAAGTCATCCCCATCAACACAGTTTAAGAAAAATCTCATCTGTTAACATTGTTCCTACGAGTGAATTAATATTCTTCAAATTATGCTCTATTTAAACTTCAGTTGACCTTTTACTTATTACTAAATTGGCCTTTTACAAGCAGAGTCTTTTCTAGATTTGTAGACAAAAAATAAAAAAAATGGAATAATTTTTACTGAGTAATGAAAAATTTTTGAAAAACATCTTAATAAAATTACAAAGTTTAAAAATACCAAGTGTAAAATCAGCCTTTTCTGTTTAAACAATCGGAAATCTTTCATATTATCATCATTGCTTGCTTTCTCAATTAATGTTAACCACACAAACATATCTGCTGCAATACCTATTCTACAAAGGTTTTAACACATCAAAATCCATGTGTGACATTTCCTTCTACAATTACAATTTGACATTAACAATTATCTTCAACCAATATATTTATATCTGCGGTCTCTTAGGGCTATGAAAAATATTCATATAACCGTTTTGTAATAAGACAAAAACAAGTTAATCACTAGTGGAATTCAACGTGACAAGCAGTCTGTGGCCTTCAATGTTGATCACCCACAGATTCAGTGCTCAACTCAGTTGATTCACCAATGTGTTATATCTGTATTCGTCAAATTCATGAATTCAAAACCAGAATTAATAATTCATTGCAATCTGAGCTATCAGAGAATATTATCACATCTATGAATAATAATGTCAATCCAAAAAGTTCATTAATTCACATGGAGTAAAAGTCATAGAAAAGTAAGAGTAATTCAGGGACAGATGTTTGGTTTAGAAATTTGAAAGCATTGCATTATTTCAGTTACAACATTCTTGTTAACCTCAACAAAGTTGGGAAAATAACTGCATTTTCAAAAAATGCAGCTAATTCTCAAATTCAGGAACAAAACACTTCATCTTCAGTTTAATTCCTAGCAAAACCGTTTTGTTGTTAGCAATGCATTTTTCCTGGTATGCAAGAATCTCTTTGACACATATTAGAAATGATTAGTGCTGAAATAGTCTTCTTAAAAGGGATAAATTGAAGCAGACACAAAATGCTGACAAGTTTGGACAAAAAAAAATAAAAAATCTTTAAATGCAGAAGAGCAATCAGCATTTAAATTTGCTTAATTACAGGAATATTTCAAGAACAAATCCAATGAATACATTTTATCCATTGTCAAGTGAATGGAAATAAAGAAATTAAAAATACATTTTCAAAATTCATCACCACAAAGGCCAATGTTTTAAACATTGAGAAACTAAGTGAAAACAAATGGGAAAGAAAAAAGAATCATTACCAGGAATGTTTTCTTCAGTTCTCAATGATATTCTCCAATTGCTTAACTACCATTTTTATATATATATGAACACATCTATCACATGTGAATTCAGATATGAACAGAATTTATACAGTTTATATTTTACAGAGAAAATTTTTTAAGTGTTTTTTTTTTATTAGTTAAAAAAGGAAAAATGTATGAGAGTAAACATTAAAATACAAGAAATGCAGACTTAAATTTTTTTAGTTAGCATTTGAAATGCTAAAGTTTTAACCCATTAAATTCATTAGAATTAGCTACAAGCAAAGTTTAGATTATGAATTAGGGAAAAGAAAACAAAATCATGTTTGCTTTGCTTGATGGTCTAAGGATTTAGATTAAGTAACCAATCATTTTTAAGAGAACCTGAGATAAAATAGTATATTAAAAAGATCAATGAAGAAAAATAAGTATGAAAAAAGTAATTCTTTTATCAAAATAAAATAAATATTTCTTTTAAATCCTGATTTCAATTCTTACAAAAAAAAAAAAATAAATAAATAGAAATTTAACCATCTTGAAAATACATTTAAAGCCTACATGAAATTTTATAATTCAATTGGAACAAGACAAGTTTTAAGACTTAAATTCAATTAAATTTACACCAAATTATTACACCTTTTAAAAAGCTGAACTTACTTGAACTAATGAGAAGAAAGTCAAAATTTAGTATCACTTTAGTTGCAAATATAGTCCAAAAGTGAAATGACAACATTGCTTAAGCAATTTTTGTCACTAACCCCCATATCTTATCTGGTAAACCTGTTTCAGTCATTGGAAGATTAATGCATTAATTTATGGTAACTTAAGTATTATGACCTTTTT
The DNA here is from genome assembly GCA_963932145.1 of Acanthosepion lycidas. Lineage (NCBI taxonomy): Eukaryota > Metazoa > Mollusca > Cephalopoda > Sepiida > Sepiidae > Acanthosepion > Acanthosepion lycidas. The sequence continues at coordinate 4,252,248 of OZ010577.1, forward strand.
GACAGGTTATTGTGCGTGTGTGTGTGTGTATTTGGTATAGAGAAAAATGTTAAAATTCTCTGTCATGTGACGATGGCCTAGAGGTAAGAGATCGACTGATATTAAATCAGTCAGGATTCGACCCTGGCTTGAAGCAATCAGATGTCCAGCCACACTGAGAAGCTGTGATACAGTGAAACAGTCGGTCTGTGGATGACTATATATATATATATATATATATATATATATATATATATATATATATATATATATATAGGCAGCAATTTTTCATTAATGCAGGTTTCATTAAATAATATAGACAAGTTTTTGTCTATTTATTTTAAGTTCCTTTCATATTATCTGATATATATATATATATATATATATATATATATATATACATACACACACACACACACACACATAACAGAATATCATCTTTGATGGTGAATATCTTTGTTTAAATGTCCATATAATGATTCTAAAGATGGCTTATGTGAGCTGGAAGCTTAGATAAAGGAACAGCATAATAAAAAAATATCCAAATGTTGGACAGTTTTTGTCTTTATTTTCTCCCAAAATTAAAGCCACTAATATGAAGCTTAGTACGGCTCATGATCAAACATAATAGACATTCGTTGTCAGTTATATATATGTTTGGATAATGATCTGCTGTCTCAATACAATAAATTCAATTTACACAATGCTGCAGCATTAAACGATCCCAACACCAAGAAATTTCAATGGAACCTCATTAAATGACAAACACATCCAAATAGGAATTGCAGCAGCTCAACACTGAAATTGTACATAATAAAGAAATCTTACAATCTTCTACCACAACTGAAAAATTCAAGGAAATATTGATTTATTATATAATGTAACAGAAAAGGAAAATGAATCTTATAAACAAGTCATCCAAAAAAAGCTAAACAAATTATATAAAGAAAAAATACTTTTATGAATGATAATTTCATTAACCTATTGGATTACCAATCCACTCCAAATGAAATGGAATTCCTTATCTTGGACCAAATTTTCATGTCACATAGAAACCTAATTTAGTGTTTAAAGAAACACAAATTGAAGCTTTATACCAACAAATACTTCTGTTGGAATAAGACAACCATAATACTACACAGGTAGGTTTAAAAGAAAACCAAATCTATTAAACACCATTATCATAAAAATCCAAATGGAATTATAAACATGCCTTTAATAAAAGCAGCCAAACAACTAAAAATTAACAACAATATTGTTATCCAACAAGCCGATAAAACTAATACTTTTGTTATTTTAAACAAATATATGTACACTCAAAACTACAGACTATTTTGGATGATCCTAATAAATTTAAAGACTTGAGAAATAACACCACCTCCCAACTTAAAAACCATATCAATAAACTTATTACTGCTAACAATGCTGAAATAGGATCTTATAAACTTCAAAAGATTATCAGTGACTATCAACCTGGCTACCTTTATGTAAAAATGTAGAAATCCATAAAAAAGATCATCCCCTCTGACCTATCATTTCACAAATACCTACACCAGTATATTACATTTTAAAAACCCTTAACAAATTAATTACTCCATACCTCCCAAGTAAATATTGTATTAACTCTACAAATTAATTTATACAACTTCTTCATGCTGTAAAACCAAATCACATCTTTGTATGTACAAAATTTATTTACAAATGTCTCCCTCCATGAAACAATTAACATCATTATCTGCGCTGCATACACTCCCACTCATCGATATTAACCTCACTATTTTAAAAAAATTATTATTAGCATGTACCACTCAAGTACCTCTTCATGACACCTTAGGTAATATTTATACTCAAATAGACAGTATTGCAATGGGACCTCCTTTAGGCCCCCTTTTTTCTTATTTTTATATGGCACATTTAGAAAATAAAATAATGACACTAATAAACCCCCTATATATGTAATATACATAGATGACATTTTCGTTTTAGCTAAAAATATTGATCAAATTACAAAACTTAAAAACAAATTTGAAAGTCACTCCATCCTTAAATTTGCACTAAAACTTCATAATAAAATTCTATTCCTTGATGTATTTATTGATTCCAGCACACATAAATTTACTACTTCTCTCTATAGAAAACCCACTAGCATTAATTTGTGTTTTCTTAATTATAATAGTGAATGTCCCCAATGTTATAAGCTAACCGTTATAAAAAACTTAATCCAATGCACACAAATGACATCATCTCCCAAAACCATATTCAATAAAGAATTACATAACATTAAACAAAGATTTGTTAATAATGGAGTCCCTAATAATAAACAATAGTATTAACTTATACAATTGTAACTAAATGCATAATAATAAACATGAAACAACACTCAAAATTATAATAGCTAGAAATATTAAACCTATTAATAATAATAAACAAGTTAAGCTCATCATATATTATAAAAATTTAAAACAATTGACCTCATAGTCTCTAATAACCCTAGAAACACAATTAAATCCTCTATAAAAAAAACAATGTAGTGTATCAATTTACATGCCCATATATAGATTGTATCTCTGATACTAATAATAAACCCACTACATATATTGGTTTTACTACAACCACATTCTCCCACAGACTAACCTGTCCCATTTTTTATCTTAGTTCCATTAAAAAATCATTTCTTAGTAAAACATAGCCATGTACATAATATTAGACAGATATTAGTTGATAACACAACAATACTCACACATGTACACAGTAAAAAGAACCTTAATATATTGAAGGCCATCTACATAAAAAAAAAAGCAACCCACACTCAACAAAATTAAATTTCAAACTAGTCACAACACATTAGACTGCATCTAGACATATGGTTATGTTGTTAATATTTTGTTCTCTTGTGTGGTACGACGTCATAGAACCACATCATGAATTTATGACCTGTGTCTGCTATTCTGAGATTTATCATCGTATAGCAATTTCTATGTCAACATAACAGAATATCATCTTTAATGGTGAATATCTTTGTTTATATGTCCATATAACCACTATGAAGATGGCTCATGTGACCCAAAAGCTTAGATCAAGGAACAGCATGATAAAAATATATCCCAATGCCGGACAGTTTTTGTCTTTATTTTCACCTGAAATTAAAGGAACTATACAAAGTTTAGAATGGCTCATGATCAGACATAATAGGTATTTGTTGCCAGTTATATTTAACAATATATTATATATATATATATATATATATATATATATATATATATATATTACAGCAAAAAACAAAAAATTACCCCATCATGGAATAATCTATTTCAAGCCATTCTGTATGCAGCTATCATCAGCCCCTAAGTGTCTGCTTCTGAGCATTGTTTTAAATTTAATTTCAATGTCAGTCTTCCTTTGATAGATGCCTTGTTAATGAGAATGGGTTTGTGTTAGCAATTGGTAGGGTGTGTAAGATATCTTATCCCATGGGAGAAGTGGCCTGGGGTTGGATTTTATTTATGGCCAGAACCTTTGTTGTTTGTAGTTTAATATCAGTTCCTACTATGTGGTGTTTCTTATACACTCCCTGAGTGTTTTTCTGAGATTCACAGTAAATAGTTTTTGTACTACAGGTGTCCAATATATATATATATATATATATATATATATATATATATATAGATATATCCTACTTCATTGGCCTATGAGTATATTTAAAATTTCCATAAGGTTATTTCTTAGAAATAAGTGTATTTTCAGACATCAATTCTGTCAAAGGTTCTTGAATTGTTTGGTGTGAATAGTTAGCTCAGGAAAAAAAAATTTAACTTCTTGTAATTTTTTTAAAATTGACCAAAAGAAAAATAGACAAATTGTTGCTGCTGAACCCATTTGCTTGTGTCAAATGAAGTTTTGTTTTGATTGACACATCAAAAGAAATGTGCCCAAGAGAAATAAAGCAAATGTGACATTTTACTTTTAATATTTGATGTAGAAAGTTAGCAATGGGATCAAACTTGAATACAAAGCAGCCAGAGTAGACATCAGATTAAATTATTAGAATCAAGAACAAGAAATGCAAAGATCCTAATTTTAACAACACGTTAAATTAAACCAGTTGACCAATAACGTTACATATTAAATGTCATTACATATGAAATTGTGTTGTCAAACTAGAAGAAATAATGGGATAGAAATATGATAACATTCAATAACTGAAGAAAAGATAAAATAAAAATGTTGCTATTTTTTTAAAATATATTCTTGAAAAGAATGAATTTTACTCTTTACCAATTCAATAATACACACTGATCAACCAAAGAATTTTCATGATTTACAAAAGTCTTTGATGGATTGTACCTGACACACCATTAGAGGAATGTCCTATGTGTCTCTGAGGAATTAAGTACCAGCCTTAAAGAAAGATACTAATTACAAAAGCTGTAGGTTTGTCATTACAAAATGACAGGAATTCACATTCAGTAGATAACTAACATAATTCCTAAGTTTTTTTATTCTGAAGAATTTAAAAGAAAAAATTTCAAAGAGAATTTGTTGCAAACAGCAATCTTTATCTTCTTTGAGAATATCTGATTTCATTTTTTTACAGTACAAGTGGGATTCTAATAAAATTGACCATGCAGAAAAGGAAAAGCATAATTTCATTTGGTGAAGTATTTACTGAAAAGGATTTTTATTGCAACGAATATTGTTCAAATTTTGTAAATCTGAAAAACAAAATCAAACTGACAACATTCAAACTGATTCTCTACCAACAGAGTTTCATATTTTATTTTTTTATAAATTATTATATATTTTAATTTATATAATAACATTCATACTACATAACTAATGAAACCAACAACAGAATAAAGGAGATTATAATCCAGCCAATAGACTTAAATGAACATTAAATTAACAAATATGACTAAGTATAGTAGAATTGTTTGAGACAATACGTATTTGCTTAGCAGTAAGTTTTAATGAACTCAGTATTTACCCAAGTCCTCCCCACAAGGTGGGATGTGGCACAAGGCTGGTTTTTAACATGGGGCTTTCTGAGCGCATACACATGGACAAAAAAAAAAATCACCCTCTCACTCATACATGGGGTTGGGTGGCTGTCTACCTCCCCAGATGAGACTGCCTGTAGGCATAGCTTCATCAGAGTTCCTCTTTGCCCGAAGGCAGAGAGTTCAACTAGCAGAGTTTTAATGGATTCTGCATTTCAGCAGAGTTCTCCTGAATATATGCATGAAGAACAGTTCCATTAATGAGGGAGATGGATCATACCACAGAAAGGACAACAAGAAAGTAACTTTTCATGTTGAAAAGTCTGAGTTTAAAAGAATAACTTTTATTCAAATAATGAAAGAGATAGTAAGGATCTTTGGAGGTACAGAATAGTGTGATTGCAGAATTTTAACAATTCCTTTCAGGATATATTCACAGATGTTCACTGTTTTCCAAACAGTACCAACATCTAAACTAATCAGTTTTTTTTTGGTTTTTGTGTGTGATTTTCCTGGTACGGAAGTTATGTATCAGTTTTGTTCAAACAGAAAATTTAATGTATTTTTTTAATTTTTTTTTATTATCTTTTCTTTTTGTGAATAAAAAGATTTCCATGACTTTTTAAAATATTTTTTGTGCCCAGTAACCACTAAATGAACAAATGTAAAATTTTCATCAGTTTTGATGGCACCAATTGAATTCATACAGGAATCCTAAATGAAAAAGTTTTCTCACCTTTCTTTTTGGCTGCTTCCACCATGGCTTCATATTCTTGTTTGTGCTTTCTTTCTTCCTCTGGCGCTTTTGATGGCAGATTCCTGAAAGATAATTTATTTCAAATAAATATTACTTATATTGTAGGTAGAAGTCATAGAAACAAAGAAACATTAAAATAGTGATTTTCCAGTAAGGAAAAACAAAAAATATATTATCTAATTTGTCTTTTTATTCTGATTTGTTCTACTGTCGGTCATATAAAAAAAGTATAATATAGAAATACAAAAAGGAAATCTCAATTCAGTTTTTACTTATCCCATTTTCTCTTCAATTTAAGAATCAACATTCAGATATGGCTGTAATCCTGATTTTAACATTTGCTCTTATGAAAAGTTCAATGACATGACCAAAGTACACACATGCTCATTCAAAAGGAAAATAGTTTGAAGATAAAAATAATGGAAACCTGTTTAAAAATATTAATATATTTTTGTGATTTTAAAAATCTTATTTTTTTAATCAGCAAACACCAAAATATTTCTAAGTTACAAATTGTTTTTCTTGAATAAAAAAAAAAAAAAAAAAAAAAAAACTGGAAAGAATTTACTAGAGGAGAGGAGAAATGGCTTTTTTCTATTGTTTTTTTTTTTTGGGGGGGGGGGTTGTAAATGTTCATAATTTGTTAAAATTATTTAAGCATAAAAATTTCTGTATTAAAGAAAACATTAAAATGTTTTATCTACATTTTGACAGCAAACTTAATACATTAGCTTAATAATTTTTTATTAGGTTGGTGCAAAAACGATATTATTTTTGCACCAACCTAATAACAAAAAAAAAAAAAAAATGTAAGATAATAATCATAATTTTCAACAGCAGATTTCCAGATGTCTACAGAGAAAAAGCAATTGATTCATTTTCTATGACATTGTTTAAAGTCTCATTAAAATATAATATAATGACTTAATCATTTAAGTAATTTACTTTGTATGTGTTCAAACAGAAGAGAATTTGAACAAATTCTTTGTTTCATACCTTAAGTGACCTTGAAATGACCCTCACTCCCTCTTGATTTATAAATCTCCAATCAAATTTAATAGACTTGCTGCCAGTTTTTATAAATTTTATATGTAATGCTCATCCTAATAGTAAATTGGCTGATATTTGCCTGGCCCTCTAGATTATGAATTTCTGTGTCAGAGAATAAATAGTGAGTGTAACTATCGAAAATTAGTCAAACCAAATCTCCCTACAGCATTCTCGTAATCTGTCAAAATCACAGTTTTAATTTTCTTCTGTTACTTCAAAAAAATTGCTAAAATCTTACCTCTGCTGAAAATTTGGTTATAGACAAGCCATCTTTTTTTAAATTTTCTTAATTTTGCTGTTATAGTTTGACTCTTTACATTTGTAGCCCTGTGCTGTACCACTGAGTACTTGTTTTATTTTGGTTTTTTGTTAACAGCACATGGCTGACTGAAAGAAGCAATGTGAATGAAAGGGAAATGTTTTTGAATTCAAATGGCAACTCTTGATGGAAGAAATAAAAGAATTCCGACTAAAAGAAAATCCCAATTTCTCAACAAATATTCATAAACTGATTTTGCTGCTAAAACATCTCTACTTAATATTCAAGTCGATTCATCCATTGATTTTCTGACTTTCACAAATTCAAAAAAATATTTTTGGATAAAGAACTTGTTGGAAAGTCCAAATCTCAAGAAACAAGAATTTCCATTTTATTATTTTCAGGTTTCTGACATTACAATCACTACTATATTCTTAAGAAGCAAATGAAAATACCAAAATGTCTGAGTGTTATTCGTGTGTTTGGTCCACGTTCTTTTTCTAAAAAATGGAAAATTCCAAATTGGAAGTTGACATAAATGATTCCTCTTTGCTTCAAAATGGTATTTTACACCTTGCACTCTGATGTAGCAGAATAAATGGTTTATTTCTCCTAATTTAAACAAAGATCTTGTTATTATTCTAAGACTTTGTAAGCAAACCAGTCAGTTCATGTCCTTCATTTTATATATTTCTTCTTCTTTGCTGTCCAGAAAAAAATGAGTGACCTGTAAATAATCAGCATCAAGGCTGCTGCAAAATTCATGCAGCTGTAATAGATAAATGCAATGCTTACTCTGCTACTATTTTAAGTTGCATCAAGTGTCACGGTTAATGTTTATAAGCTAACAATTTCAGATTAGGTTCTTATTAATAAACTTTAAAGCGAAACATTTTGTGCATAAAACAATATTTATTTATCCTGAACAAAAATAAATATTATTGTTTCACCATTAAGTCTCACATTCTAAATAAATGCTGAAAAATTTTGATTCTAAATATTGGCAGATTTTTTTTTTTGTGTGTGTGAATAACTATACAAATGGATGTCCTCAACTTTACAAAATTCAGTTTGTTTTCAGTGGTAAAAAAAAAATAAACTAAGGAAAAATATGTAAACAATTCTATATTAGTGAAAATATTAAAATAAATTGGTTTAGTTTAGAAACTTCAACTTTCTAATTTGTCCTTGGGATAAGTAAAAACTGAATCGAGATTTCCTTTTTGTATTTCTATATTATACTTTTTTTATATGACCGACAGTAGAACAAATCAGAATAAAAAGACATGTTTGTACATGATAAAAGTCAGGACGAGAAGAAAAAAAGTATTGACACATAACAAATTATCTTTGTAGCTGATTCCTGTTCATAGTCTTCATACAAAACTTGCTGGACTAAGTACCTGAATAAGTTTAACTCTCAGAGGATTAGGAGTGAAAACAAACATGAATGAGTACTTTTGTTTGTGTGTGTGTGTGTGTGTGTGTGTGTGTGTGTGTGTGTGTGTGTGTGTGTGTTCATGCTATACAGATGCTAGCAAGTAAACAAGAACTTGAAGAGAGGGTGCTGAAAAGTTCTCGGCCCTACCAAGAAACCCATTGCCTAATAAAAAATAAATAAAATAGAATAAAAATTTGATTAGATTTTAGCAATTGGGTTGGGCTGATAATTTTTCAGTATTTCTTCATATATATATAATTTTAATTCCATGAGAAATTGAGTACTAAAGATAGCTGATAAACTTGAACTTTCCTTTGAGGCCAGGAATTTGTGCTAAAGCTATTTTAAAAATTTCAAATGATTTCCAAATATCTTAGTAAATTACAAGGATTTCTTCTACTTCAAAGAGACCAGTTGATTGCTAAATATGTTCATGTTTGAATAAACCATATGAAAGTCAAAGAATAAAAAAAAAATCAAATTTTAGGTTAATTCATTGGTTTACCTGGTAGATTAAAAATGGAAGATTTTTACAATCAGTCATTTTGTGGAAATCTTGTGAAGACTTGTTTTAAATTGTTTTTAATTTTTATTATTTTTTAAATATTTACAAAATTACTTTCATCATAGCCTAATGACAAGATCAACTAAAGTTTGTTGTCTTTGTAACTGGGAAGAGATACTGGCCAAGTTACCTTGATAAAAAAACAAGATAGGTGCAGATTAACAGATGGACAATAAATCAAAGATCTTGGCTTGCTTTTGTCAGTCAGTCATTAGAATTTTGAATCAGTTAAGATAAGAATCAAGCAAATATAAAAATCTCCAAAACAGATGAAGTAAAAGCCAGACTTCCTTCAGCAAATATTGGGTTAGCTAAAAAGTTTGTTCTGGATTTATTATTAAATTGTTAATATTAAACAAAATTAAGTTCATTCATAAAGAAAACTTTGGATTGTGACAGTTGTTATATCAGCAGAAATTTTAATAATCATAAAAATTGGCATTTTTTAAAAATTCTAACATTCAAAGAAATCTTTTTTTTTTTAAATGAAAAATGCAAGACAGATTTGTGTAGGTTATAGAGAAGTTACTGTGAGTGATCAAATGTGTCTAAAGTGGTTTGCAAAGTTTTGCCCTAGAGTTTAATTGCTGAACAATGCTTTAGTTAGGAATTCTTGTTCAGGTAGAAAGCAATGAAATTCAACACACATTGCTTGAAAACAATGTTATACAAACATGAATGATATGCGACATATGCAAATCAAATAATCAAAGTCTGTCATGGCAGTATGACTTAACACAGGACCCTATACAAGTGATAGATAACATAAAACTGCTAGAAAAAAGAAATGTGATTCATCAGCAGGTAAAAAAGCATAGCAATAATATTGAAATGAAAAAGAGGATAGACATAAAATATTTAGAAAACCAATCTTCCTGCTACTGTCAATTCTACCAAATAGGTATCATCAGGCAGTAAAATTGGATATTCCATCCCAAGATATTCTTATATAGATAATTATGTCACTGGTAAAGGAGAGAAAGAAAGAGGGAGGATAAAAAAAACAAAATAAAAGAACACGAGATATTTTATATAAATATTGCTATCCGAGTTTATAGCTTGCTAGTAGGACTTTTCTAGCATGATGTCATGATACCTGATCTTTTGTTAAGCACCTTATGTTGTTCATAATCACCATCTTCTCCTCTTGGCATTATTTACACATTTTATTTCCACTGTTAAATGCATGGACTTTTCTCAACACATCCCATTTCACGAGTTCATTGGTTTTGTGGGAGTTTTACCCATACATGGTCCCCTAAGTTGTACATCAGTTGTCTGCACTGTTGTTCTGGTAGTTGTGTTGCGTCCATGCCTCATATATGGACTCAGTAGTGCTAAATCTCATTGATGCGCACGGTGATACGTCATATTTTGGTGTGATATTGTGCCAATACAAGGACTCCATTACCGAGCATTGTTTCTGTGTCACAATTCATTTGATGCTGCAATGATATCATTCAACTATTCCATTGCCAGAGGTAATCTATGTACAGCAAAAACAGATGTGGACTCTCACTCTTCCAAAAACTCCTTAAACAATGGAATGCAGTGTCATTGTTGGTGAGTATTCCAGCAGGAGAGCCTCATTTGAGAAATAGGGCTTTTAAATGGTCAATTACGTTGGCTGAATCCTGTCAATGCAGTTGTCGCAAAATAGTATATTGAATGGGACCACAGTTTATTAGCATCCGGTAATATTTGCCATCATAATGAGTAATGTTCATCCCTATTTGGGTCCATGCATCACTAACATCCAGTTTTCCTTTTGGCCATTATACTGACATTGCTGGCATTTCCTAATGACTAACTGCTGTTGTAAAAATGCAGGATCGATCCGCCTTGGCAAATACAGGGTCCATCCAATGCTGAGGTGTCCACTTTAACAATGTACAGACCTTATCTGGCTAGAACTGCACTTGCTTACTGATATTGTGCAGATAAATTTTATGGGCTCTCTCTCTCTTTATTACATCAAACCATCTCTGTGGCATTCTTGTCAGGTTGTCTGCTTGATTCTGGTGAGACTTGACCAATGTTATACTCACAGAGAAGTTATACTCATTGATTAAATTTTCTAAGGAGCTGAGCCTTAAGTACAGTGTCTAACTGCTACATGTATGTGCTGAACATCATTTTCTGGGAACAACCAGCATGTATCCTCCACTATATCCCCATTTAACTTGAAGGACACTCTAGTTACAAGGGAACTTTGGGTCGGCCCATACTTCAAATTCACGTCTGTTGACACACCATTTACCCCATATGGGATTGTCTTGCTGATGATGTTCATATTTCCAAGGGTGGGTGTCAGTCACTTCATCATCCAGAACCAGACGTAAGTGCAGTTGTGTCTGGTCTGGATGATGAAGGCAGCCACAATACAGAGCCATCCACAAATAATTTATCACATAGTGAAAATACTTTTCTGCATGTCACTATTTCAGGTCCTTTTGGTATTTCACTCACATGCTACCAATAAAGGATGTCCTGCTTCCACCAGACTTAACAACGCAAGTATTCTGGCATTGTTCTCTAATTGTTCTGGGTCTTTGAACATTAGACCAAAGTTAGTGAGATGTTGCCTTACATATGCTGTGGACAATATATTTTCATGAATGTATATATCATCTGAATAAGCTGGAGTGGCCTGTTGAACAAGTTCAGCTTTCACCAGTATGGTATCTACAATGGCTTTCATGATAGGACAGAAATTGTTTTTTTCAGGGCAGGTGATCTTCCCCATTTGTCACAATTCTTTCTTTTCTTTAACTCTCTGTAGATGCATAAAAATCCTCAATGTGTTGAAATTCATTTTTTTTGAAAATGTTGAATTAATTTTGAAAGTTTTCATCTTCATCATAAACAAGTTGAAACTCCTTCTGCTACAAATTGGTCATCAACATGACCTCATCTATTACAAAGCCATAGCATCACTTTGCTACAAAGGAATGGAAAGTTAAAGTTCTTGACTATGAAATTCTTTGAGAGAACTAATCAATTTAAACAAGTATTGTTCTCAAACTAAAGGCAGCAATCGATGAAAATCCCATCAGACTGTGTGTTTGTTTGCTAAGTTGGTAAAAATTGTTACAGTTTGGATGAGAAGATTTTATACGCCTACCATATTCAGCAGGCATTCCCCCTTATGGTGATGACCATTTAATCTGGTCTTTCCAAAACTTAAATTCCATGGACGATTATAAAAGGCATCTAGAACAGATTTTTGCTAAAAAAAAAAAAAAAAAAAAAAAAAAAAGAAGATTAAAACATTCTGGGTAGATGGGATCGACTGAAAGATAATGGAACGAAAAAGTAACAAAATATGCCGTTTAATAAAGTTAATGTTGGAAATATATCTTAAACTGAATGAACCTTTTGATTAACCCAATAGTTCATTGGCTGAACCCAGACTACCACTATCACACACTAGAAAAAACCTGGGTATCTTTATTGCAATAGAGAAGATTTGATTTCTACTGCTGTGATACTATATCAATTTCACAAAAATAGCCATAGTCAATTCTAGTTATTGACCAATAGCAAAAATTACTTCAACAGAACAAGATAGAAAAGGAATTCTGCCAACTTTGAGAATAGATTTTTGTCTATTTTAAAATTGTTAACCTGAAAAAAATGGAGTTTACCAGAAAACATTCCTGAAGAAATATCAGAATTTCTCTTAATACATTACTCTTTGATTTAACACCTTGCATGCATTAAAAGTGTTACATTAAGACAACTTTTATTCTAACAAAAAAAAAAAAAAAAAAAAAAAAAAAAAAATCAGATGATGAATTAATTCAAGGAATTCATCAAAGTATTATCTGACAGAAATATTTGTCCTTTTGTCAAACTGAAACCATTGAACATATCAAAAGCACAAAAACAAATCCAATATTGCACATAAACATTTTGAAAAATGAAAGGATTTTAAGAAAAGAATCACTGTTATAATTGATAAAACCTTTAGGTTTTCATTTAACGGATTCAAATTCTGTTGGAAGTAGGATACATTATGATAGTTCAGGTCACATGATCATACATTCCACAGCCATCTAGATTCTTCATCAATCTGTTACAAGGATTAACCAAATTATCAAGAATACAGTTTCTTGGCAATGAATCCACAATTTGAATTGGATTAAAAAATACACCATAAAGATTCTGTGAGATGAGTCAGTGATGTGCTCTGGTTTCAGTGCAAGTTTTGGCTTTGAGAAACTAATATATATATATATATATATATATATATATATATATATATATATATATATATATATATGTGTGTGTGTGTGTGTGTGTGTGTGTGTGTGTGTGTAAAATAGATAGGTTGGTTAATAAAACAAAGACAAATGAAAGGATGCCAATATAATCAGTACAATAAAGATTTATTAAATATTAATCATATGACAGAAATGAAGCATAGAGAAACGTTTTATGTTTGGGATTTTTGGACTTGCCTGTGTCCTTCATCAATGTTCCAAAGAACAAACAAAGAAATGGGAATTACTCTTTGACAGATGTTTTTGTAGATGAGGTATTTTTGTCTGATTCCTCAATGTGCAAAACCTTTTATGAAAAACTTAAATTTAAAATTTTGATTGGTGTAAAAGTGTTAGGCAGGTCTACTGTTACTAGTGTGTGTTGTTGGGGGAGTGAGATTGTAAATAATGATGAAGAGAGTTATAGGTTGGGGTGGCGAGGATATTTCATATGCAGTAAGTTGTAGCAAAAAAATAGCAGATCACGTGGTTGAATGTTGAAAGATGGAACTAAGGTTAGAATATGATGAAAAGGAAGAAGAGAAAAAAGAAAAAAAAGAGTGGAAAATATTATAAATTAAAAAAAATAAAATACACACACACACACATATATATATATATATATATATATATATATACATACACTTGACTCTCATCAAATTTGACGTATAAGGGTCAAGCAGATCGGTTCCTAAGAAACCAACAGCCTGACACCAGCAAATGAGATTTGATTATTTGATGAAGGTTTTGTGCAGAACCATCCACACTTTTTGAAGGGCCGATTACAGAGACCTGGTGCACTACGTGCCACAAGGTCCCCAAACGACCCTCCCACAGTTTTGAATTCAGAGTTGTCCTTCTAGACCGGTTGCCATCCAAGGCTATAGAACACAGTTTGTCCTGCTATTTACCCATAGCTAGAGGGAGAAGAGGATTCATACTTTTCCCAAGGGTATTAGCATGTAAGTGAATGTAATGGATTTGACTGGAATTTGAATTTGGCTCTCTGATTCCTCAAATCCAAGCCGCTATCCATTATGCCACCATGCCCCCTATTATATATATATATATATATATATATAATCTGATCATGTAATTTTAAAGTTAATCCTTGTGTACCAGAATGCAAATGAAAGTTGGCATTAAGAGAAAAATGAAAATCAATGAAAATATTAAAACTCAATCTGAAGGTAATTAAAAAAAATGTTTTACTTTTCTTTCTTTTTTTTTGTCAGAAAGAAAAAAGTGACTTTAGTTTGAGTTTGTAAAAGTGGAATTTAATATTTCAACTTTTTCTTTTTCTATTAGACAATGTAACACTTGTAAGATTTTCTTTTCTCTCTATACTTTCCTGGAGATAAAACTCATTATTTAGACAATCTATACTTGAAATGTTGAAAGGGAATCTTGGGATGATTATTATTGAATAAGTTTATATAAAACAACTTTAAAAAATAATTCCAAAAATAAATTTTGCAAAGTTTTTAACAAACTAAAATTAATAATCAAACAAATAGTAGCTTCTATTAATATTGTGCATCATCTATCATTAAAAGAATGAAGTCAAATTTAAGTACTTTTGAAAATAATAACAAGTATAAAACATCTGTTTATGAATATTTTTTTTTCTGAATCTCTAAAAATTTTGAGATCTTTATTTGCTTTCTAGTTTTTACTCCATTTTCTTTCTTTTCAGAAACCAACAGCAAAGTGAAAAAGGAAAGTAGTACAACTTTCTTACCATTTAGTCACTTTTTCCTCTGCAATTCTATTGGCTACTTTGCTGCCCACTAAAGTGGCTATAAAAAGCAACAATAAAGATGAAATAATGAAAAGGATTCATTTGAAAAAATTGAGACAAAACTCTTTAGTTTTATGTCAATATGTAGACAGAAATTTGCCCCCAAATATTTTAGATATCACACTAAATTTGAAAATATAATGATTTTAAAATTTAAGAGATTAAAAAAGAAATTTATAGAAAGGTAGAATGTATTGTGACTGGTTATAATGAGAATAATAATATTATTTATTGTCATTTTTTCAGAAGTCTTGAGAGACCTCATGGTGGATAGAAATCATTCTACAGTTATTAACTTTGGTCAACAGATTTTGTTGTAAATTTTCTCTCAGAAAGAATTTCATAGGTCCCTTTGACAATTCAGGATAAATTAAGTTAAAATTATATACAACTCCAATGTTAAAGCAGTAAGAATTCTCTTTGCAAAAATTTGGAATCTGTTTTCTTTACAATGTAACTGAAGATTAAACAAAGTTTTGTTTTTCAAAAAAAATAAAGCATTTTATAAGTTTTGTCCATTGTTTATGATTCTCAAAAGAAAATAACAAAAACAAGGAAAACAAATAAAGTGATCAAAATAAGTTTGAACTGGTCAAACATCACAGTTATTTCAACTAATAAAAGACAAAAGATCAATGTCAAAGTTTGGCTTGGTTATTATAGTATTAAAAAATAAAAGCAAACAGATAAATCAAAGAATAAAATGTATAGAAATGTTCAAGTAAAATGCAGGAGATTTTCTTTCTTTCCATAACATCATTTTTTTTTTTTTTACTGAACCTTTTTTATTCTATCTTTATGTGCTAATGAATGACTTGAATTTTTAGGTGAAATATTTTCATTATTACTTGATAGGCATTTTTCTTTTATCATTGTTTGTTGTTTTTTTTTTTTTTTTTAAATCAAGGCTGAAATTGTTATATCCTATAATGTAACTTGAACTTGATATGCAATGAAGTGAAGGTTTCAGTTCTGATTTACAATGATTAATAATTGTGGAAATGCAACAAAATTTGAACATTAGATGATTAAGCTTTTAGAATTCTCATTGTAACAATCATTAACAAATATTTTTATTTTGCTTTTTAACTACAACCTCTAAATTGTCTTTCTGGAGACAGTTTTGCAGGAGTATTTGATTAATTCAAGAACTAAATAAATTTAAAATTTAATAATAAAAAAAATTTTCTAACTTAAAAAATGCATTCACAATACTGATTGAAAGAATCTTCATAAAATTATAATTAAATAATTTGAAGAATAAGAAGGCAAATCTATTTAAATCAGAAAAATTGACAGAATAATAGTTTTGCAAATTTTGACAAGGCAGGATAGTTGCTGAGGAAAATTGATCAGGCTTGGCAGTTGCTGAGGTAAATAATGGAAGACAAGAGTGGAAGAAGAAGAAGAAAATGTTCTTGAGGTCATGGGAAACTGATCGGGTATAAAAAAAAAATTAATTTATTCTTCATTGTATTTTAACAAACAAAAAGAAAATTTGCATGTACAATTTAAGAAGAATGTTGGGTAAATCATTTATCTGAAAAAGAAACAAAACCTTCACATGTTTATTGGATACATGTATAAAGAAAACAGTACAAGGGTGGCTATTTTTGTTCACCACAATCATGTGGTGGCACGGACAGAAGAAATTTTCACTTCTCATGATTTAAAATATTTTCTTAAAATATTTTCCAAGGAACAAAGTTTAGAATTGGATCAACAGCTAAATCTAAGTAAATAGCAGTAAACTTATTGGTAACCATGAATGAAGTGCATTTAGTAGCAAAAGATTAAAATATTGATGGAAACATCTTTCTGCTGTTTTAAAACAAAGTTCTTTCATGTAAATAAGTGGAGTGATAAAACAAAAAATCATTTCATTACAAACAAAATACCAATTATTCTTAAGAGCACAAAACTTATGTTGGTTGCTTTAATGACCATCTGCAACTAATGACTGTCATTACTAATTTGCCTGTTAATTCCAGGTCACTTCATGTAATCACTGACAGATTTGTTACAACAATAATGTTCTGATTCAACTTTAAAATTAGTTTGTATCTGAGACAATCTAGAATTTCATTTTCTATGTTTGAAGTCTAATGTTCGTGGACAACCAAACACTTTATTCGAAAATATATACAAGGAGTGATCTTTTTTTATTAATAGTGAAAAAGATTAAAACCTTTTGAAATTTTCAAGTATTTTTCTATTTCAAAAGATGAATTTTTTAAGTATTTGAACAAAATCAAATTTTAACAATTGTATGTTGAAAATTATTGAATTATTCAGTTTGACATATAGTAGTTTTGTTTTAATAGAAAAATGTGATCAATGTTAATTATTTATTTTCAACTAACATTTAAAGGACTCAGTTTTCAATAAAGTTGGAAAAATGGTGAGCATTTTGATAGATGAATAAAAGGATGAATACTTAAATATTTAAATTAAATTTTTATTCACCTGAAATGAACTTTGAAGATTAATTTGCTTTTGTGGAAATGGGTTGGAAATTTTCAATGTTATTCAATGATTTGTCTTGCAGAAAAAACACTTTGGTTATAGATTATCCAGTAAATATTATTTCTTTGTATAGACATTTATAACTAAATACAAAATACATAATGAATAAAGACAAAAGAATTTTACATATAATACATAATGCTTTTGAAAACATTGTGTCAGAAATATAAACTATTGAACACTTAACATTTTTGTCTATACAGATTGCATTTGGTCACATGTCAGCATAACACTCCAGATTTGAAAGCAAAGACAACAAACATTTAACATTTGATGATAAAAGCAAAATGAGAGAATCCTGGTTGGTTGGTTGGGTTTTATGGCATATCAACCACTGTGGGTTATTTAATGCCAAATCCAGTTTATATATATATGCCAAATATATCAATTTTAAATGCCTATTTTGTATGGAACATTTTTAGCAAGCTAGAGCTTATTTGCTTGCACACTGCTAAATAATCCTAGGTATTTTTGTTTAAGTCAAGAATTTCCATTTGATAAGGACAATTTATTTGCAAAATGGTAAAAGGTAGGATATGATGTTTATACATCAGTCTACATCTTTGATAAGAGACCAATTCTTTTTAGAAAATCCAATATATTTTTTGGTTCAGTTTTCGCAAATAATTTCTTCATGTTCTTCGTGTTATAGAATTTTCTACGGATATGTACGAGATTTGTACATTCTATTAGTATATGTTTTACAGTGTATTGTTTTCCACAGGAACATTTAGGAGTAGGTTCTTGTTTTAGTATGAAAGAGTGAGTCAGTCTTGTGTGTCCAATGCGTAGTCGGGCAATAGTTGTTTATTCTTTTCTTGTTTTAAGATTCAGTTGCCTTTCCTTTAGAATTGGTGCTATTTGGTAGAGTTTATTATTGGTATTTCTGTCCCATAGTTTTTGCCATTTTAGTGTTATTGTTGTTTTAATTTTATGTTTTAGGTCAGTGAATGGGATTTTGATATTTTGGTTGGGTGTTATGTTAAGAGCAGCTTTGGCTAAGGAATCAGCTTTCTCATTTCCCTGGATTCCAACATGGCTTGGGATCCAGCAAAATATCACCTTTTTGCTATGTGTCAAGGTGTTCAGTTTGTTCAACAGTTTAACAATAAGAGGGTTATTCTGTTGTGTATTTTTTATGGATTGTAGGACAGAGATTGAGTCGGAATGAGTAATGAATTTTTTTATGTTGCTGGCATCAACAATCTGAAGAGCCAAATTTATTGCACAGATTTCTGCCGTGAATATGGAAGCTTCATTTGGGAGTCATTTTTCCATTGTTTTCTTACCAAGAACTACTCTACATCCAGTTCTATTGCTGTTTTTGGAACCATCAGTGTAAATGTGCGAGTAATTTGGGTACTTTTCATGAATATTGTAGAGTTTTTCTTGATAGGTTAATGGGTGTGTTTTATTTTTAGGGAGTTTGTTGAGATCAAGGTTGACCACAGGTTCTTTCAGTTGCCAGGGAGGTGAGCTTAGTTTAACGGTTTCGTGGATGTTTGTAATCGAGATGTTGTTGTCTTCCACTGTATGTTTCATTCGGAGACCAAAAGGTTTTATGGCCTTTTCTTTTTGATCAAATACGGCTTGGTATTTGGAATTAAAAATGCAATTATAGGCTGGATTGGTGGGTTGAGATTTGATTTTAGTGTAGTATTGCAGACCTAATTTTGTGAATCTAAGTTTTAGTGGTGGTTCGTACGCTTCAAAATAAAGGCTCTCCACAGGGGATGTTCTAAATGCCCCCAAGACGAGTCTCTATCCTTCATGATGGATTGTATTGAGAGTTTTTAGATAAGATTTTCTGGCTGCTACATATATGGAGCAGCCATAATCCAGTTTTGATCGGATTAATGCTCGATACAATTTAATGAGAGTTTGTTGATCTGCACCCCAGTCTTTGTGGGCTACAACTCGAAGTAGTTTCAGGGCTTTACTGCATTTTTCTTTTAGATATTGTATGTGGGGGATGAAGTTCAGTTTTTTGTCAAATACAACTCCCAGAAATTTATATTGTTCGACTACCGGAATTTCTGTTTTGTCTAATTTTAGTGTTGGGTTATTATGCATTTTCCTTAGTTGACAAAAATGCATGCATTGGGTTTTTGATTTTGAAATCTTGAAGCCGTTTGTGATAGCCCATCTATTTATTTTGTTGATGCCTTGTTGCAGCTGACGTTCTGCAGTACGTATGTATTTGGATGTGGAGGTTATACAGAAGTCATCAACATACAAATAGTTATCAACTCCAGGATTAAGATAGTTGGTAATGCTATTAATTTTGATGTTGAAGAGGGTTACTGACAGTATACTCCCCTGAGGAACACCCTCTTCTTGGTTTTGAATGTCCGACAGGGTTGAACCAATTCGGACTCGGAACTTCCTGTCTGAAAGAAATGATTTGATGAAGTTTGGTAGTCTGCCCTTCAATCCCATGTCGCGCAGGTCTTTCATAATGCCATACCTCCAAGTGGTCTCATAAGCCTTTTCCAAGTCGAAAAAAATGGCTACAAGGTGTTGCTTTTGGATGTATGCCTCCCTTATAGAGGTCTCCAACCTGACCACATGATCCATCATAGATCTTTGATTTCTGAAGCCACATTGGGAGTTGGTAAACAGGTTGTTGGATTCTACATACCAAATTAACCTTCTATTAATCATACGTTCCATAGTTTTGCACAGACAGCTGGTTAGTGCTATTGGACGATAATTTGTAGGATAGAGATTGTTTTTCCCTGGTTTAGGAATGGGTATGATGGTAGCTAGTTTCCATGATTCTGGGATAGTGCTATTTTTCCAAATTAAATTGAATATATATAGTAGGTATTCTAATGATTTTGGTGGTAGTTGCTTGAGAAATTCATAATGAATTTCGTCTGGTCCGACTGCAGTGTTGTGAGAAGCTTGTATGGCTTCTTTTAATTCTTGTAATGTGAAGAATCCATTGTAATTTTCTGTATTGTCCGAATTAAAATTGAGCTTCTGTTTTTCGATTTTATTTTTATAGTTTAGAAATTCTGTATTAGTATTGTCAGAGGAGGAATTTAGTGAGAAAGTCTCAGCCAGTGTATTTGCGATGTCTTTAATGTTTGTTACCTCATCATTATTTTTAATGAGGTGTTTAATGGTGGTAGAATTGTTTTTGCCCGCAATTTTGCTGATCATTTCCCACACTGTAGCGGTTTTAGTGGAGGAGTTTATTTTGCTTACGTAATTTTGCAAACTATTCTTTTTGGCCAACTTAATTGTTTTCTGGGCCTTTGCTCGGAGCAATTTAAAGGAGTTGAGGTTAATGGTGGAAGGTTCTTTGTTGAATTTACGAAGAGCAGCATTACGCAGTCGGATTGCTATTTTACATTCGTCATTATACCAAGGAGTGTTGCGCCTGTTTGATGGAGAAGTTTTTGGAATGGTTTCCTTTGCTATTGTGATTAATGTTTCTGAAAAGTGTTTAATTGGGTCTGAACATCTTGAATCTTGAACCAGTCTTGTATTGCATAAAGTATTGAATTGTTGCCAGTCAGCTTTATTTATTTTCCAACTGGGAGGTCTTATTATCAGTGGAAGGTTTTGTAATATTTATTATGATTGGGAAATGGTCACTGCCACAAGAATCATCATGAACCTTCCACGTATAATCCATGTAGCTGGAAGGATCAGATAGAGTGATGACAATAGCTGAATAGGAGCCGGTAGATGGATTGAGATGGGTTGGATATTTGTCGTTTAAGATGCAGAGATTGTTGTTATTGACTATATTTTCCAGGTTTTTACCCTTTTGATTAGTTTTAAGACACCCCCATATGGTATTATGACTTAAGGTCACCTAATAATAAGTGGGGTTTAGGGATTTGGTCAGTTAGTTTATTGAGTTTTATTTCATTAATTGGATCATGAGGTGGAATGTAGATGGAGCAGATACTGACTGTTTTGTGCAATGTTGTTTTGACAGCAGTGACTTGAAGATCACTGTCAATGGTTATTTGATGTTGGGGTATGTCTTTCCTAACTAGGATCGACACACCTCCAGAAGCTCTGTGTCCGTCTTTGTGTAAATGATTATATGAATTGTAATTTTTTATTTTTAAATAGTTATTGTCCTTGAGGAATGTTTCTTGAAGGCATACCACTTTGGGATTATATTTCTTGAGGAGTATGAGAAGTTCTTCATGATTAGCTCTAATTCCTCTGCAATATTGAATTATTTTGCAGGTCCCTCATGTCAAGTTGGAATTATTGCTTTTTTTTTCGACTTGTTTTTACTGTTTGGCTCTTCTATATCCATCTTTTCTATCATGCTAAACCTATTTTTGGTCTCAATCTTCGATGTTGATAGGTCTGAAGATTGGCTTAGTGGATTCAATAACTTTAAACGTTCCCATGAAGATGAAGTCAGGGTATGATCTCTCTTTGATTGTGGGGAACGTTCTACTTTATCATTGTTAGGTTCAGGGTTTGATATGTTATTTTTCCCCAAGTTATCAGTTTTTAAAGTTGGAGGACGGATTGGTGATCGTTGCAGGTTTTGTTTTTTGGGAGGAGTGGTTTGTGTCTGGGATGTCTTTTTCATTATTTTTTTATCATCTCTAATTTTATCATCAGATGTGTTAATCTTAGCTGGAACTTCCAATCGAGATGTTTGAATACTATTGGTGTGTTCCTTTTTAAGATCTTCCTGGAATTTTGTCCACTCACTTGGATCCAAATTCATAAGTTTATTTATCAGGGTTCTATATTTACTATCGTCATTATTAGTATCAGCCCTCCGTGTAACAGAGGCATAGCTGGTCTCACCCATATAGGACCCTACAATTTTCCTGGCTTCCAGAAAGGACACATTTTTCTTATGTTTAACCTCCAGGATTTCTCTTTCTTTTCTGTAAATGTCACAAGATCTTGCGTATGCCGGATGGTCTTGTTGGCAATTTGGACATCTAAGAGGTTTCAAACATTCATCTTCTTTATAGTTTGTCTCTTTTCCCCCCGCATTTGGCACATGTCTGTCGTCCTCTACAAGCGTCCCTGTGGTGTCCAAATTTCTGACATTTGAAACACCTCAAGGGAGCTGGGACGTACTGCTCAACTCTCTCTATTTTGACCACTTTAGGTATTTGTGGTTGATTAAATGTCAAGATGTAAGTGTTTGTCTCGATTTTTTCACCATTCTTTCTTATACTAACCCTTCTTATATTAGTTACTCCCTGTTTTCCCAGGGCAGCTGTCATTTCATCTTCTGTGGCTAAAGCCAGCTCTCGACTTCTAATGACTCCTTTGGAAACATTGAGACTTTCATGTGGGTAGCTTTTGCACTTGGTATTATAAAAATTTTTCATTTTTAAGATGTTTTCAGCTTGTCTTTGGCTATCCACCTCAACAAGCAAGTTCCCATTTCTTAATTTTTTGACATTTTTCGGGGTCGCGCGTGCCAAAATAATTTTCTCAATCAAAAATGGGGAGAATTTAGCAAGACAGACCTCCTCCAGGGATTCAATAACAATAAATCTGGGGAAGTCTACTCCTTCACACTCAGAGTCTGATTCGGATAGGTTCCATTTTGTTTTTTTAAAAGATGCCATGTCTGGGTTTTTATATTCATTGGCCCTGTGCTCCACCACCCACCACGGAGTCCAACTTGAGAAGGGAATGAACCAAGGGGGGGGGGGGGGGGTAACCCATTCGCCTTGGCTGAGACGGGGATACACGACCAGTATACTCATATTGGGAGTGAAGTTCTGAGCCTCTGCCAAACTCTGGTTTAGTGCTGAAAAATTCAACAGCGGTCAAAACGTCTTTTGCTCTCAACACAATTGACCCTCAGCCCCCACCTTCTAGCACATATATGATAAAGGGTTGGGAAATGTTCCACTAAAGCAGATTCAATAGTACAGTCAGGAGAAAAATATATATATATGTGCTAGGGCATGACGGGACCAGCCGATTGATCGGATCGGGCCCAATCCGACCGCCCGTCAGACCAAGTAAGGGCCAAAGTAGTGTGTTGCAAGCCATTGACCACTCTGTTGCTGGATCAATGGCTGCTCAACCACCAGGATTCCGTCCTAGCGCCTTACGGGTCGCCATCCACGGCCAACAGGTGGCCTCATTGGGGGGGGTCTTACCCCTCTACAGAGGTGCAGTCGGCGTATTCTACAGCCCCAGCCGACAGGGCGCGAGAGAGAGAATCCTGGTCAAATTTAACCAGAGAACTTTTTAATATTAATTCATGGGAAAGAAATTTCTTCATTCTGTCATTGATGATTGGGAATCTTTAAGAAATGAAAATCACTAGCAGAGTATATTAAGCAAAAGAAGCACTTTCTTAGGCATCAATGCACCATCATGGTTTGTCTAAGAAGTTATTTGGAAATATATAAAAGAAATTAAAAAAAAAAAAAAATAATCAGATTAAAATCTTAAAAACCGTCCAGCTATTTTTCTACTGGAGAAAGATATTTTGTACCTCTTTTTTGATGTCAGATAAACATGAAAGTTTGTTTTATTTAAAAAAAGAAAAAAAAAGAGAAAGTTTTCATGCAAACTCAAAGCTTTTCATTGGATTTCTAAAAGAAAAATATTTATGAAAACCTAAGCTTTAATTCTATGCTTCCAAATTTAAAATAAATTTATTCAGAAAGATCAGTCTTTAACTTCCAGTTGATTACCTACAATAATTGGAAAGAACAAAGTTGGACTTTATTTAGAGGAAATTAATGAATAATGTAAAATGATTTTGAAAAAAAAATTTCTTTTTCAAAAAGAAATTCAAGATTTTCATTCTAAAATACATTTTAGAAAAATTTTGTGAAATGTTTGACAAAAAATTAATCAGTGTCTCCATTTTCAAAATTGTTCTACTTTCCTTCAAAGTGGAAGGATTTATAAAAATTGGCTTATGTGACAAAGGATTGCAGAGAATATTTTAGTCTTTTTTTACTTCATTTATTAATGAAGTCATTGCTCTCTAATTGAAAATTTAAAAGATTTTAATCGTAGATCTCATGAAAGTTTGCCTGAAGAATTTAAGAATTGAAAATGAAAAATCTAGACAATAGGGGAAGAAAAAAAATTTATTCTTGATGTTTTAAGATCCAGGCTATATTTAGAAAAAAAAGAATGTATATTGATAAGTTGCATTTAAAAAAGAACAGGAAGATAAAATTGAAAGCAGTTTAGATTGATATTACAGGATGATATTTTTACTAAGTCTGCTAATTCTTAATATGATGAGATGGGTTTGAGTAGAGCCACAAGGATGCTTGACAGCAGTTGATGAACAGAAATGTAGAAAGGCCCAGTTACATAGTATAGAACTGGGGAAAGTACAAGAGATGGGTTGATTGTGTTTAATGTAGAAAAAAGAAATAATTAAGAAAGTTAATTAATTTTGAGATTCATGAAGAATTTAGCCTAAATATTAATTTGGAGATGACTTGCTACTATTGAGTATGGCTCTTTATGCACCTGTTGCACTTGCAAAGTTGGGCAGTGAAAAATGATAATTCCTTTCATGGCCAAAATCAAAAATTATCTCTAAAAATGCTTGAGACCAAGTTGTTTATATAAAGACCTATGTATCAGGTCTGTGTTGTTTCTTAGAAGAATTTTGAATAAAATGCATTTCCAAAAGAAAAAACAAATAGTGGTCTGTGTGGTTTGTCTATACAAAATCATTTGCTGGTTGTCTCATAGGAAGAATATTTTTTAAAGAACTCAGTGGCTCAGTGCCATATGATTGTAAAATTAATGATCAAATCATATCAATGCATCATTGGTGGTGACATTAGTTTCCTATATGGGAATCAACTAAAGTTGGCAGTCTACAAAAGAAGTCAGCAAAGAGAAGAGACAGGGAGATAATTCTGCCGAAGCTGCCAAAGAAGAGTGGGAATATTGGTAAAACAGATACAGACAAAAGCTGATATGAGACATATGAATGGAGAGAAAAACCAGATTTTAGTAAAATGAAATTTCTCCTACCTAAAGGCAAACTGGTCAGTACAGACAACTGTTGTTCTATCATCCTTCTCCTCATAGTTGCAAATGATCAGTATAAATGTTGTCCAGTATTAGAATAGAGGAAAGGAAGAGATGAGTTTGAAACAACTTTTACTCAAGAACTACAATAAATCATATATTTATTTCTTGTTAAAAGTATTCTGGTCATTATTATAAGCTTTTTATCAATCTTGGAAATTTGTTAACTGTACTTTTGTGTAATATATGGCTGGCTCACATTTTCATAATTTAAATCCTGAGCTTGGGATTTATTGAAACCTTTTAAACACAACACGCGTTGTGTGGTGTGTCTCCTGACAATGATGTTGCCAAACCAGTGACTGAAACATTAGCCCATCTGTCAGTAATAGTGTTAAATTTGGTATCATAACCAAGAATTCTGACCCTAAAGCATGTAGAGATGCAGAAAGCAATCATCTCCATTTTGACAAAAGGAACTGACTGATGTCTTAAGGGTCCCTTGAGGTTCATGTAACAGCTCATAAGTGAGAATAGTCAATTGCAGCTTGCACTGTTCCTCTTGAAGATGTTACAAATAAGACCTTTTTATTCATCTCTTTCACATACTACTTTCCTCTGTGTGTGTGTGCATATATATATATATATATATATATGTGTGTGTGGGGGGTGTAAATTTCTGTGTGGGACAATTTAGATATATGTACTGCATGTTAGTATTACTGATGTATGTATACTAATGTTTGTATATAAAATGTTTTCAAGTTTCTTTTATTTCTGGAGTCCATCATTTTATATTATTCTAGGCTTTATTTCAGTCTTCTTAAGCTGTTCATCACAGATATATTAATACCTATATTGGACCTTGGTAATTAGAAAAGACCATGATATTTCCTTTTTCCAAGCACCCTATAAAAGTGTATGTTGCATTGGTGCTCACAACTAGGCTATGAAGGTTCTAGGATTACCCCCACCAGCCATGGTGCTACCTCTCAAGTCACTGACTAGGATGATATTGTTTCCATTATCTGATCCCAAGACATCAGTTGTTGCTCAAACTAAAGCGAAAACATTGTTTTAATCTGAACTGCATTAATATTTTGTATTTTTTTTTTCAGTGGAAAAATTAATGAGTAATCAATATTGGGGAAGAAAATCAGTCCAATTTGTTGACATTTTTTTTCTTAAATTTACCAGAGAATAACTAAGCATATACAAATTTAACAAGGAAGCATTTTCACCAAAAGTAACATTTCAAAATAGTTTTTCATTGGATTGGCAATATTGTGACAAGCTGAGATCTGTTTTAATTATTTAATGATAATGACTTTGAAATTGTTATATTGATTCATTGTAAAATAATGAATTGAATATTACAATTGAAACAATAGGTAATGACAAAAAATGAAGAGAGATGTTTAAGAAAGGTCTGTAAATAAACTGTTCTTCAAATTATTTAATATTTTAAGAACAGAAAAATGAAAACCACAAGATTCATTGAAAATATTATCAAAATTAGTTGGCATGAAAAGATTTCAGTTGTAAATATAAAGAATTAGCAGATTTGTCTAAAGCATTAAGTTTGAATCAAAATAAGCCTTTCCTTTTCTCTCATGGGATGTATAAACAAAAATGGCACCTCAGGAAGTTTCAGAATAGACTCCAATAAAAAGCTAAAGAGCAATAATTGACATACCAAGAAATAAAAACTAAATTCTAGAAACATGATATTTATATATATTTCTAAAAATTATATATGCAATTGATAAAAGGATTTAAAATCAGTCTGAGTGAACAATAATCTAATAAAACTAAACTGACAAGAGACATTGTAAAATTATTAACAGAATTATGTAGAGCAAAGGTTACTTAAAAATAAGGAAGGTTCAAAACAAAATTTAAATGAAATTTTATAAAAAGGAAGAAATGCATTAAACAGCATTGATAGAAAGATGTTCTGGTCCCTTCCTAAACAAGACAAGAGAGAAATGAGAACTCTGGATTGAAAAATAATAATTAATGACTTTGGATAACCTCCAGAGATGATATCTACATGGGTAAAAAGACGAAGATGGAGACAATAAATTTCAATGATTGTGTCTAGAAGATTATCTCTACAAACTGACTTTACACCAGATCAAAAAGAATTTATTAGAAACAAATAAAACCAAGGAAAACAAATATTAAGAACAGAAAATCAACTCAAAGTAGGATGCCAGGAATGGGAACACAAAAGAGAGAGAATCCTTTGTAAAAGGGTCTCAGAATAGAAACAGGAATTTTAATGGTTATATTAACTGTTTCCTTATAAGGAAACATTTAGCAATCATTGATTGGGCTGCCAGTACTACTTTCAGCTGAAATTTATGAAATATTTTTAATAAAACTTTTTCATAGGTTTTGTCAAGTTCACGGTTATCACTCTTTCCACTAGTAAGAAGGACTTCTTTCCTAACGTTTCATTTGAAGTAGTATCAAACATCAATATTTTGAATGAGGCATTAAAAAAAAAAAAAAAAAAAAAAAATGGGTTGTATCAAAATATAATCCATGACTGAGCATTAAATAAACTTGTCACTTGATCCCCATGTATGGCTAACAGATATATTATTGTGAAAACACCTGCAATAATAAAACACTAAGCCTTAAACAGACAAAAGAATGAATGAATGTGAAATATTAGGTGAGGCAAAAAAGATTAAGGTTAAGATTAAAATTTTGTAAGGAAGAAGGAGAAGAATCAAAAGGAAAAAAAGAGAAAAATCAAAAAGGAAAAAAAAAAAAGGAAAAAAAAAAAAAGAAAAAAAAAAAAAAAGCTAATTTACAATTTGCATACATTGTTATAAAAGAAAACAATATGATAGCCAAAAACAAGTTAGAAAACAATTTTCTATTCTCCAATCACAGAGAGACAATCTGAATTTTTGAAAGCGAAAATTTATCCTTTATGGTTAAATTTGAAAGCTTTTTATGAAAATGATTTTCTTTCCCAAAATTAAAAGTGAGACTAAATAGATTTTAATTCATTTTTTTGTATTTGGGTTGAAATTCATAAATTAAGCTTTCAAACAACTTATAGCTGTAGTAATATATATATATATATATATATATATATATATATATATAAAAAGCTTGCAACAACAACATAAACATGGTTGACAGTATAAACAGAGCAAGTAAAAAAATAACTGATAAATTTAAAATTAGCGATAGAGTAGGCAAACTTGCAGAAAAGGAATGTTACGTAACCCTTATGGACCATAAGCCTGACTTTCTGGAAAACCCGACCACTAGGATAATTAACCCTACCCGTCCCGATATAGGAAAGATCAGCAAAAAGATCGTGGAAAAAATTACTTACCAAATAAAAAAACAACTCAAATTAAAATTATGGATCAATACTAAAGATGTCATCAATTGGTTCAACAATATTGACGATAAAACAAATTGCACCTTACTACAGTTCGATATCGTGGACTACTACCCATCAATTTCGAAGGATCTTTTTACGACTGCCCTGGACTTTGCTGTTGTATATTCTAACCTGACAAAGGAAGAAACCAACATAATCCTCAGCGTAAAAAAATCCGTCCTCATTCATAATGGGGAGCAATGGATAAAAAACAATAACAACCTGTTTGACATCACTATGGGATCACTAGACTCTGCAGAGTCTTCTGACTTGGTTGGTCTTTTAATATTGTACAACCTAACGGCACACCGCGAGATTGATATCCAGGACATCGGACTGTATAGAGATGACGGGCTCATGGTGGTAAGGAGTTCCACTAGCTTTAAGATAGAGAAGATCCGTAAAATTATGTTTAGTGAATTTAAAAATCTAAACTTAAAGATAACCGTCTCTTCTAAATTGAAAAAGGTAAACTTCCTCGATGTAACCCTAGACTTACCTAGCAACACGTACCAACCTTATAGAAAACCAAATGCTAACCCCTTATATATACACCCGAAGTCAAACCACCCTCCATCCACAATTAAACATATACCCTCATCAATAGAAAATAGAGTTAGCAGTAACTCCGCTAACAAAGAAATATTCCACCAACATAACGACTTCTATAACACTGCCCTAAAAAGTAGTGGTTATAAAAATGCTAACATTAAATATAGGGACAATTGCAATAACCAAAAGAAAAAAAACAGGAAAAGAAACATCATTTGGTATACACCTTCGTTCAACCAAATGGTTAGTATTAAACTAGGACAGAAGTTCTTAGCTCTAATCGATAAACACTTCCCCAACAAAAGTAGGCTTAGTAATATATTCAATAAGAACACACTAAAATTGAGTTACAGCTGCACTGAAAATCTAGAAGGTATAATAAGAAGACACAATAATAAAATCCTGAACAAACCCCCTTACCTGAATAGTTTTAATAACTCTACACTTAAATCAGATAATGATAGGAAAAAATTATGCGATTGTAGAAACCCGGTAGACAGCCCATTAGAAAATAAGTGCTGCATCAAATCTGTGGTATACCAATGCACTATATCATCCACGGAGAACCCTAACAATAATATGATATACATTGGGTCCACGAAAAATACCTTTAAAACCAGATGAAGGCAGCATAAATGCTCCTTCAACAACATAAACTTAAGACATCAGACCTCTCTATCTAAATATTTTTGGCACCTGAAAGAAAAAAATAGGACACCTAAAGTAAAATGGAAAATCATTAACAGGACTAGAACTTGCAAAACTTGGGATGACCCATGCCCTTTGTGCCTCCATGAGAAACTACACATTATTAAGCTTCTAAACAATAAAAACCTATTAAACAACAGGCAAGAATTAACGGTTTTCTGCCGACACAACCGAACTTACGCTCTGAATAACTAGCTAAAAACACACATACAATAAAATAAATTTTAAAATCCATAGCCCATATACATAGTTTTAATACCCTACAAAAACTGATAACCCTTTATGAAGTCGTCAAATAACAAACGTTACAGCTTTTTTATATACACAAATCCCTTTCATAAAGAGATATAATAAAAGAATAAAATAAAAATAAATAAATAAATCTCTGTAGATGCTCAAGCGAGACTATGTGAAAACTTCCTCCGTCGTAAATTTAGCCAACTCCACCTTACCCTGACCTGGCATCTATGAAAATAACTCTATACTGATACAAATTATTAACACCCCTCCCCGGCCAATTCTAAACAATCCGCCCTTGATGTTACCATGGAAATTTTTGATTTCAATCCTGACCATACTATTAAAACTCTTAGATTTCTGAAATAAGTCATTCCCAAAAAAATTTCGCTTGAAGATGGAACAGAGCCTACTTTAACTCAAGTTAATTCAAATATTATTTTTAAGTTTTCGGCTCTTGTTTTGAAACATGAGTCCTCTTATGTAGCGAGTTGGAATCATATTTTTAAATAAATAATTATATATATATATATATATATATATATAAATAAACAGACACACACTTTTTATAATAAATAAATAAAAATTTAATTCACTTGAAATATACAAAAAACAAAAAAATCCCAGCAATAAAAAAGCAGATATTAAAAAGTGAAAGTGATAAAAGCAATATTTTCCTACAGGAAAGAATTTAAATATAGATTTAAAGTAGATGGGGGGGGTGAGATGACGAATTTGCTAGATTTATTTTAGAATTTTCTTTTAATTAAACATTACAGAGGTTCAGATATTCAATAATTAATTTAATTACAGAAAGAAATCAACTTTTTAAAAGCAACACTCAAATATTTCCCCATACCACATACAAATTCAAACCAAATGAAAAGATTTAAGAAATAACAAAAAACAACAGAATTGTGAAGTTCTAATATAAATTAGAATTAAATTCTTTAGAGAAATTTTTATATAAATTTACAGTTTGATAAAAATTTTTTTAAATATTGACTTGCAAGGGGGTGCTGAAAAATAGGAAATCTTATGTATGGTTATTTGGTCAGGCAGAAAACTTTTCAGGATTTTCTTGGATATACAAGGCTTTATGGAAGAAAACAGCTGTAGACTGCATTAGTTGGCAGAGCAAAAGACAAAAGTTCTAAAGATCATTTAATATTGAAGATTAAGTTGATATTAGGTTGGTGCAAAAATAATGTCGTTTTCTCACATAGTAACATGTGAGAAAACGACATTATTTTTGCACCAACCTAATAATTTCATGTTCATAAAGAAAGATGAAGCTATACAGTTTCTAAAAGATATGGTGACTGTTACAAAATAATTTCCTTATTTGGTTATTTTAAGAATTAAAAAAAAAAAAAAAAGTGGCATTATTGTGACACAATGGGTATCTCACATGTTTGGCTTCTCCAGACACAAAGGACAACCATAAAACATCCACAAAATGGGCTGTGAATGATTTTATTTGCATCCAATTTTGATGACTGTGAAGACATAAAATCTATGATTAAGACTTTAAAAGCAGCCATCCACTGACTGAAAAGAAAGAGTAAATAAATAATTAAATGAAAACTTTTAGGGATCAAGTGCCACTTGGTTGGAAGTTAGAAAATTCCAGTAACAAGCTTATATTAGTCAAAGTTGGAGTAGGCAGCAGTTTTAGTAAGAAAGTTGGAGTTCTTGCTGGGCAGGCTGAAATGAAGAATTGCTCTGTCAGTCTGTTGTAGCAGTTGTCCAAGTGTTACCTACCTTTTTTTTCATTTCTTACCAAGGCATTATTTCAGCCTACATTATTTTTATTGCCTTTTCAATTTTTTGTACACATCAATGAGAACAAGAATTTAAAAACATGAGGGTTGTGGATGGGGCCCAGTTAGAGAGTGAGGGCACTAGGGTATATGTTTACATCTGTTTTAAGTACACTGCAAAAAGATATTGCTCTTGTTAATGCTATGATTCCAGATACAAGGAATGGATTTCTATCATAAGAAAAAAATAGATAAGTGGGTGTAGAAAAAGACAAGAAGGATGTTGAATCTTTTAAACCAAAAGGAGTAATCAGTTCTTCTAAAAGGAGAATGAATTTGAATTTAAGATTAATTTATCATTAATTATAAGAGATTAAAGGCTATTATGTCAGTGATAATCCAGAAAGTCTAATTGAAAATGATTTAGTCCTTTTCTGTTTTAACAAAAACATTTAAAATTTTTTAAAACATCCACTTAAACAATTTTCATAGCATAATGTTAGTTAAATTTTCATATTGAATGAATAAAAATTAACAGGTTTTAACAAAAATTAAAACATTGCCTTTGGAAACATTTGTTGTTACTAAAATATTTTTTTCTAATTACAAACAAAATTATTAATTTGGAGAAAAAACAATGTTATAAACTTTTAGTTGTTTTAGTTTTTAATTCATAGGAATTTATTTTTTGACTGGAAATCTTGTACAACAAGTGACATTTGAATCCCTGAAAATAATTACAACCAAAGGAGATAAATTCAATATATACTGGATTGTTACTAAGAAAAAATATATCAATTTTTTTTTTTTTTTTAAGCTTAGCGCCCCAAGCAAGGCATGAAGCCACTAGGATGCAGGGGGGTTGCAGAAGATTTGTAGCAAGAGCAGATAGGAGTGATAGAAGAAAGGATTAAGGGAAGGATAGTGTGTAGATCAAGGTAACTGGAGATGTCGATTGACATTACATTTGAATAGTTGGAGATTATAGCTATCAGGGAAAAGTAATTGGGAAGGGTATTCCACAGGTGAGAGGTGCGAGGTATGAAGCTATTGGAGTAGAAGAGACGGCTACATTTTAAAGTTTCTACAGTGTAAGGGTGAGAGCGGGATGCCAGCCTTGTAAGGCACTTGTATTCATGGAGACTGGGGACCAGGGAAAGCAGCTCATCGGAGCAATTGCCATGAAAGTATTTGTAGAAGAGACAGAGAGAGGCGACGGCGCGTCTGTGAGATAGTGGCTGCAGGCGAGACGCCAGATCAGGGCCAATCACATTACATATCTGTCTCTGGATCTTGTCAAGAACTCCGAGGTAAACAGAGGTGCCCCAGACCACATATGGCAGCAATACTCCATGTGAAAGAAAACCAGAAAAATGTTGGAATGAAAAAGTCTAATTCTTTTCTTGGTTAAATGTAGACAGAAAACCTTTGAGAAATCAAAGTGTTAAATTTGAAATATGTCATTTTCTTATTTAGAAAGAAAGAAAGAGAAAAAGAAAGTGGGATATATAGAGAGAGTGGGACAGAGAGATACACATTGTGTAACATTTAATTTAAAGCCTTCCTTCAAACCTAAGGGATACTTTGGAATCATTTGCAAGTATCTTTAGTGGATTTTAAGAATCTTCCATGGCCCTTTTTGGATGGATTCAATTTGTAAACTATTTTGCTGTAGCACTTAAAAGCAATGCTTATTAACTTTGATAATTTTTCTTCAAGCAAACTTTGCTACTTTAGTGTTCACATCGAAAATGTTTGGCTTTGCTGAATGAGTTAATCAACACTTGACCAACACACAGCCTTTAATGCAAACTACCAAGTGCACCTAAAACTGACTCCATGTTGGCAATTTGATTGACTTATTCTTCTTGAATTTAATCACCCATGTAAAAAACATTGATGATGATTATTTTGCACCCATTTTGCTTTCTTCATTTCTTTCTGAATTATCCAATGAATCTGAAGATAAACTCAACAATTTTCTTCTTTAAGAAAAAGGGGAAAAAATTATCCAAGGATGCAATATTTATCATATTTACCAGCATGTGTTTCTCTCTCACTGTTCACCTTTCACTCTTTCTCTCTGGAGTTAATCTTTGCAAAATTCAGCAACTTGGATACCTTATCAAGTCTTTCCAAAAAAAAAAAAAAATTAAAGGAGAAAAAAATTGATTGGTCTTGGCAAATAATGAGCACAAGACTTAAATTTAGGCCTTTGTCAACCATTAACCAATGGACTGGCCATACCATCCATATGGAGTGACATCACATTCCTAGATGTCTGTTTTTATGGAGAGCTTTTTTTTTTATGGAAGAAGACATCATGGCTGACCAAAGAAACAATACAAAGAGTCAATCAAAACCAACCTCCACTGGTGCAAACTAAGGAGACTAGAGGAGTGTGCTGCTGGTGCATGCAAGTTTTGAAGAAATCCCGTGTCAAGAATTCCTTACTCAAAAAGGAACAGCACCACAGTGTAATTTTGGCAGTGGTCACTACTACTGTCTTTCAGTGTTTCCACTGTTCCAGACTCTGCACGTCCAGACTTGGTTTGAAGATCCATCTCAGGATCCATTGATGAATTACAAAATAAAATCTTCAGGCACAAACGACAACCATTAAATCTTGGATAGAGAAGCTAATAAAAAAAAATATAAATACAAATATGAAAAAAAATCTATGAATTAAAAAAAACTCCAATCTATCAAGAAATTTTAAAAACTTACAAGATTCTAAATATTATTCTAAGATGTTTAAAATTCTTTTTGCTTAATCCCATAATTTTTTTCTCTTTAATCAGGAAAAAAAAATCAAAATGAGGCAAAGATAAATGTAATACTAACTGAAAATTGATAGATACCAATATTTGAAATTTCCTAAATATTGAAGTAAAACATGTCAAAATAAACGTTTAGAGAAAAGACAAGGATTTAAAATTAACCAATTGTTTGTCAAGTTTTGTGAATTCTGATATACTTGTATTTCGATTGGTCATTGCAGCTTATGTAACAGTATTTCCCCTATTGAGGAATATTTGGTCAATTTGAACCTTTTAAAACCCTTTATTCTACATTCAACACCATCACTTGGTAAGACACCAGAAGTGTTGAAACAAAATAGCCATTTTTGTAGTGACTTTATAACATATAAAATTCAAATTATATATATATATATATATATATATATATATAACACACACAGATATTCAAAAGGTTTTCACAGGGCAGTTGTATAGGGGTTAACAACCTTTACCACTAGAGAGTTTGCTCCTTACTGGATGCTCCCACTCTTATTGCACCGTGCTAGAGACCAATGCAGGTTAATATCTATAAATTAATGAAAAGACACCAAATATCTGAAAAGAAAAGCATTATCTTTGGTCAAGTGAGGATAGAGAAAAATAGATTTATCATTTAATAAAATAATTGAACAAGTTTTAATAATTTAAGAAAAATATGTTAATGAAATTGTTTAAACATTTGTAGATGGAACATTTTCACATGGTGAATAGTTACAACCAATTCTAGTCATTTCTTTTGTTATCAAGTTATATATGTATATATTTTAATTAAAGATTAACTTTTTTCCTTTGATTGCTTTGTATTCCAACATTCTAAGTGATAATGCCTTTTGAATGAGAATCAAAATCATGTAGGAAATTATTAATTGTATTTCATATGATAGAGATAATATCAGTTCAAAATATTGATAAAAGCAATAAGATAAACATTTACTAAAAATTTAAAATACTGAAGTAATTTGAATTCTCTTGGTTGGTTGCTCAATTTTACAAGTCAAACTTTATTGGATTATTTAATGTCAAATTTTATATGGCTCACCCAGTGAGGATCAAACTCACTACTCATTATTAATGGTCAATAAAACTAGCCTTGTTAACCATTACCCTATGCTGATAATTGATTGCTTGAGGCTGAATTTTGTATAGGACACCCAATAATCAATTTGGTAGTAACAGTCAGCTTAGACTTGCTATTACACCATACTGAGATGTTTTTTTAATTTCCAATCTAAGATTACTAATAAAATGTAGTAAACAAACAATATAGTCTAAAGAATTAGAAAGGAAGAAGTAGACCATCAGGCTTATTGTAGCAAAACTATTTAATGGTATTATCCAGAAAAGAAATTCTGTGATATAAAATAAAGTCTTATTAGAAGCTATTTTATTCATATTTCATACAGTTTAATGGTCAAAGTGTAGGTTGATCAACAACATTATCAAGATTTCTATTAAACAAAAAAATCTGTAGATATCAGATAATTCCCATGATAATAAGACAACAATTTGAAAAATTCATTGTTAAGTTGAGCCTTAACAATGAATTTTTCAAATAAATTGTCTTATAAATCAATTTCAGAGATCAAATAAGAAAAAAAAAAAAAAAAAAAAAAATCTCACAATGAGCCCAGAATCTAAAAATGACTTTCATTTTACCAAATTATGTTCTGCAATCAGTTTAAAAATAGTTACATCAGATTAGTTTTTAAAGGTTTGGCGATCAAACAAATGTTTTATTCATTGCTGCAAGAAAATAATTTTGAATTGGAATAAAATTCCTCAGATTAAAAATTAAAAATATTTAGCTCTTGAGAGGACAAAAAAAAGGAAAAGATGATGGTTCGTGTTGTAGCCTTTTAAAGACACACATTGAACCCTGAGGAATCAAAGTTATTTATTGATTTACTAAAAAATGGTCAAGGAAATGCTTCCAGCATCATCAATATCTTTTTCTGTAAAATTCATTTGAAAGAAAAAAGTCTCAAGTGTTGTCTATTTTGTAATAAAATTTTTTCCATAAATCAATGAAATTATGGAAAAATAATTCAATACCTTAATGAAGTCTTAATTAAAAGCCACCTTTGAGAAATCAAAACTTCTGAGAGTAGAAATTACCACCCAGCATTTCTTGGAAACTGGTTAAAAAATAAACCTGAAGGCAATTAAGAAATAGGAAGAGGAGGAGGATGAAATGTTTATACTCTCAAAAGAAAAGAAAAAATTGTAACATTACTGAAAAAGAAAAATTAAGAGCAAAAAAAAAAAAAAAAAAAAAAAAAAAATGTTCATTTTCAGTTCAAGGAAAAATACACAAATTGAAAAACCTTTAAAATGACAATTTAGCAAAGATTAAATTGCTTACTTTTGTATTTTAGAAATGTTTAAAATCTTTAATCAAACAAATGTCTGACCTAAACTCTGTATTAAGGAAACATACATAGGAGAGTAATAAAGAAGAGTATTTCAGACTAAGAAATCTTGTGCAGGAAACTTTTGCAAAATATTCACATTAAGTCATCTACAGGAAGAGTAGGTCCTTAATAGTACATTCACAATAAGGTACTCTTCACTACTCAGCCAAGAAATATTATTCATGATTAAGAGAATCAAAGTTTCTATAAGAATAACAGGATATTCAATTTAAAATCCAACTATTCAGCTTATAAACAATTACAATATGTCTCCATTTGTTAAAATAGAAATTGTTTTTCTTTATGGTGCATTTTCAATTTAGATTTTTCTAAATCTTTGTTTGCTACAGACAGGAAACATTAGCTGAATTTAAAATCATCCTCCCTGTAAAACGACACTATAAAAAAAAAATTAGTAAATCACCAAGTTAGCAGACAAAAACAAAAAAGAAGAATGAAAAGAATAAACCAATTAGTATAAAACCCAAGATAACAAAGAATGAGAATTTAGAGGCAATTGTTTTGTCCAGCACATGACAATATCAACAAAAGAAATAGTTAAGAGGCAAGAGGTGGGAGGACATAGTCGCCACCCACACTCCCCCGACCAAAAAACAAAAACACAAAAAAATATTATACTAAACAGGAAAAGTATCATCCAACTAAAATTATTTTTTACTCCAACAAAACACTAACAAGCAGGTATTTTTGTTATTTAAAATCCAAGTTAGCAGAGATGAGAGTATTTTATTTTCAATTATTTTCAGAGGTCACTGGAATACCAATTAAACCAGTTACTCTATTTAAATATTGGCCACCAGCAAATGTAAATGAATAAAATTTTCTAAAAAGATATGGTTTTTCTATGCAACAAAATGGCCATCTTTTTTATGAATTATACAAACGGTGTAAAAACTCAGGTAATCTGTCTTAAGCTGAATAATTGAAAGACAGTGAGAAAAAAATTTACATTTGTGCCCAGTCTAAGCTTCTGTGGCCAAATTGATTAAGTGGCTGTAACCTAAGATGATGAGCTATTGATATAATGGATGTAAATTCATGCTTTGTTGGACACTAATTTATTCCAGTTTCACACTGCTTACTTCAATGTCTGATGAGTATTCAAGCTACAATGTTGTGATAAAAACAAGCCATAAATTGCATAATTTGGGTGTAAAAAAAATGAATCATATTAAAATTAGAAATTTTAATCAGAAACAATAGCCTTTTCTATATTACATTGGCATATTAGATCAGTAAAACTCTTGCAAATATAGAGAAAGTTATAGCCCCAAATTAATGCAAGAAATGAACAGAAAACTCTCTAAGCAAAACATTGAACTATTTTAAAGACATTCAGATCTTGAGTGCATCTTTCTTTCTTCATCTTGTGTTTGTCTCACTTTTCTTTATAAAAAGAAAATAAAAAGATCCTTAGTTCATGCAGATTTTAAAGTGCAAGATAACCATAGCCAAGAGTGTATTTGGAAGTGGGAGATCAAAATGTGGCTTAGCCAAGTACTCAACTGAAAACAGTGAAGTATAGTCTGACTAAATGAAAAAAAAATAAATAAATAAAAAATTATGGGATGTTTTACTTTAAATTTCCAATTCTGTGGATTTTTTCACTAGAAAAAAGCGGCAAACAAGTAATGATTGGACATATTTTTATAATTTCCAATTAAAAACCAATAATAATAATAAAACACACACACACACGCACAAGAGATGCAAATTAGAGAAAAGATTTTAAAAAGTATCAGCAATTGCCGACACTTTTAAAAGAAAAAAATCTAGAATGAGTTGGTTGTAAATCAATTGCTTTTGGATATAATATTACAAAGTTTATCTTGTAGATATTACTATTCAGAAAAAAAAAAAGATCTATGAAAGCTGCTTGTCAAAATTGAATACCAAATAAATTAAAAGAGAAACAACAAAAAATGGCTAACCAAATATTACTCCTCACTCTTTAGTGCTAATTGAGGACAAAAACAAATATGGGCACAATGACTAGGAAAAAAAAGGAGAAAAAATTTACTACAAAACAATCAGCAATATAAATCCCAGTCAGATTACATTTAGATCCAGCAACTACTTTTGCTTACAGAGGGTAGGCTGCTTATAAATGTCCTCAAAAACACAGATGGTAATCTGAATGTGCTTTACGGTAGAAAATGCTCTGGTGAAAGATGAGGCACATGTTAAATTATTTATAAAATATTCTGCAATCACAGAATTGGAAGTATTAGCAAGTGTATGCAAATTTTATGTCATACTTTCAAAGTATTGTTTTTAAG
Source organism: Acanthosepion lycidas (assembly GCA_963932145.1). Lineage (NCBI taxonomy): Eukaryota > Metazoa > Mollusca > Cephalopoda > Sepiida > Sepiidae > Acanthosepion > Acanthosepion lycidas. The sequence continues at coordinate 4,292,049 of OZ010577.1, forward strand.
AGAAAAACATTTCAGAAGTTTAATTATTTAATACTTCATATGTGAGATTGCAAGAAATTTTGAGAAATTGAATAGAATCACAATCTGAGGAGAAAAAGAAAAAAACGCACAGATACAAACATTTTTTTTTTTTTTTTTTTTTTTTTTTTTAAGAACCTGCAGGAAAAGCACCTATGATTAGTTTATTTTTATGAGGTTAAGTATAAGTGGGTAGTTCTATTTTCCTCCTAAACAGGCAAATGTCCAGCTTGTCGTGGTCAGTTAAAGGTTTTCTATTGATTTATTTCAATGTTCTATGCTAATGGCTTGCCAGTCACTGCATTTACTGCCTGTAATTTGTTGCACACATCCATTCCATCAACTTTCAAATCAATAACGGGTTCCTTACCTAAAAACAATATTGTGATCTATTTGAAATTCATTTCTCATTCATTTTAAATGTAAATAAAAGACACTGGTAGCATAGCTTTCGATCAATGAGACATACGAATGGGTGATTTATAGATATCCAAAGCTGCCAAAACTGCTTGTTGTACTGCAGATTTAACAAATACATTAAGAAACTGATTTCAGGAAAAATAAAGTAGGAAAAATTTGCCTAACACCAAGATAATAAATATCAGAAAATGACTATTCTTCTTCTGTATTGTAGGCATTTACCAAATTCAGCTTAGTATGACAGAAAGAGACAAAAGTCGTCTAGTAAGAATCAAAACTCACAATAGCAGGATTTTGTGGTTGAGCTTTCAAAATCATGGCTTCATAGCAAGAAGATTTGCATTAGCTAATTTCTTTGTTCTATTGCAAATGTTTGTCTACATTTAGAAAACAAAACAAAAAAAAGAAAATGAAGACTGCATTTTATCATTTCTTAAATTTTGTAGCTCATTTTACAAGAAAAACAATTTTGTTTGTTGATTTCCAGGATGAAACTGAAACTGTGTTTAAAAAAAATTCTTTGCAGGGAAGACAACATTAAAACAAAAAATACAAACATAGGGTTTTGTTTATTTTAATGGCTGAAGTTACTAAAAATTTGATTGAAAACATTCTGTCTGATTTAGGTTTCCTTCTCTAAGATGATGTTAAAATATTCAACTCACACCTGAAGTTGTTATTGCGATAAACTGCTGCTGCTCCCACAAATACATAATGAAAAGATGACTGCCTTATTTCCATCAATTGTGCAACAAAGTAGCAGTTGCCATCTTAGACATGTCAGATGGATGTCTTTAGTTGTTCTAATGGAGGACAATCAGAATGAGTCAATTTTCCTATTGTTCAACTCTGTTCATTCACATTCTGACAACACTTTTAGAATTTATTTTTTTTTATCTGGAGAGAGAAAGAAAGGCACAAGTGAACTTCTTTTTGTTCACTTCACATTTCTTAAGCAATAAACAAAGAATAAAAAAAAATAGTTTGATTTGAAATTATATTTGTATTTCTATGCCAATCTCTAGAAAATCAAAAGTGTTGGAAGGATAAAGTAAAAGAGAACAACAGGAAAGGATTGCAATTTTTAATATTTTATTTCTTTATATATTAACAACTAGATGGGTCATAGTAGCACTAAACAGTTTTGGTGTTTAGTTTCAAAAGGGAAAATATTATTTGAAAGAGAATCATCTTTTATGATGCATAAGTCAAAAAAAAAAAAAATCTTCAAATTAATTGTGTCTGTTATTAAGATAATTCAGATAACATAATGAAGATATGTAAAACAAAGCTTTGTGCCTGCAAATGGCTGATATCAAATGGCTGGTAAAAATTATGAATTATCAAAAATGCCGCACTTAATCAGCAATAGTCATTAGTCTCATATTGATTACTTTGATTGCTAACATTAATGAGATTTAAGTTTTAAATAACACAGAACAAGGAGGTTGCATTTCTCAATCAGCAGCCATCTTTAAGCTTCTAGCATTCAGAATGTTTATTTACCCAAGCTATTATTATTATTATTATTATTATTGCAATGTTTTGATACAACAAAAAGATACTGTCTGAATCATTTAAGAAGCAACAAGCAAAGAACCAAAAAGAAAATAACCAAATTGATTTTTTGATCACTTAAAAAAAAAAAAAAAAAAAAAAAAATTACTATTAAAAAAGGAATAGGGAAAGTCATTGAAACAAATTGAGATGGAACATATTTTGCAAGGTGACTTGCTGTAATATCGTATTTTCTTTTATCCTATTTTCTATTATATAATTCACCTGTCAAATTTGTTGTATTTAACCTATTGTTCTAAAAATTGAGTTTTATATTCCCTTTTTGTGCTTATTAACATATAAAAATGTGGCATCATTTGGGCATTAGATTTTGAGAAATGGATAAAAATATTCAAAGTTGATGGGTGTATTAATAATTTTGTTGTTGACTGTATATCCTTCTTCAATGACAAATACATAAAGGATAGGAAAGTCATGTATCAAAGTAGAATCAGAAAAATCATTTTTAAATTCTACATAATCCCCAAAGAGGCTGAAAGTATTTAAAAATTATCAAGGGAGATGAGCAATAATGATAATAACATCAAATTTTGTTAAATTAAAACCTATCTAAGGATTAATCTTCACATAGAGGAGAGGGACACGGCTGGTTTATATATCCAGCATTTACTGAAAGTACAAAATTCTTTTTCAAGTTTTCTATTGTTTCTATCTTTCTCATCTAAAAGAAAAAAAAAGAAAAGAAACTTTTATAAAATTTAGTGCATTTGAACCAACTATTTTCTGTCTTCTTTTTAAGGAAAAAAGTAACAAATGCTGAATTAGGTTTTGCAGGTGATTGCAGTAACTAATAAATAGCATAAATAAAATAAAGATTTCTTGGCCGAGTCATTATATATATATATATATATATATATATATATATATATATATGAGTGAGAGAGACTTTTAGAATACTGACAAGATAAAAGCAACAACAGTTTCATATGCTGGAATTATACCAAAACACAGATCTTTTTGAGATCATTCATATATAATCTCATATACCCTAAAGAAAAAAAAATGATCATATCCCCTAGAAGGGAAACTTACATTCCTCCATCCTAAAACTTAAAATGATTGTCATGATGGCCTTGACAATGAATAACTCAATGGGTTTCTTCATTCATTAAATGAGCAAACAATAGAAAAAAAATCTCCCAAAAGTTGTTATAGACAAACTTTGAAAGCAAAACAATTATCTTCCTTGTTTAATAAAACAGGAATAAGGAAAGCTTAATTACTGCACTTTAAGCCACTGAACTTTTCAAGCATTTATAACAAAATATTGTCATCAATTCTGGTGGCTCACAAAAGAAAAACCGAACATATTTTCTGTTGAGCTTTGGAAATTTTCATAAATGTCAGAAATTATCATTGCCACAAAATGTTGTCCAAACCAAAAGCATTAAACTAGTAAAATTAAAAAATCCAGGTAGATACATTTTTTTTTTTTTAAATTCATAATTCCCCTTTTTATTTTATGCAAAGCTAAACTTTCATATGCATTCTTCTTATACAAAAAGAAACTTTGTGTCTTTAAATAAAAGTTGCACCTGTTACTGATACACATTTTGTAGTGGAGTGCACAAAAACAAAAGAACATTACATTTTTTTTTTTACATCATGAATATAAAATTATTAAAAAGCAAAAATCTTTGTTTTCTAATTAAATGCATTTCCTTTTGGCTTTAGAAAAACAAAAGCTAAAACAAAGCCTTATCAAATATTCTAAAAATGAAAAATCATTCAAATTAATATTACTGTGAAATTTAAAAGAAATTATTGCTAGGAAACTCACATTTTGCCAAATATTCTCAAAACTGATTTAGCCAAGGTTAATCTCAGAAGAGAGAGAGAGATATATATATAAAAAGACAGATATGTAAAATTTAATTTACTATTTTAGGAAAGGAAGAAATGAAAAACAAAATAAAAATGTTTTGCATTTTCTGATGTTAAGCCATTTTTGGCTGGACTGGAATAACAAAGAGGAGAGATGCTTTTGTTGAGGAATTCATAGTTATTTCCACATACAAGAGAAGCAGCTTCTGGCACCATGTTAACCAAGTCATCGACTGATCAAAGCCTCAAGTGCACTGTGGCAGTTCCAAGTAGCTGCTGCCATAATGGAATGACAAGCTTACAAGTGGAAAATTTAATCAGATTTAACCAGAAATTCCATCTGGACAAAAAGAACAGATGACATCTTTCAATTGTTATTTTGTACAATGCGTTTGCTGAGGACAATTTTAAATATCAACTTTGACATTGTGTTCAGAAAAGAATAGAATTTTGTATTGTGCTGTGGAAGACTGAAAATATTAGAGCAAAATAGAATTATAAAACAATAAAATAATCCCCATCTCTAATCAAGTCAATGATTTAAAATCAAGCTGCATATACCTTTTTCTCGATTCAAGAAAAATATTTTACATCTTTGCACATTAAATTTTCAATTACATGAACAATTGATCAATTTTATCCAGGGGGGTATAAAATTGTATTAGAGAAATAAAACAAATGTATTCAAACGCAAAAAAAAGTGTGTGGAGTGGGGAGGGTAACAAAGGATATATATTACCGTCAAATGGTAATACCAAAATATAACAATGATTAAAAACCAGCTAAACTGCTTTATAGGGCCTCTTTCAGCAGAGAGAAAAAAAAAGATAAAATTGCGCACAACTAAAAAATATAGAACCCCACAGAAATGTTACATATGCAAGGAGAGAATAAAGGCTAATTAAATTTAAACCCAATAACCACTCCTGCTTTAGAGAGATGGCTGGTAGGACTTAACGTATACAGATTCCAACACTTTCAAATGATAATTGGAATTAGTCCTACTCATCAATGAGGACATGTCTGAGATAGAAGATCAGGCACAAAGCTGGCTTTTATTCAAATTTTCAGCTATCGCTAAACTTTATATATTAACACACCTATGTAAATTGTCCACCTTTCCCTTGTGAATATTAGCTGGTATGTATTGACTGATCTATGCTTCCAGCTTTTGTTGTATTCTGCCTACATAGCCAGCAATATACTGACAATTAAATGGGAAATTATAGAACTAATATGATGGGTATTCTGGATTAGTCTCAACACAGGTCGGATACCAAAACAATACAGTGATTAGCAGAAATATAACAGCTTCTTACACCAAGTGAAATTTGCTTAGCAAATCTTACACTCACCTCATCAATTGCCTACACATAAATAGATGAGACACTTCTAGGGAACAATCAACCTATGCTTAGAAAATTATTACATTTTTTCTCTAATGTTGGACACCACAATACCCAAAGGATAACCATTCTTGCCCAGAACCTTCCTAATAAATTCAATTTCTATTATAACTTCCTATTGAAGGTATTGTTATTACACACACTTGTACTTTGTATTAGGTTGGTGCAAAAATAATGTCGTTTTCTCACATATGTTACTATGTGAGAAAACGACATTATTTTTACACCAATCTAATATAATGTAATTCATTGAGTATTTTCTATACGTAATGCTTAGGCTATTGCCATAATGCCTGTATAGTTAGTATGAATTCTCACTTCACTAAAACTGCTACTAACCTCATACCATGGAATTCTTTATAGTATTGGATGAGTTCATGGTCACCAGGGTTCGTACTCTTTCTTCACAATATCACCCCCTTTTGAAATTACTACTTTATTAAATAATATTTTTAATTTAGTATTAGTATATCCTCCTCCTTTTTCTGGATAGTTTGCCAACATACTTTGTAGTGTTTTCTTTTCCTTGAACTTTTCCCAGATTTGTTTTGGTGCTGACATATCAAAAATGTACAGCATTTTAACTGGTTCTTCAGGTCTTTCATCATAAATTTTTTCTTTAGCTAATTTTTTCAGTGTCTTATGTTGAGCTTTTTTTTCTGTTATTCAACTTTGAAAAAATTTCTTCTGGACTTTGTAATGAATAGTTTTGTTTATCGAGACAATTATTTAATCCAGTTGAGAAATCAGCGTAAACCCAAATTTTGTAACTTTTTTCTTTATGTTAACTACTGGTGCAGCCCATTACCAATGGTTTATTTTCTGCAATACACCAATTTTTTTTTAGTCTGTCCAACTCATTTACTTATTCTAATGATGCAAATGGTACACTCCATTTTGGTTTAAATACTGGTGTCAAACCTTTTTTTTGCTTGAAAATTTGCCTTGAATTTTGAACACTGACTCAGTTCATTAGACAGAATATCAGGAAAACATTTTTTTAAATTTTTCCTTCAGTTTTTTGCTGTGACTTTTTAAATTTGTTGCTTATCCACTTATATTTTTATAAGTATTTATTGGCAAATCCCACTGTTCAAATAGTTCCATCCAGTCCATACTGAATAGATTTGTCACATTTCTTAGAACATAAGCTTTTGTTTTCACCTGCTTATTTTGAAAATGAGCATCACATGTTGATTCTCCCAACAGAAATAATTTTTTACCACAAACTGAAGTTGTGACTTTGTAAGTCCTTTTTAATACTGGTTTTCCAATTTCTTTCCATGTGGTTTCATTTACTATTGAAATGTCACTACCAGTATCTAGTAACATTTTTATTCCCACATTACTGATTTGCATGTTAACAAATTTTCTTTTGTTTTGTGTGTCTATTTTTTCTGTCACAATATTGTGTATTAATTTCTTCCTGCAAAATTTTTTTCTTGGCTTAGTTCTGCAGTGTGACTTGATATGTCCTTTTTTACCACAGTTATAGCACTATACATTTTTTCATGGGCAGTCTTTTCTAAGATGTAATTTTCTACATCTGAAATAAGGTTTTATATAAGAAACTTTTATATTCCTTTTTGTGCATTTTTCCTTCGCTTTTACCAATGCACATTTTTTTATTCTGAAGTTTTTCATCATCACGCTTCAGCATCCACTATTTCTTGTAGTGTTATGTTGTTATTACATTCAATCTTTGCTAAAATTTTTGTTTGTACGTCAGCATCTTTTTCCACCTTACATGAAAATTAATGCCTTGAATATATCTGGAGTCATTTCCTTTAGTTTAAATTGTTCACATTCTCTGTTGACAGTACCATAATAAAATCGTCATCCTCTTTATTGGTTAAATTCATGCACCTTCAACAAGCATGAAACAAAGAGCACTTATCACTAAAAATTTTCATCAGAATGTGTACTGTGTCTTCAAACCCTATTTCACTTGGGTTTTCTTGGTAAAATATAATTGCAGTACTTTTCATATTCTATTGTGTATTTTGAATTTCAACTATAGAGGTCAAAATTTTCTCCATATCTGCAAGAAAAAATTTATTTTTATATTTTTTAAACCCTCTCCCTCTATTATAACTCCAGTTATAATGTGGTGCTTGTTATACCCGCACTTGAGTTCAAGTTCCTTGCCAACTATTATAACCCCAGTTATAATGTGATTTTTATCCTGATGAGTTCCTCATCGCCAACTATTATAACTTCCTATTGAAGTTTAAATTGATTGCATTGTATGTTGATGGTACCTGCATATATGACAAAATCTTCATCCTCTTTTTTGATTAAATTCATGCATCGAATAGAGAGCACTTGTTGCTAAAAACTTCATGTACTGTGTCTTCAAACCCTATTTCACCTGGTTTTCTCAGTAAAATTGCAGTACTTTTCATACTCTATTGGCACTATCTTTCTTAACAACAAACTGTTTTTTATCTTTTTCCCAGCCACTGCATTCCTGACTAAATATTTCTTCATGTCTGCGACAATATACAGAAAAAGTCAGTCCATTATCAAGATTGCATATGAATTCTGATACAGAGTTTTGCACCATATCTGGTGTAAGAATTTTTCTTCAAAACCACTTCCAACAACTCTTGTTGTTGTTTTTGCAACTGTAGCAACTGTTAGGTATTTTGTTATTGTTGCTTCTGTTGTTGTTGCTGTTGAATTTTTATTGAAGCTTAAATTTTCTCCATATCTGCAAGAAATTTTTTTTTTTAAACCAACATGGTTGAAATTCTTGTAACTCCTGTTGCCCATGTATGAATTTCAAAAATCTGGTCACCCACTATTATAACTTTAGTTATAATGTAGTGTTTGTTATACTGCACTTGAGTTCTAGTTCCTTACCAACTATTATAATTCCAGTTATAAAGTTGCACTTGCTTTAGAGATCCTCATTTCCAACTATTATAACTTTACAACAATTTCTGAATCTAATTTTGTTACCAAATATATTACCAAGGCCTGTTGAACCAAGGTTTTAATCAAGTTGATCTTCTGCTGTTTAGAATAGAAGAAATCTCACTGGGTATATAAACCAGTAAAAGTTGGTTTCCGCTACACTGATGTAAGAAATCCTGTGTCTGATCTGTGTATCATGACTTCAAGAAAAGAAAGAACACCATTGTTCTCCTTTTCAATGCAATGCTGAATACAATGTATTAAGTGCTTGAGGGATAACCACAGTCTCAATCTTAATTTCAAACATACAAAAGCTCTCATCCATATATTTAACATAATACTTGGCTCCTTCAATGCATGCAAGTAAATCTTGCTAAAAAAGGAAAAAAAACAAAAAAACAACAAATATATTTACTTTTGTTGGCCCTAAAGGACTTCCCATTACTATTTCATCTATTTTCTTATACATAATTTTACTAAAACTAAATCCTCAGACCTGTTTGAAAACTTCAACTCCGTAAAGATAAGCAGGACAAATAGCTATGGTACAATGTGACAGCACAAATATTAATAGTCTGTTCAAACAGTACACAGGTGAACAAGTTACTAATATCAAATGAGCACATAAACTTATCCTCAGTGCTGAAAGAACAGTTTTTTATTACTTATATAACATTCAACAATTGTTGTAACCTAGGGAAGGTCACTGAATAGAATAATCACATGACGTTTGGTAATGAACGATAACACTTACAACAAGAACAACACATGTAAGATTCGCCAGTGGTGGGTAGAAGAAGTAGTCAACTGCTAGAAGTGAGTCAAGTGAATTCCACAATGAATCTCTAACTGCAGGATATCTACCAACCACCCCACACAGTCAGATCTGGCACAAAGCTGAATTTATTGTAGGGTATCCGAGCCTGTAGGCTTGGCCAAAAATTCCCCATAGACCCTGTATAAAACAGGGTCGAGTAGCTGTTTCCAAAGACTCTGCCCTTTGACATAGCCTCATCTGGGGATCCTCTCTGCCCAGAAGCAGAGAGTTTGACCAGCACAGCTGGAGACAAATCTCCAACTGCTGACGAACATACAGTATTTACTATTGTATTTATGTGAATGGGAACATAAATATTATCGTCCATAGGTATGCTATAACAACACAGTCAGCCACCTTGCCAACTTGTGTTGCAATGATACTACCATAGATAAAATTGGATGCAAAGAAACATTATCTTTTAAGAGTCTTGTGCAGACCATACAATTGTGGTCATATAGAACACCTAAGCCTGATAACTTCAGAAATGTTTATCGGAAAGACCTTATTTTTTAAACGAACTGAGTAAACACTTTCCAAGTTCAACTCAATTGACTTTGCCCTATCAGGTGTTTTGTCACCTTATAATTTGTCCCCATCACCTAAAATCAACATTATCTTGTTGACGTAATTATAATCCATATCTACCACCCCTTTTATTAGGTTTAGTTAGAATTGATCACACAAAAATTCACATTGGGATTTGAATTCTGTATAATTAACCAGGATAGCAGCATATGCATGGCTCAAATCAATAATCCTAGCCTTTAATGCATCAAAATTATCTGAAGAAAGAGGGGGAGTTTCAAAATTTGAAAAACACTTTTAGTTTAGCTTTCAATAATGGCAAAATAACATCCGAAGCATATATTGATTAAAAATAATATAAAAACCACTATAAAACTTCCGACAAACCTTGAAAGTCTCAGAATCAGTGTACATTAAGTCCTATCAGCCATCTCTTTGCAAGCAGAAGTTGGTGGTGGTGGGCTTAAAGGCCTTTTATGTCATATTTTCTTGCATGTAACATCTGTCTGGGGTTGTATATTTTTTAGTTATTGTGTACATTTTTGTCTGAGTTTTGCTTGACAAGAGAGAACCAATAAATAAGTTTAGCTTTTTTTAAAATCTTTCTCTTTCGGTATTATAATTTTATGCTAATATATATATATTTTTGTTAAAACTTCTTTTTTGTTATAAATTGCTTTTGAATATGTCAGCTTTTATCAATAATATTTTTTTTTCTTTCAGAACCCCACACATACATAATCATTGTTAAGGTTTGCAATTTCATGTGCAACTAATTTCAATTTTAGCAGAACAATAAATATAGACAGAAACAATAAATTTATAGGGTTTTTCCTTTCTTCAACCAATAAGATGGAACCACTATCCTTATTCTTCAGTTAAAGTCTTCAGAATTTCTTCCTCCTCCCACCAAGCACAAATAAGAAAAAAGTTTCCAAATTATTCTTCAAAATATTTCCTTATTTTTGATTATATGAGAAAAATCAAACAATCTAAGATCTGATTTTTCTTAGATTTCCATGTTATTACACTTTTTAAAAGATTCCTTAATATTGCTTACTTCCAAGACCTGAAAGTCCTATGACTTCATATACATTAGTCTGTATAGTAAATTGACTGCCACCCCAAAGAAAAAAAAAAAAAAAAAAAAAAAAAAACAACTTTGCCTATAAGCGGCAAGAAAAACTAACACATCTAAATAGTATCTTTAATTCACCATTCTTAATATTCATCTTAACTTTTTGGTCTTTTTTCTTTTTTTCTTAGAAAAAAAAACTAAGGAGAAAAAAGCTCCTGTCTCAGTCTTTGCTTTTTACTCCGCCTCCAACACTGCAGCAATACAGAGCACAATTCTAAACATTTAATCAGAATTCCAGGATTAATTTGAAGCTAGCAAATTAACTTACCCCGGTCTATTTTCTAAAATCAATGCAGTTGTTGACATAACTTCAATATCTTTGCGAGCTCTGGCTGCCACCAGTTGACTAGCTTTTTGTTTTGCATGGTATTCATCGGAGATCTGGTTAGCATCTTTTTGAGCAGACTCCTTGGGTGGGATCTTTCCAAATAGTTTCCATCCAGGAGCACTTTCAGCTTGTTGCTTAGTGCTAGTGTCTTTGCTTCGTCGAAACAAATTTCTGAAAAATGAAATTAAAATCAATAATTCACTGGTTATCTTATACACACATCTGATTCAGCAGAGTTAAAAAAAAAAAAAAAGAAGAAAAAAAAACACAATTTGGCCATACAATATAAAATTCTTAATAGTGCAGAAATGGCAACTTAAATTATTTTTGTAATATTCAGTAAATAAATGAATTAAGCAAGAGAATACTTAAATTTTCAGTATCAGCCTTGCCTGAAGTAAGAGCGAAAAAGTTTACCAAAACTTTCAAAAAACAATTTTAGTCATAGCTTGATATAAAAGATTAGACCAATAACTTCATATATGCACAAACAAGAAAAATGTCTCAATCTTTGGAGAAATTCAATGTTTTTTGTTTGTTATCTTAATTAGATAAAGTTTCTATTATTTCTTTTAAGGCTCAAAAACTAAATTGTTGTAAATTTTGTAGCTCCAAAAGAAATTTGATAAAAACTCTAAGATAGCAGAATAAAGAACAGATTTGCATTTTATAACAAACATTAAGAGAAAACAAATTGTCAGGGTCAGAGAGAATGGAGATGTGAATTTAGTGAAGACAAAACTCAGTCAGCAAAACAATTTAGGTCAAGGTTTCCATTGAGCAGAAAAATATACAGAAGATAATATTTTGGTTTGAATTCAAAATGTCACCCACACAACAGTTAAGGATTGAAGTACAAGCAATCTGAGAGGTAAAACCTTTTGAAATTGGATTGAAATTATATAAATATATAGTTAACCATTTAAATAGGATTAAAAATTATTTTTAGAATTTCCTCCAACTGCATGCGTGTATATATATTTAGTATTACTCTACTTTTATATTGAGCTGTTTTAAATTAATATTTTGAACACTGAAATCTTACTCTTCATTTTTTTACATTTATGTGTATATTATATTTCACACCCATACACACTAGCTGTTTATGTACTTTATGATATCACAAGATTTATCAATTATCTAACCCTTCATTCAGTAATCTGGAGTGAAAGAGATAATCAGGTACCCCGAAAAAAAGTTTGTGTTTTGTGTGCGATCTGCGGAAGAAAAATTACCAAAAAGTAGTCAGCAAAAATCTATATCAATGACTAGAAGCTATGCTAATGTTCTTCCCTCCCCTGAATGGTGTGACCAATCAGAAAATTCTCTCGGTGAACAGAAGTCGTTGTTTTTCGCTTATAAAAGGAGATGATATTTTTTTAGCTGTGAGATGAACACGCATAGTTGTTGGCGAGAAGTGAAGGTTGGATTTGTGACCCCATTTTGTCGTCTCTACAGTGTGTGTTGGACTGTTACGTTGGACTATCTTGTGAACTGCGATTTGGCTACAAGTGTTGCGGCCGAGAAACAAGAAATCTATTGCTGTTGCTATGATCAGTTGACAGTCTTTTCTTTACCCCAACAAGCTATTTCAGCATTTACTTTGTCTCTAGCAAGATGGCGGAAAGACCGTTTGATATAAAACTGATTCCCAAATTCAGTGGCGATACGAGTGGACAATCTGTGGTTGAATGGATCGAAAAAGTGGAACTGGTCTGTGAATTATACGAGATCACGAAGATTGAACAGGTTCTTCCACTGCGATTGAAAGGTGGTGCCCTTGCTGTGTATAGGCAGCTGAGCAAAGAACAGAAAAGTGACATTGAGCAAATAAAGCATGCTCTACTAAGCACTTTTGGAACTGACCGGTTTGTGGCCTACGACCAATTCCAGGCGCGGCATCTGCGACCTGGTGAGACAGTAGATGTATATTTGGCAGAATTAAAGAAGCTCGCTGTTCCAATCGCACCGCTTCCTGAAGAATGGATGACATGTGCCTTCGTGTCTGGATTGCCTAGTCATGTTAAGCAGATACTCCGCGCATCATCCAGAATGGAAGACCTGACGCTCAATCAATTGTTGACCAGAGCCCGTGCTATCATGATCGACGAAAAAGAAGCTGATGAACCAGTGGCCGCAGTCGTTCAACCAATTGAAGTCAAAGAAGGTCCAACCGCAGCCATCCGTCGACATGGCGATATGACCTGCTATCGGTGCTCTGGGCCAAATCATTTTGCCAGAGACTGCCGCTATCAATGCGAAAAAATGTGCAGCGGGTCGGCGCGAAAGGCATGTCTCGATCTATGATGTTTCCAATGTCATAAAGTAGGTCATATTGCCTCTAAGTGCCTGGGAAATGGAATGGGGGACGTGACGTCAGCGCCAGTCTCTTCCCCGCACCGAGCATGAAAGAGGCGTTCACTGTGATTAAGGTGTACATCAATGGAATAACGCGTACCGCTTTAATAGATTCGGGCTGCTCTCAGTCACTCACAAACGGTTTGATTTGTCGACAGTGGAGCAGACAAAAGATGGACGTACTAACGGCCAATGGAAAGTCTCTCAGAAGCCAGGGAGTTGGAAACATCAAACTCAGTATCAACAACGGTGACCCCGTCACAGTCAGTGTATTGGTCGTGGACAGCGTGTTATTAGGTTTCGATCTTGGGATGGACATTATTAAGGAGCTGGGTGGTGTATGCATTACAGAGGCGGGCGAAATCAAGTTTTCTGATCCGCCCATCTGAGCTACTTTGAAGATGAACGAACCCGACTTTAGCGCAGAGTTCGACCAAAGGACGAAGACATGGACATTTTGGAAATGGTTGGAAAATAACCCACCAGAAAAGCTCCAGAACCGAGTGTCAGAATATTCGGTGCCTGAATGTGTCAAGGAAGAATACAGCGCAAATTGCAGGTGTGGCTGGACAATGGATGGCTGACTCCGTATCCCGAGGAAGAGCTTGGTCCTCCAAGTGGCCTCATCCTGTTGATGGCCGTGGTACAAAAGAACAAGGGAAAGGTGCGCCCTGCACTAGATTATAGAGAACTGAACGAACATGTAGACACATACACAGCTCATGCTGATGTGTGTGCACAAAAATTGAGAGAATAGCGAACAAAGGGATCCAATGTCTCTATGATTGACCTTCGAAAGCCTACTTGCAGGTATGCGTGCATCGGTCACTGTGGCCATTTCAGACGGTGATCCTTAATGGGAGGAGATACTGCTTAACCCGAATGGGATTCGGACTCAATGTAGCGCCGGCCATCATGAAAGCCATCGTGGGTGCTGTGCTATCCAAGGATGAGACAATTCATCAAGTGACATCAGCTTACATTGACAACATCTACATCAATGAAACCTTAGTGCCTGCTGCACAGGTGAGAAAGCATCTTGCTGACTTTGGGCTCGAATGTAAGAATCCAGAACGACTGGAGGATGGTACTCATGTGCTCGGCTTGCAGGTCTGGGGGGAGCACAACGTGCTTTACTGGAAACGTGGAAGCGAGCTCCCGGACATTCCCAGACACATGGCACGACGCAGCGTGTTTTCGTTATGTGGAAAGCTGGTGGGACATTTTTCTGTGGGCGGGTGGATTCACATTGCAACTACATTTATTAAACGTAGGGTGACTGCTGTCACTTCCGGCTGGGATGACACAACAAATGATGCTCCTCTTAGACACATTACAGGGGAAGTCATTACTAGGGTGCGTCAAGACAACCCGTACATGGTAAATGGTGCGTTTACAGATGTGAATTTAACATCTGGGTCAACGTGAGCTCCCTTGCAACAGGAGTGTCTCTTGAAGTAGGTGAAACTGTCGTGGAAGATGCGTGTTGGTTGTGTCCTGAGAAAGATATGCAACATATCGACCTGTCGGAATTAGATGCCGTTATCAGGGGAGTAACTGCGGCCCTTCAATGGAATGCAAAGGTGTTGTATTTATTCACAGATTCTGCATGCGTGTACAAGTGGATAGCAGACACTCTTACGGGGAAGGCCAAGATATGTACAAAGGCTGCAAACGAAATGCTCATTCGAAGGTGGCTAGACTGAATACCACTTATCCGTAGATATACAGCTGGTCAGATCACATCAGAACAAGCCCGATACTTTAACAAGGGTACCCCAAAAATGGCTTGACGCTATTAAGAAAGAGGTAGAGCTGGTAGGACATGTCTGTGTAACATCAGCGAGTAACCATAACTCAGATTTATTAAAATCTGTGCATTGCCAAAGCGGACATCCCTGTATAAAACGGACCCTATATTTCGTGAGGCAGATTTATCCCTCCGTATCCAAAGCTGCTGTCAGGGCAGTGGTCAGGGAATGCAAGGAGTGTCAGTCCATTGACCCAGCACCTGTGCAATAGCAAAAAGGACAAGTGAGTGTGAGCATGGTGTGGCACCTTGTTGGAATGGACATCACCCATTATAACAGACATCACTATTTAACCCTGATGGACTGTGCCCCAACCCGGTTCACTATTTGGCGCCGTCTGTGTCGACAGGATTCCACAAACGTCATTGACCACTTGGGGTCATTGTTCTTTGAACGTGGACCTCTGATGGAACTCCTCACTGACAACGACACTGCATTCTGAAGTGGACTATTCAAAGATTTTTTTTGATTCGTGGGGAGTACACCTCAGATTTCACTGCGCGTATGTCCCATCAGGAAATGGCATGATTGAACGATATCACCGGAACATCAAAAGAATTGCTGCTAGGAAGCAGTGTTTCATAATGGAGGCGGTGTATTGGTACAATGTTACTCTAAGAGACAATAATGTATCGCCCTCAACTGCGCCAGCCAACATGATCTATCAGTACAAAGTCCAGCTACGAGGCATTGACGCGACGAGCTCAACTGTCCGGATAAAAGAAAGTGCACTGTATGACTTGGGCGATCACTTGTGGGTAAAAGCTCCACATAGCCGGTGTACAACTCGGTACCGGGTGGGGCATGTCACAGGAGTAAGTAACTCGCGCTCTGTGCTGGTTGATGGCATACCAAGACACATCAAGGACTTGCGTTGATATGTAGGTACAGATACTTCAACAAGTGACACTAGCAGTGAGTGCTCAGAAAGTGAAGGAATAATTACCATCGGAGGTAGGGCTAGCACCTCTTCAGATGGCGAAGACTCTGTGCGTGAGGTTGTCAGACCAGAAGAATCCTCAGAACATAACACACAATCTCCTCCAACAGTCGCCCCACTCCGGAGAAGCTTAAGAATAAAGAGGCCCACCCATGAGTGTCACTTATGTGACAGGGGGGAGCGTAGTAAAAGAGATAATCAGGTACCCTGAAAAAAAGTTTGTGTTTTGTGTGCGATCTGCCAAAGAAAAATTACCAAAGAGTAGTCAGCAAAAATCTACATCAATGACTAGAAGCTATGTTAATGTTCTTCCCGCCCCTGAATGGCGTGACCAATCAGAAAATTCTCTTGGTGAACAGAAGTCGTTTTTCGCTTATAAAAGATGATTTTTTTGAGATGTGAGACAAACACGCATTGTTGTTGGTGAGAAGTGAAGGTTGGACTGTTACGTCGGACTATCGTGTGAACTGCAATTTGGCTACAAGTATTGTGGTCGAGAAACAAGAAATAAATTGCTGTTGCTACGATCAGTTGACAGTCTTTTCTTTACGTAGTATAAAGAACAAGTTCTGCCAGTAGAGACCTGGTGTGGGGGAGGAAAAATCATAGTTGTAATATTTGTTTTATCACCTGCCCCCATCTACTTTGCATTTCCCCTCTCCCACCACAAGAAGTTGCTGTGTCACTTCATATATGATTACAGCAAATGCAAGTCGTTATGTTTTGATGTTTCAATTATGTTTAAATCCAGTTTATGCAAGTGCATCTGAAGCTGTTTGGGGACTACAGCTATTCTGCCATTTTGCTTCTGCTTGGAAAGGAAATTGAAGAATGGATACAAAATCTAGGAATTTATCAATAAAAATTTGTTTTAATAAATGTCAGCATTCACTTTATACTTTGTAGACTTGCAGATATCCTTTTACAGTCAAATAATATTAATCATTCAAGATTTTAGAAAGAAAACGGTTTCTTTTCTCGCACTTCTTGCCTGTGGAAATGTCAATCATTATCTTCTGGATTACTCTTCTATTGTTCTCACTTTTGTTTTGATTTCCTGAGAAAACTAGTGTGAATATTTTTTACCTTCACTTCTGCAATACAGAAATTTCATGCCAAATATTTTTGGTTTATTTAGAACAAAAATTAAGACAGTAGAAATGTGGAAATTCCAGCCTTCAGGTTTGCCTCATATTTTGCAAGTGAAGAAAAAAAAAAAAAAATTTTTCTTTCATTGTGCCACCTTAACCCCGAAGAGGAAAGTGAGAAGAAGAGCTATTATTTGGTGGCAAGAAAGGCTGAGAAAATGTTGATAAGCCAGCCATATTGAGCAACAATATTGATTTCTAGATTCTTTCAGAAGAGTAACTCAGTACAGAAAACAAAACACACACACACAAAAGAAGCAGTTGCGTTTCATTAGTATAACACTGTCCACAAGAGGCAAGCAAAATTGCTATGGCACAGTAGGCCAGGTATGAAAGCATCTTGCTACCGTATGTTCAGAGCAGTAAAATAAAAACATTTTTTAAAAACAAGTAGTGTAACAGACAAACCAATAGCACTGGAAGGAACAAAACATTACTCATTTGATATTTCTATGCAAAACTAGATTTAAAAAGTTAAATAGAAAAAAATCTAAAGTGTAATGAACCTTCATTTGTTAACCTGTTACTGATGTGAAAGAAAGATGACAATAGAAAGATATCAAAAGGTAACTTTCAGATATTATATTAAAGCTGATAAAGAGATTGAAAGAAAATTCTTTAGATGAAGTTATTATGGAAAAACAAATAAGATTTTTATGAAGTGGAAATCATTAAAGAGAAGTTAAATAAACTTAAAAAACAAAAACAGGAAATACAATAAAAATGTTGGGCACTTTATAGCAGTGAGAATATCCATTTGGAATTAATTAAACCAAGTAGTGATCAAAATGAGTGACCAGGAATGGAATTTTCTACAAGATTTTTACAGTTACTTATAATTAACATTTTTTTAAAATAAAAAACAAGTGCTTTTCATAATTCTAGTAAAAAATGATAAAATTTTAATTATTGGGGTACATGATGCAATTTCATTTCAAACTGAAAAAATTTGGAATCCAAGCAAAAACTGAAACTATGCAGTCAATATCATCAAAGACCAGCAAAAAATTCTATTGTGAAAACAGAAATGATAAAATTTATAAAGGTCTTTAAAAAAAATAAAAATAAAAATTTATACATTGATAAAAAAATTGAATATACAATTTGGCAAGAAATTTGAGGATATTTGTTGTCACCTGATCCTATTTGGTTTGAGAGTGAGGGGAAAAGTTAAAAATAGTTTCTGTCAAGAAAAGAAAATTAAAAAGATCACTCAACAATGGAGAGATATAAAGCAAAACAACTTAAAAATAAAAATATTTCACAAGAACTGCTGTGATGTCTTTATAAAAAACAATTTACCTACACGTCATTTTGAAAAGATGCAAAGAGAGAAAGAAAGAAAAATTGTTAAATGTTATTAATCAGACTAATGTGCCTGCAGGTCAGAAAATAACCTGGTTGTTGTCTGAAAAAAAAAAAAAAAAAAATTATATATATATATATATATATATATATATTTAGGCCATGTGTACATTAAGAAGCATTAAAGTTTTTATGGTGAGATAAAAAAAAAAGAAGTTTTATAGCAACAGTAGAGAAAGAAAGAAACTATTTGAAGCCAAAACGACTGCACATCTGTGTCTTGTTATAAACATGCCAGCAAAGAATGTCAAATTTCACATTTAAATACAATGCTTTGGCATTTTATTAACCAATTACATTTAGAATCCTAAGATAGCCTTAAGGTAGATGCTATAATTTAGGGATACTTTATTACAATTCTAAAACTTATTCAGACTATTGATATTATTCTTTTGTTCAATAAAGGAAATATTCAAATATAAAATATAGAATTGACTTGTGTCACACAAGATATTAATGGCATACTGTTTGCTCTGATTGGTATTTATTAACATTCTTTTTGTCACATACCTATGACAAGAATAAAGATCATTTCAGTTGAAAAATCCCCACCCCCAAAAAAAAAACAAAAAAAAAACTGAAGAACTTCAAGGAAAAGTTTTAGCAATTGACCTAATTTGTAATATAGGGAAATTTTAGTCACTCTCAAACAAGAATCATCTTTATGTAACAAATTCTTTGGCACAGTGGATTAAAAAGAGATTTGACAGTTAAAAAATCACTGTTAAGATTTTTTTTAATCATATCATGCAAGCAAATTAATAAAGCCACTAAGATGCAAATGGGTTACTGAGTGTTAAAGAGTTGAGAAGGAAATACTATTAAGGAGCGAGGACAATAAAAGAACAAGAATTAAGACAAAAGATAATGATTGACATTGCATTTAAATTCTTTTTTAATACCCAAGGCAGAATATTAGTTTTCACATTGATTCCTTTGCAAAACATTTCCATGGACAGAAACCAATTGAATATAAAGTCATTTGGTTCCATTGAAAAGAGAGATTTTAATACAGATTTGGTGGACATAAACTGTATTTTGTAAGAATTTAATTTCATGCAGTAGCAAAAGGTTTTTCTTCAACAAATTGGTTGTAGTTTCAAGATCAAAAGAATAATGGTTAATGGCATTAGAGAATCATATTTTGTTCATCTTTTTGAAAATAGAATTGAAGTCATCAACTGAAAATGACAGAATTGTTTTTTTCTTTCAAATCTTGCAAAATATTTTCTTAGCATAAAAAGGGAATTTCATTCAATAGGCTTTCATTGAAAAGCTCAAAGCCCAACTGGATTTATTTGTAATAAAAGATTTGACACAAACAAGTGACCAAATATAAAAATCCTGCACAACACACAATGATCGATGCAGTGATCATTACATGGTTATGTAATACTCAACATTTTTTTTTTTTTGCATAAAGGTTTCCAAATTTAACATTACTTTTTCATCATTCTTATCCTTCAGGCATGTTTATATGAAGGGCAGAAAAAAAATTTTTACATTATAACAATATAAAGGAAGAATTTTTAAGCAAATCAATCATTTTATACAAAATAGAAAATCATTTTTTATGTTTGCCCACTTTTGTTAAAAAAACAAATTTATTTAACAAGTGATAATACTATAAATAATAAAATTCAAGTTAGAATGCAAAATAACTGTGCTTCAAATACAACAGTTACCAAAAGAAATGAGTATATAAGTATCCTACAATGTACTGAAAAGTTCTTTGTCTGGACCAAAAGCCTTAAAAAGAAAATAAAAAAAGTTGGGCTTGATATGATTTTGACATCACCCCCAAAGTATATATATATTTTAATAACAACCACCACCCACAGGTAGTATCAGATTGACTTTAGAAAGTATCAAAGGGTGTTGTCTATTTTAGCTGATCTATATATAATAGCAAATCTTTTGTAAATGTTTAAAATACGTGTCAGGAAAACTGGAATTTTTTTTTTTTTTTTTTTTTTTTCCATTGAGGAAAGGCACATTCAAGTTTCAGTTTCATACAAAACAAATTTTTTTTTTTTTTTTTTTAAATTAAAAAATATTTCTAAAATTTTCAAAAGTAAAATTAAAAATGTCCATGTTTTTGAGCCATGTAAAGAGAGGTGCATACAAATTGAATGTTACAGCACAAAAAAAAAAAAAAAAAGAAAGAAAAAGAAAAGAAAAAATGCATAGAGCAAAAGTAGAGATTTTTAAGATGTCAATAGGAAAAGTGGGTGGTTTTAAATGAAACTCATTAATGAATAGTAACAATTTCTAAAATGGAATAAAAAAAATATTAAAAAAAATAAATTGTATCAGACAATGGATGGAATGTGTAGGTGTAAATAGAAAAGGGAGTTTCCTTTTTTGTATAAACAATTTTGTTAATTAGTTTTTATTTCTTAGGATGATTTTAAAAAAAGAAAATAAAAGAAAGAAGCTATTCAATTTTTTAGTATTGTACAAGAAAAAGTCAGTCTGTAAATAGATTTAAATAAAGCTTTAAAAATATGAAGATATTTGGTCATTAAATGAGAAGCAAACCAATCTTTTTTTCTTCTACAGTTTATAAAAAAGATTAGAAAATGTTTCCCATTTTGAACAAAAGCTATCAGCCCTTTTGTCAAAGTAAACAAATTAAGAAAGGTTTCACTTATACCAAAAAGAAAAGAAATTTTAACAGCATGACTGCTGTGGCAACAAGAAAAATGGACATGCACCATCTTACACCAAGAACAGCTTCTATACTTGTAAAATCCATAATACTCCAGTGGACCCTGTGTCTACACAGAAAAAAACAATCAAGAGACTTTATATCTGCAAATGCTTGGTTCTGATTACTTTTTGAGAAGTCAGTCAAAGAAAGAAATGAATAAAATTAGGCACAAGTAATGATAGGGAAGTTTATTGACAATCATGGTCATAACTAAGAAGAAATCAAAAGCATTTGACTATCAATTAATTTGATAAAAGTGCATCTTTTGCTGATGACACCCAACACCAACATTGTCAACATTTTGATGCCAATGAAGGTGTCTTTGTTTGAGAGAGAGAGAGAGAGAGCTATAATAGCAGCCTTCAGAACATCTTGAAATGGTTGATATTTCATAAAAGGTGATTAGTTATATATATATATATATATATATATATATATATATATGCTATATTAGTAGTTGGTAATACTAGTAATCATAGTAATCAAGACAAGTTTGGTGAAAATAAAATAATAGAATACTAATTATTATCTCCTTTTTGTAGTTGCAGGGCAAAGTTTTTTTGGGTTTTTTTTAATTTACAAATTGGACTAAAGAGTAAAACTTACAACACAGAATCAAAGATCCAAAAAGAAAACTTGATTCCTGTTATTTGAATCTGAAAAACCTTTGACAATGAAGAAAGGGCAAAAACCTAATAAAAATTCTATAGGAATTGGAATGAAACTAATCAACCAGCTAATCTTTTACACCAGGTTCAAATCAGCATGAAATTTAAGCCATGAAGTTGACTGTTTGAAAGGAGAGAAAAAAAAAAATCTCATCAACTGTATCATCTTTATACGATCAATTTTATGCCTTAGAAAATTATAATCAGAATTAGGATTGCTTTCCAAATGTTTTCTGCAAAAAGAAACTGGTCCTCTTTCCTCAGTTTTGAAAGTGGATGAAATTTTCAAGTATTTGTTCCAGTTTAAACTCAGCAAAAAGCAAGAATGACCAGAAAAGTCAGTTGACAGTACACACAAACTACTAGGAAATAATACAGCTTAAAAATGTGTATTTGATTGAAAGCATTTTTTTTAACAGTGTATTTTTGGGGAAGGAGCTTTCATCTAAAATCAGCATAAAAAGTATGTTTAATAGAATTTTACATATTTCCAATTTTTTTTGTCCAGCTGCATATTGAATAATAAATAAGTCTTTTGTCGAGAGGGACACCTGCTCAAATAACAGCTATTCTCTGCGCCATTTTCAATGAAATGTAATTAAATGGATCCATGTCACATGTCTTTTGCAAGGTCTTCTCCTGTATTGTAAAGTTTAAAAGTTCTGTTTTCTGATCTAATTATTTTGCCATTGACATTAGTGGCCAATTTTTAAGAACAGATAAAAAAAAAAAGTTAAGATTTCAAATGTTGATTTGAATGGTTGGTAGGTCTTCCCCACTTGGAAGATTGTACTTCAATCTTGCAGATCTGATTTGGTTTTCTGCAATACTAAACTAAGTAAGCATCAAATATTTTTCCACAGAGTTACAGCTGAATGAGAGATCAACATGGCAGTGAAGGTCTGCAGCTTTTGCTTAGATGCCAGGCTGATGGTTTGGTTTGGTTTATTTTGTTTTATGGCATATCAACCTCAATGCATTATTTAATGCCGACAACATTATTTAATGCTGACAACATTTTTTATTGCTGGTAATATTTTTCTTTCAAAAATATATTGCTGGTAATAATTTTTCTTTCAAAAATGTATTGCTGGTAATAATTTTTCTTTCAAAAATGTATTGCTGGTAACAATTTTTTCAAAAATGTATTGCTGGTAATAGTTAACTATTTGCCCATAGCTGGGACCCTAACAGGTGCTACCACCCTGGGTCAGGGTGGACCTGGGAATACCAGCAATTAAGAAGTGGTCCCATGCTCCTCAAAACCTCGTGATCAGAGGCCTTGCAGCTGGACGTAGTTTATTGTCTTACCCAGGACGGGGATGTAGTTTAATGTCTTACCCAGGACAAAGATGCCAGGTGGAAGTTCTTTTAGAAGAAAATAAAACATCCCAAAAGCCAACTTAATATTTATATAAAAACTTTTAAATGTATTAAGCTACTTTAAATAGATGTGATGTGAAACTGAGAATCAATCTAGTAAATATTTTGTAACAAGAGACTTGCATTTAATAAAAGGTTATTAACATTAACCTAATTCCTTGGCTTCTCTATTCAATATGTCCTCTACTTAAAGAGATTCTCATTTCAAGAATCCATGCATCAAAGATCAGGGAATTCAGATATTTGTTCTGACAGTTATACAAAGTATCATTTTAGCACCATCTTCAGCTGCCTGTTCCAAGGTTAAACTAAAAACAGTATGACTTGCATTGAAAGGAAATATTCTTATTCTCACAGCTATCAAGTATCTAACAAGTATCGAAGCATAATCATTAATTTGCATTTACTTAGATCAGAGCATGCATTCCTATTTACATCATGATAAAGCTGAATAAGGAAATTAGTTTTCTTTGCTGAACGGGATCAAAAATGGCTCTCTTTTAACAACTGTCTATAATCAGTTGCAGAAAGCAGAATCATGTGATTTTGGATGCATCAGAAAGGAAAAAATATTTTTGGATCTGATGCCAACAAATATGACAACTAATCAACCTTATCAATAACCAACTCTATTTTCACTCATATTGTCTTCATTTTACAATTCACATGATCAAAAAACATGGCTATTTCAAAATAGTTCAAACATCATATTGACACTATGTGACACTGGTAAATGGAAAAGAAAGGTTTAAGTTAAAATATAAGCTTGGAATGAACAATAAAGGATTAGAATTGAAATAACTTGGGACAAGACAGAAGGGGTAAAGTAGAGACTGGACTTATTGCTCTGAGAAAGATATTTTCAAAAGGGCCATCTGGAGAATTTAAAAGTCATAAGGCATGGGAGAGAGGTGGTAGAAGAGCACTCAGAGTTGACCGACAGGAATTTGCTAAACCAGGCAAAAATAGAGAAATTAATTTATGGTCAATACTAAAAATATGGGTTATGAAAACTTCTCTGGAAAGGAAGTTGATTGAAATAATAATATTTGGGAATTTTCAGAGACAAAGGTAAAAGTTAAAGGAACTGATTTATTTTGTCTGTTGAAAAGCAGAAGATTGTAAACTTTTTGAGAAATAGAATTTTATACCGTGCTTGAAAAAATTGAGATAAGAAATGGACTTGATTGAGCGAAAGAGATATATGGGCAAATATTTCCACTGGCAAATTGGAGGAAACATAAGCATAAGCAAGACTAAGGGCTGAGAAAATTCATTGTTGAAATTAAAAATAATTACAATTAATGACTAGATGCTAAGCCACAGCAGACAGTTTAAAAATCAGATTTGTCAAAATGACAACCGAGGTGAAAGGCTTAGATGAGATATCAAGAGAGAGAGACAAGGAATTACCTATGCCCATTGTGAAGTAATGGTGTGAGACATGAATGAGAGGTATGAGTTATGCGGGCAGGTCATTACCTGCAACCACATTTGGAGTGATAATTAATTTTTCCAAGCCAGACAACAAAGAACTCTTGTTGGAAAATAGGGGAAACTCCTATTTACCAAACACATCAGCCCCCATGTCAGTCTTGAGCAGAGTCAATATAAGCATAATGCTGAAGTGAACAAACAAGTAGAGTTGCAACCATTCCAGAGAGAATGGATGACAAGAGACATCCATGCTGCTGAAGTCCTCATGACTTGCTGCCAAAGAGAAACTTTTGACTTGAGCCTTGTTCCTGAATTAGCTTTAATAGGCAAAGAGTCAATATAGAAATGAAAGTGGGGAAGGGTTAAATTTTCTATACAAAGAGCTACATAAACCACATTGAAAATTGACCCGAAGGATTTCCTGTCTTATTTCATCTGTAAAGAACATTTTTATTTTATGACACAGCTTCATCATGGTTTGAACCAACGCTACGATTGTGGACAATAACTGTCCTTACCAGCTCTGTGATTAAAAAAGCATAATGTGGACAGGGCAGGGCAGGGTGCAGGCTGAGAAGGCCAACATTCAATGACCAGCAGCAATATTAACCAGCATGGGAATTGACCCAGGACCAAGTGTTATACTAACGATTCTGTTAATAACCAAAATAACTTGTGAATATTCACATACCACACTGGAATTATTTATTTATTTTTTTTTTAAATCATTTCTACCATCCCCAAGGATGCAAGCAATTGCTGAGAGTGAAAGAGAAACAGAGAGAAGAATAAAAGATCAGAATTTAAACAGAGATGATGATGATTAACATTGCATTTAAATTTATGAAGATCGTAGTTGATAGGAAACCAGAAAAGAATTCTGCAAGCAAGAAGTGTGAGAGGAAAAACTATTTGCATACAACTTATGGTTATAACAAGCAATTTCAATGGTGGAATTATGAGACCTAGCTGTCAATCTAGTACTGCGCTAAAGTTGATGTACCACCAAAGAAAACTTGTCAGAACTATTACTATGAAAATAATGGGAATGGGACATTCCAGCAAAGCCCATTTGGTGTTGCCGATTTGGTGCGGCCATTTCAACATAGGAATTTTTTGGCAGAAGAACGATTAAGCGTCAGATTACTCAAATCTCTCTCTCTCTCATTTACTAGTCAAATTAGTACTTTGTCGTTATATGCTCAAATAGTAGTTGGAGGCATTTTTATATTTCCTTCAATGCAACTTCATATTTATCAGTCATCAAAGCCATTTTATTTCAAATGGAAGCAAATATTTTATCAAAATGTGAAAGAAACAAAGTGCTATCTTTTTATTTTTGATGCAACGAGAAAGAGGGATCCTGAATTAAAGTTCTGGTGACGTGAACAGAAAGATTGATGTAAATAATTATAGAAAAGGCACAGGAAGACTACATTACAGTGGTGGGAAAGTGACTGAAGGTTAGGACCAATAACATAGCAGATTCTTCTATGGATTTTGTAAAGAATCTCTAGATATAAAACAGAAGCATCAGACCAGATGTGGCAGCAATATTTGATGCAAAGATGAATGGTAGACTTTTAAGTGTTCCAAGATAGATTCTAGCAAGAAAATTTGTCTAGCACAACACAGTGAACCAAATTTCTTAGCAGTAGACTTAACAAGTGATTCAATAGAATCATTTCACTTCATGCCAGTGATAAAGATGAGACCAAAAAATCAGAAGGAGTTACTTTCCTGGAGGTTAGCATAAGTCATGCTGATGAAAAGTTCTTTACGATAAATAATAGAGAGAAGATTTGTTTTGGAGGCATTGAAGTTAATAAGATTACATTGAACTTAAAGATGAAATCACTACTAAAGTCATAACTATCTTCTCCAGTGAATAATAAAAAAAAATATATATTCCACCAATCTGTGTACAAGAAAATTTTTGTCAAGTACAATGGGGGTGTATGGGGGAGGGGGAGTGAGAAAAGGAAAGAGTAAGAAAGAAAAATAGAATTAGTTGTCCACATTGGATTTTTAGCAACCAACTCCTTTGACTGACTTCTCAGAAACTTAAACCTATCCTTATTTTCTTTTAATAAAAAGGAAATTGTAGGGGGAGTTTTTGCTACAACTTGTATCAGAAGGTTAGCTTAGATATGCAGAATTCTTTTACAACATCGGCTGTTACATTTTGGAGAAAATGTTCAAATGGAAAATTAAGTAATCATATTTAATTTGGTGACCATTCAATAAAATACTGGAAATCTAACAAAAGAAAGTTTATATCTCTTGGTCTTGAGGCAGAAAATTCCCCCAGGTAATATATCCTTTTTATGAGGGGGGGGGTTCATTACCTAATATCTGAGGTATTTCTAAAAGGGAAAGTGCTGAAGGGGCTAAACTATTTTGGGCCTCTGATACCATGTATGTATTAGATCCCTATTTTAAACTTGGCCTTGTGTCACATTTGAATGGGAGTTACGATATATTTTGCATGTTTCACTATTCATACAAAAAAGTTCAAGTGTCAACTGACAAAAATCCTTAAGTGAGAAAAAAAGCAAAGTGCTATGAACCATTATTCTCATTTTTAGCC
This sequence comes from Acanthosepion lycidas, assembly GCA_963932145.1. Lineage (NCBI taxonomy): Eukaryota > Metazoa > Mollusca > Cephalopoda > Sepiida > Sepiidae > Acanthosepion > Acanthosepion lycidas. The sequence goes on from OZ010577.1 coordinate 4,319,438, forward strand.
CATTGTACCAAATCTTTACAGCATAATCAAATAACCTAGCTATTCAATTAAGTAAAAATTATCTCTTTTTGTTTAGAAGGGACTTCATCTATTATTTTGTGTAAAGTTTGTGTTAAATGATAACATCCCCTTGTTAGTTAATTATAAGTAGGACAAGCTTTTCTGCTTCTATAGACCCTCAAAAATAATTAATGACTAGGTTCTAATGGTAGTTCATCCCCTTCCACTTACCCACAAAACTTTCATAATAGTTGACTGTTTCTTTGCTAATTTGCACAGTCAGCTGGTCATGTGAGAAGATGACATGACTTGTTTGTATATTTCTTGATAATTTAATATTGTCCTAACCTCAAGTACAGTGTAACCAGGATATAAGAGATTTTCTCTGGTCCAAAATTAGAGCCTGTGTTAATGTATTAGGTTGGTGCAAAAATAATGACGTAATAATGTAGTTTTTTGACATTAAAAAATGACATTATTACGACATTATTTTTGCACCAACCTAATATATAAATTAGACCAAACCCGGATATAAGAGAAACCCGGATATAAGATACTTATTCTCCGGTCCCAACAACTCTTATATCTGGGTTACACTGTAAATTAAATGTTTGTTAAATTGCCAAAAAAAAAAAAAAAAAAAAAAAAAAAAAAAAAAAAAAATTACTTCAAATCAAAAGAAAAGTAAATTTTGTAGAATAAAGATTCTCAAAAGGAATCACTTCCTTTCTCATTTTAGAGAGGCAGCTTAATCCTGGCAAATCCTAACTAGAAACAGTAAGCAACTTGAAAGTTGTTTAAAATTTGCAAATTCGTCAAAGAAAAAAAACCCCAAAAAACACAATTATATGAATGATAACCACTAAAATGGACGAAGTCAGAAATCCTTATTTAAATACAAAAAACAATTTTAAAATTTTATTGCAGAAAAAATATTTTATATATGCGTAAATCAGCTTACTGAGCCTTTCTATTCTAAAGTAGTTCAAAATTTCAATGGCACTTCAAACACATTTTTGGTGGCAACAAATATTGAATCCTTGTTTGAGGTGATCTACTTTAATTTTGTCAAGTGTTTGTATTATACCAATCATGTGGTTACTTTTTGGTCATGACAAACAAGTATTGCTTGTGTTTGGTGTATGATTTAGGTCAAAAGAAAGTAAACAATTTGAACCATCTTTTTATTATTGCAAGAGCCAATCCCAAGGTAGAAGATATTTTTATTTTTTTCAAGAGCAAATATTGAGGTCAGAATATACTGCAGTCATTTTATAAGTTATACATAACAACAATCTCATTTAAATAATTAATAAAATAATGACTAGCTCAGTTTAAACAACAAGAATCTCTGCTTTAAACAATAGGCAAGTTATAGGCAAATAATTGCAATTTCTTAAATTATAACCTTCACATGTTATTTCATGATTAAAAAAATCTTCTTTTGTTAATATGTGAAACCAACAATAAAATTCAACATGTCAATATTAAATGGTATTATTCATATTTCTAGAGCATAAACTGTGTGTGTGTGTGTGTGTAATATTGATCCTCTTGCAGACAATGATGATTGTCTGGCAAAGATATCTCAGTTCTTGTGTTTTTTTAACTGATTTTAAAACAATAAATCTTTGACAATATTAACTTATAGGAAAAGAGAAACTTGAAGGTTTATGAATTCAATAAAATAAAAGTAAATACAAATCAGAAGATGAAAGCTACTGATTCCTATAATTATATACAATTTGCATTATTTTCTATGATCAGAAATGCTTTATATAAAAAATATTTATTTCCAATATCATTATCAAATTTCCTGAAAAGCTACAACAGAAAGGACATTAGTTAATTGTTCATGATATTCAGCTTTACAATGGAGTAGAAAAATGTATTTAGATACTTGTAAAATATTAATACTGATACTTACATTTAATTTACATTTAGACTATGGTGTATTTTGATATAAAATAAACAATTAACAAGAATAAAAACACATTTTTATATACATATAAACTTAAGAAAAAAATATAAACAAAAGTAAGAGAAGAAATTGATTTCATATTTTTATATTTAGTTGCAATATTTTTTTTTAAATCTTGACTGATTCTTCCTTGTACTCAACTTTCTAATTAATGTTCTTAAAACTTTGATAAATTCAAACATTTAAGCATTGCCATAAATTTTCAGTTGGATACAAGTCAGGAGACTGGTTGTCACTGAAGCACCTCTACACTTAGGAATGTACTATTTAAGAGTTACTTTAATCTTCAAGATTATCTTAGTGAAAAATCCCACTCTTTTCAAGCTTCAACTGTTGCACTGAAAAGAAAAAAAATTTTTCTAAAATACCAAAATATGGTGCTCCATTTAAGGTTCCTTCAATCATGTTTTCTATGATACTTCCATCTTTATACTTTGTCAGGATGTCAATTTTATTTCTTTAAGTCATAATTGTGCATTAACCATTCTTCCATACATCAGCTCGATTATGGTTGAAAGTTCAATTTTGGTTATAAGAAAAAAAAACAGAAAGAAAAACTTTAAAATTATTAGGTTTCTTTAATTGCTCATCCAAGAATCCTTGTGCTTCATCCTTACCAACACAAACCAAATAAATTGTTTATCATGTGGAAGAGCTACAGACTAACATTTTTTACTATTATCCCAGTAGCCAGTTGAGCATTTCAGTTTAGTTTAAGCAGAAAACAAATTTTGTTTATTAAGGGTTCAATCAAATTTTTGAACCCAAAATTGACAGAAAAAATATAATTTTCTTGCTTTGTTGAAAATTAATTCTTACAATTAAATCCTAATTCTTTTAACATTTAAAGATAAATAATACAAATATTTAAATTTAAGTTCTTCATGCTTCATTTGTTTAAAATGAATTATGTGCACGTGTACATTTATTAAAAGCCCAACACTATTGGGTGAAAAGTAAGAATTTTTCTTTCTTTTTATCTAAGAAATTAGTTGCTTTTGGAATAAATATAGCATTTTAATAGAAGAAAAAAAATAAACAACTATTGTCCTAGTATCATTCAAAAATAACATAATATTCTGTTGTCATGGGAATGACAAGACAATGTTAAACTCCATCCCTGCCATAAGGCATGGAATTTTAAAATCATTCATTTTAAGTTCATTACTAATAGTCCTCTTTAGTAATTATTACTGCAGCTGCTCTTAAATCTTTTTGGCTCTCCTTTTGATTTGTCATTGGATTTACTTTCATTTTTCAAACTTCTTGTGAAGAAGTTTTCTATAGCACCAGTTCAAGGGAGGTTTTTGGTGGTGCCAAACTTCTTCCATTTTAGAAATGGTCCAATGGTACTAAGAAATATTCCACATCTTGGCAATGGCACAGTAATTCAAACTTTTCTAAAGTTACTTTTGTTTGGTTGAGAGTTCCTTTATTTGAATCATGGCTGCATTATTGCAAAAAGGTGAAGTAGTGAAGTAACAACATTATACCGTATTGTGGAAAGATACTAAAAGCTTCTATACAGAAATCCAGAAATGCATTTCTCCTTGAATAACATTAATTATTAATTCTGAATACTTTTTTGTTTATATTTATTCTGCATTGTATATTCAAAAATCCTTTTAATTGGTAATTTTATATCAAAATACATTAGTTGTTTAAATTTAAACTAAATGTAAACATTGGAAATATATTTGTACATTTTGTAAATCTGCAAATAATTCTTTCTTCCAACTGCATTTTTTTAAAGCTTTGATTTTTTTTTCTCTAAGTAAATTAGGAAGATTTAAAAACAAAAAAACATTGTATTTCTAACAGGTCAGATTCTAATAAGAAAAACTCACCAATTTGCAGGAAAATTACATTAAAACGTTATTTGATGAATGTGCAAACAATAAAGTATGGTATCTTAAAGTTTTAAAAAATAAAACATGTATTGAAGGAGAAAATTCTCATACCAGAAATTAAATCTTTGATTCAAAGAGTAATTTCAACCCAGAGAAAAACTGTTAATCAATGCAATTATTTTAATATAATTTTATACTTTCCTTTTAGGAAGCCTAAAATTTATAAATTGGTGAAAAAATAAACTGCTTTTTCACTAGACAAGTCTTTTTAAAAAGGATGCAAGACAGGATTGTCAATTAACCAAACCCTTTGTATGTATAACTGTACAGTTATCAAATGATAGGTCATGTTCTTTATGAAAAAAAGTTAAGATAACCTTTAAATTTGGAAACTCAAGTCGATGTTAATTTTAGGAAAGAAATGAATTATAAGTTGAAAAATGTTTTTTCAATGTTGTTGCTGATTAATTTTCTTTTCTTTTAAATTTATCACCTTCCACAAAAAAAAACTAAGCTGAATCATGGGAATGCTTTTATATATATATATATATATATATATATATACACACACAAGTTTATCTTAGGGATACTTAATTTCTTGTAAGTTAAGGAATAAATTATTTCTCATGGGGGGATTACCCCACTTCGTCTGACAGGAGGCCTGCTAGGTGTTATTCTATTCAGGAGTAGAATAGGAATGGGTATAACCCCATTTCTCATTTATTTTGAAATATGGTAGTGAAAACAATAGGACTTCTCCCTGCTGTGGGAAATTTCTTTCCCCAGCAGGCTCTCTTAATTTCAGCCAGCCATGTGGCACATTTATACACAAATTTTCTTATAGCAAAATCTATAAATGTTTTTTAATTCTTTTTTTGTTATCTGTCTACACAAAAGTATATTTTCTCTCTCATGGAAATCTTATTCTTAATAGGAAAATATATGCATAAAATTCCTCTACGTGCTGAAATTAATTTCTTTGGATATTTCTCAACCTCATCAGTCTTCCTGCTACAAAATGATGAGCAACAGTAAAACCCCTGTAGCATCACATCACTACATTTTATTCTAAAACCATGAAAGAGAGATGAAATTTATTTCAACCCAGAGAAAATTAAAATGTTTAAAGAGACAGAATCAAAGCCGTATGCTTCAAATATTAAACACCTCGGCAAAAAAGACTCAAAGCAATCAAGTCAATTATTGTAAATATTTGCAGAGAGAATTTAATATTTTTATATTTTTGGGTAGAAATCATTAAATCTAAACCATAATAAATGTTCAAACTTGGAAAACCACAAAGAAAGTTTTATTAAGTCATTGTAAGAGTAAATATGTCGAAAATTTCACAGCCAGTGACATTTATTCCCAGTCTTGTTTGAACAACACTGATCAACAGATGTTTCTAAAGACAAAGCAAAGTTAAATACTTAAGAGTAAAACAATGTGCAAATGTACAATTGTCTTGTAGCTGGCCTTGAACAAAGTGGCAAGATAATGAATGAAAATGTTTGTAAGACATCAAAAGGGAACAAGTTTACAGCAGTTGTATGGAAAAAGAAAACTTGATCATAATGTGCTAGGCTGAAAGATCCTGGCAAAATGACAGCAATTCAGAGTAGAAAAAAAATACAATATGAAAAAAGGATTCTTGTTGAAACCATGACCCTTTTCTCAGTGCTGGTAAGACAGTATTTAGTAATGTTTTATGTTCTGGCAAACTCTCCAAGTATGTAATTGTCTTTTTATTCAGAATTTTACTATGAATAGAGAACATATTTGCTTGATATTTAAAAAAAAAAAAAAAACAAAACAAAAAAAAACATTGGCAAGATACAAAATGGATGAGACCTTTTTTGGAGCTTCTCCAAAACTTAGCCAATCTTTATCCAATCAAAACTAAGTTTGCAACAGGAAGAGTTCTAACCTGGAATTTTACCACTAAAGTTTATCAAAATTTCTTTACCACTGCTAACATCAGCATTCAATGAGAAGAGTCGTACAACATACTGAAAACCTTTTGATAATGTTTTATATTTATATATATATATATATATATATATATATTTCAATGGTGACACAGACAATATGAGAAACTAAAAGGTTATAATTGCAAAGTCACAACATTGGAAGTGACATGCATACTATATGGGTAACTAAGAGGGTATGAAACTAATGTTATCCAGTCCTTCTGGAGACAAAGTATTTATTTGGGATGACTGGTTAGGTTTTGTGGGACAATGATGGAAAAAGACAGAATTTTTTATTTAAATTCTATTATATTTATTCTGAAAGCAATTATTTTTTTCTTTGCACCAATAGTGGTGGGTTTTTAATAAATGGAGCAAGCACATACACTCAAAAAATAAACAACATTTTAGTACATTTTAAACTGGTGAATGAAACCTGAATGAAGGTTGAAGGGCTTAAAATTTACATATTTGAATTATTTATCTCTAGATGTGCAAAAAATCATGAGGATATAACTATAAGAACCAATCTTGATTTAATAAAGAAAGCAAGAAAAAATTTTTTTCTATCAATTAAAGAAAATAAATAAATAAAAAATTGTGATTCTAAAAAAATTTAATTAATCATTAAGACAACATTTATGTGTTATTTTCCGCTTCTAAACTGAAAATACAAAAAATTTTTAAAATGATAAACAAACACAAAATTTAGTTGCAGTATGGAGCATGTACTTGCAAATGAAAATATTTTTGATAAAGACTTTAAAAACTTGATTGTGAATAGTCAGAATGCACTAATATTCTTAATATAGAAAATGAATGCATAGAGCAGAATTCTTAAAGTAGGATAAATGTTACTTTGATCAGGAAAATTAATTAATACCATTTTCACATAAAATTATTCAAGGTGAATTAACTGAAATGTTTAAATAAATTTGTAAGTTTTATAGAACTTACAATTTAACTTTGTTTTTGTATTCATGCATTTTTTTAATGTTTAACATTTTAACTTTTAATTTATTCCCTAAGCTTCTAAATGCTTTTTATTGCTTCTTTTATTATGCCACAAATAACTATAAAAGAGAAAGTGAATAAATTGTTTTTTTAAATTAGTGAAGCACATTTACAAATTATATAAAGAGAAAACAAAAATAAATGTAAGGAATTTTTAACAGACTTTAATGAAATTTTATAGAAAAATTTATGAACAAACTTGTATCACAAATAATTTATCAACTCTACAATAAAATTAGTTCAATTTTACAAATACTCTTGGAAGGATATTTGTTTATTCTCAGTTTCATTATTTACTTAGACTGACACAAGGCTATATATGTGAGTCTTTTAGTGAGGCCAGAAGACATTGCATTAGCAAAACTGTAACGAGAAAGTTTGCATATCTCTACCATACATGCTAGGTATCGAGATACAGTCATAAAGGTGAGTAGTATACAAGACTAGATGGAGACTAAAAAACACAATTTATTTCAGAAATGAATAGTAACCATTACTCTCAGATATGTGCTCATGTTTTCCTTCTGTAGATGATATTCTGATGAGTAGTTTGAAGATGGGAAACATTTAAAGTCACTCAAAGTTTCTGAGTGGAAGAGGAACTGAAAAATCTCAACAGAAACTAATTAGATGCAGGCAAGTTGTTTTTGGTAATATCAAAAACAGAGTTTAATTGTCCAAACAAAATTTGGAAGTGGGATCATTGATGATTTTAAAAATTAAAGAAAAGACTAATAAAATAATAATGGGACAGATACAATAATTGGAAAAATTGGGTTTTCTGAAAGACAAGCCAGATTGAAATTTCTACTTAAAGTCATTTCAGATTTGGAAGTAACTTTCTGGCTGCAGGCAATTATTTATCCTTTAAAATTATGGCACTTGGATTTGAGAAGGAGGTAACTATAAATAAGTTTTAGGCTAATCTGAAATATTTTTAATGTTTTTGATTCTGACTCCCAAACTAATAAGTATTTGAAAAAAAGAAAAAAAAAAAAGAAGTTATATATCAAAAATACTTTTACAATCTTTGGGGATGGGTTCCTCACACCAAAGCAAAGACAAAGGTCAATATAAACATATGTCTGCAAATCCTTCATTTCTGAGTTATTAAGTTTAAAGAAAGTTTACAATGTGTTGCCATATAGACTAGGTTACATTTGTCATTCATGTACATTTGTGGCTAGTCTGTCTTCAACGTTTAATGTGTGTAGTAGTGAGTCAACTGAGAAGTGTTCTGTTTAACAATGGCAGGATATTCATATTGTGAGCAGACAGATATGATTTTTATATACATCTATGCAAATGGTAATGGATGCGAGGCTGTACAGCTGAAGGAGATTGTGATTTCAGATTGAGGGCAGTAGAGTCATCTGTTTGCTGCTGTTTATCATCATGTTGCTGAGACAGGATCTGTAGTATCACAAACTATGGATCAAGGGAGACAGATTTGCTCGTACACCTGACCACGAAGAACACATTCTACAGACTGTTGGAGATGATCCAGATATCATCACATGTCAAATGGCCCTAGAATGTTGTACGTCTTATAGCACCACATGGAGGATACTTCAAGAACAGCTCCTGTATCCTAATCATTTGCAATGTGTGCAAGGTCTCTCACCTTCTGATCACTCATCATGGGAGAACTTTTGCCGATGGTTTATTGCAGAAACTGTTGATCTGTTGTTTGTCTCTTCAGTTTTGTTTATGGATCAGGCAACATTTGGAAGAGATGGAATAAATTTACACAATCAATATTTGTGGGCAAATTGGAATCCCCATGGTACAATACAGGCTATACACCAGAATTAGTTTATGATTAATGTGTGGGCTGGAATTGTAGGTGACTGTCTGGTAGGTCCATATATTTTCTCAGTACATCTTACAGGAGCTGTCTACAGGGACTTTATTTTGAACACACTTCCAGACCTGCTAGGGGATGTACCTCTGCTAATACGAAGATGCATGTGGCTGACATCTACCATGAAAGATGGATAGGTAGGGGAGGACTGGTTCCATGGCCTTCAGATTCTCCTTTTGGATTTTTATGTGGGCCACCTAAAACAAATGGTTTATGCTGCAGACATTAATAATGTAAAGATGCTTCATCAATGTGTCATGGGGGCATGCGAAACCATTTGTGGGTGTATTTGAAAGAGTCCACCAGTCAATGATTTGATGGGTGCATGTGTGTGTGTAGAAACAAGCAGAGAACATTTGAGATTTGATATGAGTTGCTGTGTTGAGGTACAATGATAGCATTCTTGGAGATATGTTTATATGGACCTTGTTTTGGTGTTAGGAAGCTGCCCCTAAAGTTTGTAAAAGTATTTTTTGACACACCGTGTGTGTGCGTGAGATTTTATTATATATATATATATATATATATATATATATATATATATTACACAACCAATACAGGCATACCTTGATTAAGGCGTTTTCAATTAGTGTGCTAAAATTTTTATATACCAAAATTCAGTTAGTGTAGGATTAATACTCAGTGCAATAAGACATTCTTCAGTTTAACCATAGTAATTTAAAATTGATTTTTTTTATAGTTACTGATGTACAAATTAGACACTAATCGAGGGATTATTTGTATAGCGAGGTGATACAGAAAATGAGAGGTTCCAGTATTCATTGACAACCACAATCTTAACAACATAGATATGTAGATGACAGTGTTGATGGTAGATATAAAAAGGAAACTTAAGGAACCCTTATACAAGGTAGTAAAGGAAAGCAAGAAGAAAGGACTAAACATTAATTGTATGAAAACAGAATGTATGATTGTTAGCAAAAATATCCACTAAAAAAAGCGAACTACAAATTGGAGATACCAAAATCAAGTAAGTCCAAAAATTTAAATATCTAATTAGTGTTTTAACAGAGGATAAAAATATGAAACCAAAATCTGAAGGTATATTGCAATGGCAAAAGATGCCTTCCAAATGCTAAGTATTATGGAACAGGAAAATTTCATTAGAAACAAAGAAAAATGTACTGAACTGTTATGTAATATCAGTGCTGCTATATAGCAATGAATGTTGAACAATCTCACACATGAAGAGACCTGAGGCAATAGAAATGTGGTTCTACAGAAGGCAGCTGAGAATACCATTAACTGAACAAATAAGTAACAAGGAAGTTTTAAGTAAAATGAAAAAGAATACTAATACTTAAAATCAGAAAGAAACAATTGAAATTGCTAGGGCACATAATAGGGAAAGAGGGCTTAGAGAATTTGACACTCACAAGACATATTGAAGACAAGAGAAACAGAGGAAAACAAAGAATGACATACCTAATGAGTTGGTGTAAATGGTTGGTAAAACAGGGACTAGAGACATTTTTTTTTTACAATAATGTTCACCTTGTACAAGTCCCAAGAGCTACTTGAGGTAGCAGGTTACAGGATAAGAGGTACAGTTTATGGTGATATGTGGGAAAGATAATGGTTAACCCTAGACTTGAACAGTTTAAGATGGTAATGATTGTGGAAACATCCTCCTGGAAGTCAGTCTCACAAAGCAGTGGTTTGTGAGATTGACTTCCAGGAGGATGTTTTCATCTCACCAGTGGAATATGAACAGAATGAGGGTAGGTTGCTGCAATGGGTGTGACATGGTAGTTTTTAGCCATGAAGATTAGAACTGGAGGAATTAAGGAATGCAGTTCATCTGAATCACTTGCCATGGAAATGGTGATAGAGCGATGAAAGGCTTGCAATGTTTTGTTTGAAAGAAAGGGGTTGTAGGGTGGAAAATTATTCCTCAGCCACAAGGATGTGGAAACACTTTTGGGCTATCAAAACTGGAAAGTGAAGACTGTGCAGCTCTTGCCCATATATGGCAGCAATACTCCATTTTTTGGCCTGTTCTGAGCTAAAATCCCAATATCTGCTCAAGATACAGGGCCTCCCATTCATTGTGATGGACAAAAATTCATGGTCTCCTCAGTGATGTTGGAATGTCACCAGTTTGCTTTTCGAAGCATTGAATGTGACCAGCCAGTTCAAAACCCCCAACCCACCACTGAGCTGTTAGAGCTAGGCCAGAGTTGAGATCAGCTGCCAGGCTCTGGTTATCTAGAGTTTAGATATTCACAAAATATCATAGTATACTCTTTGGCAGGTAAGGTGTGTAAAGTAAAAAGGCAGTTGAACTGAGAAGTGAGTCTTGTTGGGTGGGAGTGCTCGTGTTGAGCAGTTTTAACCTCTGAAGACTGTCCAGTAACAAATAGCTTTAGGGACCTTCCTGTTAGGAAGGACTTGATAATTTCCTAGCTAGAGAGCTTATGCAGCAATCCGCTATACCACATCTTGTCAAAGGCCCTTGAAATATCTAATGTGATTGGGGTACCTTACTAAATGTAACAAAGGACAGGAAATTGTGGACAGCTATAACTCCCCATGTCATAGAAGATTTAGTTGAGATGTAGGAGCAGAGTAAAGATTTGGGAAATTAGAAAAATTTGTTGCTACTCTTGTAGCTTGTGTGTTTCTTAGTGAATGTTTTTTTCTGAATTGGGCTAAATTTCAAATCCAGAGGACATTAATGATATCAGTGCAAGATTTACCAATTCTTTGATTGTGGCATTTGATAAAGATTTTTATGACCTCTGCCACATCCTATTTTTTTTTGTATCTTACTCTGGTCAGATGATGCCAATTATTAGTGGTGGGGTGATGGGTGTGGCTGGAAACACTTTAGTGTTAATATGAGTGCATATGAGAGAATATTAGAATATTAAGTAATAATAATAATAACAACTACCATAAAAAAGTAATGATATAAATAGGAACATGCAAGTAAGGGAAACATCTGTAACTATAAGGTGATAATAATGATTAAAAATAGTAATAATATCCATAAAATTATCTCTCTCTCATATATATATATATATATATATATATATATAGATGAGAGAGAGAGAGAGACAGAGAAGTGTGTGTTTGTGTGGACAGTTACCATGCAGTGTTGATTTCTGTCGGTTTCATGGCTCAATGCGAATCTGAAGATTGCACTGAAGCATGAAAATTGTCTTTATCTATAAACACTCTCTCTCTCTGGTTTTTAGTAGTCATCCCCCATAAAAAAAGAAATAGCAAATCTTAAACTATATATATATATATATATATATATATATATATATTACACACATAATTCAATAGATTTATCTTACCCTGACTGTGTCTGCAAAACTTGAAATTTTTAAACTTGTTATTTATTCATTCTCTATTGAGGATTTTTTTTTCTATACTGCTTACTTTGAATGTGTTATACTCCAGTAATTTATTGGTTGACGTGTTTCGTTCATAAATTACTGGGGTATAATACATTCAAGATAAGCAGATTTTTTTTTTAAAATAAAGCACTCAGTATGAAAAAAAGAAAAAGATTTTGTCATCACAAATCTGTTTGTCTTGCTTGCTGTTTTCTGTCATCCTTTTCTAGGTTCCCACAAAAAGAACTTCACTTATTTCACTTATACAATACATGTATATTAAAATTTGAAATGTAAATTTAAAAAAAAAAAAAAAAAAAAAAAAAAAAAAGTCAGGATGTAGCTACCCCCCCCCCGAAAAACCAAAGTTGTTTATGATATAATGATAATATTTACTTTTTAATAAATACCAAGAAGGTTGGGGGGGGGGATACAATAAAATGCTAGTTACAGTTTGCATAAGAACATTAAAGAGACAGGTATGTTCAGCTTTAAATTTAAATTTTGATGCCCAATGTATCTAGGTATTAGCCAATTTCATTCAGTTTTTTTATTGCATTTTTGTTGTCCTACATTCTATCAGCAGATGTTTTCTGAGGAAAGGAGATGTCTTCGGATCATGGATGAAAATTAACTGTAGAAGATTACTGTACTTTCAATATATTTTCACTTTAATAAATTCTTTTTCTTTTAATCAAAGCAGCATTCTTTAAGTTGAAATTCCAGTTATGCAAGACTGATTACACCAATAAAACCATTTTTTAGTCTAAAGTAGTTCCTTCTCATTCCATTTTGTTATTCACTAACCTATATACGTTAAAAATTATAAATTTAAAATTAGCTGAATTACAGAGAGAGAGAGAGAGATTATTTATAGATTATGTAATGTGGACATAGAAATCAACATTGCATGATAACTACTAGTTTCACACCTTAAGATATGATCAGATGAGCTTATGATTACTTAAGATGTAAAAAAAGTGCCAGTTATCATCATTAACATCTACTATATAAAACAATTTATCCAATCTTAACATCAAAATAATTACAACCACATTCAAAACTATTATGGATATGATCAGAAACAAAAATATTAAATAACAATAATAATTCTGAAGCAGATATATATAAAATAAACTGTCACAGCTGTTCCCTACACTATATTGGGGAAACGGGCAGAAATTTAAAAAAACAAACAAAACAAAACATATCTATGAGCACGAAAGGGATCTTCTACACAATTTATGCATTAATTATACATAGAAATAACTTCAACCACAACTTTGATCTGAAAAAGTGCCACACTTATTAAAAGAGAAAGCAACTTAATTAGACAGAAAATTCTTGAGAATGCTACTATCAAATCTTATCAAAACACAAATCTGTACTATGGATTTTTCAAATATCTCCGTTCCCGAAAGAATTACTCTCTTCCCAAACCAACATACATGACTATAAAAATGTTAAAAAAATTAAAAGAAAATCGTTCAATTCATAACCGCCTGTTATTTATAATATATAACGCATAAATTAATCCCAAACTCAAATAATTTAAATATTAATTACATAAAAAAAATTCAACATCATTTACTCACTTTTGTTCATTAGACATTGAATTATGGCATTTAACATCTGATATAATTTACCCTGACTTTTCAATTAGCCTGATGAATATTTATGAGAGTCTTAAATTTAAAAATTTTGAAAATCTAACATTTTTATTTTTGTTTATAAATACTTGTTGCAAAATAAAATCCTTACATTTGTCTTGATAAAGTTTATCAGAGAACTAAAAGCATTGGCTAAGATAATTTTTTGTTTTGTTACTATTCATATCATTCTTTTACGGATACATTTTTAATATATATATATATATATATATATGTATGTATATGTATATTTATTATTTATATATTATATGTACGGTACTTATCAGAAAGCGCTCAATATCAGAGATAGAGCTAACATATTTGGTTGGATTGATGTCAGTTTGTGACCCTGGGTTTCATGCTTTTGCGATCATCAGACAAAGTTTGTCTGATGATCACAAAAGCGTGAGACCCATATATATATATATATATATATATATATATATATATATAAATTACTTTGAACTTTATTACAGTAGATGAAGTAATAGAAAATGTCATTAAAAATAAAGCAATTCTCTCTCTCATATATATATATATATATATATATATAAATAAATGTGGTGTGTGTTTCAAATTGCCAATATTTGAAGAGAGTTGTGGAAAATTGTTGAGATGTTTATATTTGATTTTCTTTGGAGAAACAAAGCACCTTCAAATCAATTTGCAAGGTGCAAAGGTGAAAATAAGAAGGAGGTTAGAAATTCCACTGCAGGAAATTATACTTAACTGTGAAATATTTTAAGGAAAATTCTTGAAACAAAAGCACAAGACAGATATGCCATATTTGGAGGATAAGATTTTACACCAAAAAATAAAAAATGTTAATTTTTCAGCTTTCTACTCAAGTTGTATGCACCCTGGTTAGCCTTTACTTATTTAGTGATAAAAACATTATTTTTTAAAAGACTTAAGTGAAGATTTGAGTCCAACCAAATATTAACTTTTAAGAAATTTTCTTTTATAAAAGAATTTGATAACATTAAAAGAAATTAAGTGAATGATCCAATTTCACAAAAAGCATGGAACATCAGAAGCAAAATTCAATGCTATTGTTTTCAAATGCCCACAAGAATGCTGGTGTCTAGAGGAAGAAAAATTTCTAAAAGCAACCCAAGTGGTGCTAATGAAAATAGCACCCATTTCTTATTACTTTAAATGTTGATTCATTGGCAGTTGATATTATGTTCATAAGTATGTGTCTGCATTTGAATTAAGAAGTTAATATGAGAAAAGGAAACATGTTTAAAAAAAATTTGTATAAAAAGGAAAAGTATTAACACTTTTCTGGCTAGAGCCAATTTAGGATTCATTTCTCCATTCTTTATAAGGACTTTTAGAACTGGACTTTGGACATTAAATTTGCCTTTTTTTTTCTTCTTTTTTTTTTTTTTTTTTTAAAGTTTAGTCCTCAAAACTCAAGCAAAATGAAGATCTTATAAAATAGAGAAAGAATTAAAATGATTGAGTGAATAGCCATGCCTTATTTATAAAAAGCAATAAGAATGATTTTGTTCGTTGTCTGTAAATACAGTTTATTCAGTTACTTACTAGAAACCCTAAGTTACAATCATTTATCTGTTTACCAAAATCTTAGAAAATTTTGCTATATTTGGTAGGGAAAAATAAACAAGATTTGCACAAAGAAATAAAAAGAATTGAATGCATTTAAAGTTTGTTTTCAAAATCTGCACAAATGACATTTTCAAAAGCTTGTCAAACAAAATGAGAGAAGAAAAAAGTCTGCAACAATGAAAACTGCTGAAAGGTTTAAAGACTGACAAGGATTAGCCAAAAGCCAAAGGTTTTCTGACCTAAAATTTATTTTTGATCAAAAATATTAGCATTGAAAATATTTTAGGTTTTGCTTCATTGAAAATTTATTTTCTTCAAGTGCTAATTACCGTTTGTAAAAACACTGCTTTTCCATTTCATGGCCTCGAAATGTGGTTAGGGGTCAAGAACATAATTGACTGAGAATTTGTGACGAGACTGGGCTGCATGAATGACACTGAATCAATCAAAACTTTTATACATGGACCACATACAGTTTAACAAATACAACCTTATTGAAATTGTGAATATGTTTTGTTTAAGAAATCTATATATCTGCCATTTTTCACTAAATATAGGCTTTAAGATTACTTCATAGCTATTGGAGATGCATTGTAAACTTGCAGCATACACTAAAATTAATGGAATACTTGCCAAAGATTTTTTTTGTGCTTGGATTAGTTTTTTTTTTTTTTTTGCTTTTTTTAAATTCATAATTATAATCTGATCTGTTTTGAAAACTATTAACCAAGAGGGCATAAAAAAAAAGAAAATTTTTATAGGCAAGTCCAAGAGAAGAACATTAATCTTTTTAAAAAATCCTTTTATGAAAAGCAAAGAAAAAAACTACTTTTATACTTTTATAAATTGGGGTTGAAATTTTTCTGATAGTACAAAGAAAAAAAAATTTTAGATCAGGGCTTGTATTTGAGAGAGATAAACTTGACTTTCAGATCCTAATAAAAATAAAAGGAGTTAGACAGTTGGAGTAAATTATTGAGAAGGCTGTCAAGTATTAATAACTAACTTCATTAAATTTAAATTTTCACTTCGACATGAAAAATCCTAAATAACATTAAAAAAAAAAATGATTTTCTAAATGCAAATGAAATTTACTGCAATATTTGATGCTTAAAAAAAAGTTAAATTAATCTTTGTTGTAAAATAAATTTACAAAACGTCATTTTAGTGCTTTTACATTTTCAATATCCTTTTTAATTAATACTCATTTATTTTTACAAAGCAACATTGGTAAGAAAATAGAATATTTGAGAGTGAGAAGCTAAGAAAGTTGGTACAATGCAAAATTAGGATCACTTTTTTTCAGGTCATGGACAGATTCACATCAGAATGCAAATATAGGAAAATATTCAGTTGGCTTAAATTTTTTAAAATTTTATAAAGACATTTCATGTTAATAAAATGCTTTTTATATATAAAGTAAAACAATTTTTTTAACAATTATAGAAAGTATAACACTTTACATATCCTTTTACGGATATAATTTTAATTTAAAATAAAATATTTTGCAGAATTGATGCTTTTATTAGGTTGGTGCAAAAATAATGTCGTTTTTTGACGTTAAAAAATACGTCAAAAAACGACATTATTACGTCATTATTTTTACACCAACCTAATACATGTTAAAAATATGGACATTAAATAAACTAGTAATCATTTACTTTTTAGTATTGATTTCAAATGAAATTTTAATGAAAATAGGTGAAAACTGTCATATGCAGAATAGACACTTAATAGTATCTGAAAGAACTAAGTGTTCAAGCATTGGCATGCTGGTTTAGAGATAGCTGGTCCCTTGCCAGGAAAAACAAAGCACTGCACAAGTTAGCAGTGATAAAAATTCAAAAGCCACTCTTAGATGAAGGAAGACACACTATCATTCAACAATCCAAAGGTCTGCCAAATATTCTACCATTGCTTAACAGTCAGCCAAAGCAATTTTTAGCAGCATCCGATTTCTATATATACATAGAAAAAAAAAAAAAAAAAAAAAAAAAAAATCAATAATTGTGCAATCATTATTTCAAATACTATATAATGTAGAGAGGAAAACATCCTGCAATAGCTGGTTATATATATGTGTTTGTGTGTGTTTTGTCACCCACAGACAGTTTTGCTGTATCACAGCTCATCAGTGTGGTTAGACATCTGATTGCCTCAAGCCAGGATCAAAACCCAACTGATTTGGCATCAATCAGAGATTTCTCCCCTAAGCTATCAGCTTCTGGCAGAAAGTAAGGTGAATTTTTACATTTTTAGGGAGATGCTAAAATGCTATTGTTCCAACCAAAAAGACTAAAAAAAAAAAAAAAAAAAAAAAAAAAAAAAAAAAAAAATTCTGACCAATAATCAGATTTTTTTAATTTTTTTAAAGTGGGTTGGACCAAAAAGTTTTCAGCACCCCATTGTATACATTGGCTAAAGTAAACGAAGTGGAACAAAGTTATGTGTGACTGAGAAACACCAAGTGATTTGTGAGTAAAGAGTCTTAAATGTGAACCCAATGTTAGCAGACAAATGTCAAATGTTAGTGCAGAGAGAGAGAGAGAGAGAGCAGAGAGAGAGAAGTGGGCGAGACAAGTGGGGAGGGAGGGCATGGCTAAGTGAGAATCATCAACTAGAATACAAAACTCAACTATAAAAGCTGTGTATAGTGCATTGGTAAGGCTATTTCGCTTTGTTTTCTCAGAAAAGACGTTTTTTAACTAATGCAAAAATTATTTGAAATGAAAGAGAATTGTTAAGTTTTTTTTTTTTTTTTTAAGCATTTCACCCCAACCAAGGTGGGAAGCCACTAGGACGCAAGGGGTTACAGAAAATTTAGAGCAAGATCAGATAGGAGTGATAGAGGAAAGGATGAGGAGAAGGATAATGGATAGATCAAGGCAACTGGAGATGTCGATTGACATTACATTTGAATAGCTGGAGATTATAGCTCTCAGGGAAACAGGAATAGGGAAGGGAGTTCCACAGGCGAGAGGTGCGAGACATGAAGCTATTGGAATAGAAGAGACGGCTACATTTAGGAGTTTTGACAGTGAAGGGGTGAGAGCGGGATGCCAGCCTCGTAGGGCGCTTGAACTCATGACGACTGGGAACCAGCAAATGCAGCTCCTCGGAGCAATTTCCATGAGAGTATTTGTAGAAGAGTCAGAGGGAGGCAACGGCGCATCTGTGAGAAAGTGACTGTAGACGAGATGACAGAGCAGGGCCAACTACATTGCATATCCACCTCTGGAGCCTATCAAGAACCCCGAGGCAAACAGAAGGGGCACCAGACCATATATGGTAGCAATGCTCCATGCAAGGGCGAATTGTTGATTTGTAGATCTGGAGGATCGATTCCAGGGAGAAAAATTTCCTGGCGTAGCACAGGGAGCCAACTTTCCTTGCGGTGGACGAAGCAATTGACTCGATGTATTTATTCCATCTCAGGTCAGCAGTCGACGTGAGACCGAGCAGACGCAGAGAGTTGCTCTCGAGAAGTTGAGCGTCAGACATTCTAATGGAGGGCAGAGAAGGATCTCTGTGGTGATTAATAGAGAGCAGTTTTGTCTTCGAAGTGTTGAAGTTGACCAGCCAATTCTTGCCCCAGTTCACAACCGATTGGAGGTCCTTTTCGAGACGCACGACCAGGCGAGTTTTGTCAGCAAGACTAGATTTGTTTTTGAGGCAGGAATAAATTGTGGTGTCATCCGCGTAGATACCAACTTGAGAATTTATGGCGTCAGGAAGGTCATTTATGTAGATAAGGAATAGAGTGGGGCCTAGGATGGAGCCTTGAGGAACACCTGCGTTCGTGGGATAGGAACTGGAGGAGAATCCATTGAGAACGACCTTCAATTCACGGTTAGACAGGAATGATTGTATTAGGTTATACAATCGACCCGTAATGCCATAACCCTGGAGCTTGCGAAGAAGGCCGGCATGCCAAACCCTATCAAATACTTTGGAAATGTCTAGTGCCACGGCACGGGCTTCCCTGTTATTTTGAAGAGCTCGGTAGACAGTTTCAGTGATGGCCATAAGCACATCAGCTGTAGATCGGGCAAAGCGGAAACCATATTGCTTGTCTGAGACCACCTCGGTATTGATTAGGGCTTCAAAGACTTTGCCGAAGAGGGGAAGGAGACTGATAGGACGGTAGTTGGAAGGGTCAGAGGGGTCGCCAAAGTTCTTGAAGACAGGAACAATCGAAGAGGACTTCCAGCAGTCAGGAAAACAAGATTCCTTGAGGCAGTAGTTGTATAGTTTAGAAAGGGCGGCGCCAGTTCAGGTGCGCATTTCTTCAAGACAATGGCTGGTATCCCATCTCCACCACTAGCCTTGTTGGGGTCTAAATTGGAGATAACGCCCAATACCAAAACTGGGGTTATGTTTAACCCACTCAGTTCTAAGAGGGAAGTCGGGTATGGGTACACCCGAAGAGTCGAGCGTCAAGTTGGATGAAAATTTCTGAGCAAAGCATTCAGCCTTGTCGGTAGAGGTGGTCAGGACTTCGAACTGGTTGAATAAAGGAGGTATAGAGGGTTTGCAATTGTTCAATACGCTCTTGCAGAGACGCCAATAATCTTTGGAGCCAATTTGCGAGATGCAATACGTTCCTTCATCCGAGCCACAAATAGTGACTTAGCATCATTGAGGACACGCTTACACTCGTTACGGACGGAGGCAAAGAGACGTCTATTGCAGTCAGACATGTCGCTACGGAATAGGTGGAAGTAGTGGTTCCTATAGGCTAAGAGAAATTTTCAACAAATTTAGATTTGGTGCAATTATTTGAATAAAATATGTTGGCCAGCATGTTTTACAAATACCATTTAGAAATTGATTCCAAATTCATTGTAACCCTACCATCTGATTTGCCTTTAGCTTGGGGGGGGGGATCTATCACCTATTCATAATAGCAACATATTGAAAAATAATATTTAAATACATTTTTGGTTGGTGGTGGAGAGTGCCTTATACATTGTTCCATATTTTAAAGGTTATAATGATTTACTAAATATAATTTAGATGTACAGAGCACCCAGTGAGGATGTAAATTACTATTCAGTCATAATTGATCTTACAAGATCAACTTGCTATTATATAACCAGTTGATGATTGTTTAAAGAAAAAAAATTTTTAACGAATGACGAACCACTACAAAATATGCTTGTTTTTGTTTTTCATTTCCAAATTTTGGGATTTATTACTCCAGAAAGATTACACATTTAATGAAGGGGTGGGGTTGAGAGTTCAAATTATAACAGACAAAAGTAGGATATTGTCAGATATTTTATCAGAACAACAAATAAGAGGATTTCTCCATTTGTCAGCATTTATAGACAAAAGTGAAATTACAGAAATTAAGTCTTTGGTTGAGATGCAATTTTTGTGACAAGCAAGCAAGTGCACACAGCTTTTGTATAAACATTTCTAAAGAGAGAAAAAATGTTTGGAGGTGTTTCAGAAGGGAATCATGTGACACTAATCAAATGTGGCTTTTACTTACTTCTGAGTTGATAGTTTCACTTGCGATTGTTGAGGTTGTATTCTGGCCAATGATGTATTGATGTGGGGCGCACTGAGAAAAGAACCTCTCAGAACTCAGTTTGTAAGACCAAATAAAATTAAAAACATTTCAAACAGAAAAAAAAAATAACACAAAAGATTCAGTTTGAAAAAATAAAATTTTAAATGCAAAACAAGATTAAAAAAAATAAAAAAATAAAAAAATAATACTGGGTTTTTAATTCAAAATGATTTTTTTTAATGTTAGTAATGAAATATTCTGATATTTAACAGGAGGCATTAATCAACACCAATACATGAATATTAGTAAGTAGGGGAGATCAGGTTGCCTTTTATTTTTGTGAGCTTTCTTTGGAGATTTTGTATTTCTAATAATCTAAAAAATATATATGTAACAAAGTTAATTGCATAGATAAATAAAATATAATAAATGATGTAATTTCAAAATTACTCTTTTTTTTGATGACATTGGTTAGTCTTGAGTTATAATTAAAGACTAAAGAGCACCAATAATGACCAAATTGAATAAAAATAAATAAAAAAAAAACAAGTTTAATGTTGTTTTGAAATATATTTACAACATCAGATATTTGATAACATTTTTCTATCTCCAACCTTTCGTCATATACAGCATCCAATTCATATTTGTGAAGTTATAAGAGTTATCTTAACAAAACCAATCGTGTCTGGTGACTGTCTGAAGCACTAGACTTTGAAGAAGGGGAGGGAAAAAGTTTCACTAGGCGTTCAATACAGTTCTGTGCCAGACATAGCTTCAAAGTGAGTTAGTTTCAATATCGGGACAGGAATGAGGGTTAGGAGCAAATGAACAGCAAATATAAATGGCAGGCAAATCTAAAAAATAATTTGAGCAAAAATAAAAAATTTAAAAAAAAAAAATATTGTGCTATTAGTTGAAAAGGCATTTAAAAAAATATTTTTATTATGAGGGAATGAATGATTAAGAAAGAAATTAAAATGCCATCCAAGGCAAAAAGAAACGTACAGCAAATAAAGGCAGTAAAATTAATCAGGACATGAATGAGAAAAGAAAAGATGAATTATATAACAACAAAATAACAATAAGGCTTCTGAAGATCTATTTTTAACTTTATTTTATAATACTGAGTTTCATATATAGAAATGTCTGAGTTTAGCTCAGTACCTCAGTGTCCACTTTTATATTTACATACACTATCTCTGATATTGAGCACTTTTACTCATAAATATAGCACACCTTAAAATATATATTTATGGATGAAAGTGCTCAATATCGGAGAGAGTGTATGTAAGTATAAAAGTGAGTGGACATTGAAGTCAACTATATATCTCTCTCTCTCTCTCTATATATATATATATATATATATATAGAATTCAGTCACTCAAGTTTTGTTAAATTCAAAGTATGCATTTGATTTTCATTGTATCTTCAATTTTCAAATAAACTGTTGTACATCGGAATCAATATATATGTGTGTGTGTGTGTGTTGGAATGTGTAACTCACCTATGCAAAACCCCAACAAGCCAGTTACCAATCACAGTTCCCATGCCTGCCCACCTCCACTCGCTTTGGGGGTTTCAAGTTGACCGACCAACTTATTACACACCCCCCTGATCTTAAGATCACAAAGCTTCTCGGTTCGAGAGATGTTTGTGTGTCTGGTGACTGCGTCCGTATATATACAACTTGCACGCTTGACATATTGGGATAACCGCACATGCGTGAACTCGTTTGCTCCGAGGTGGCAGATTTCCAGATTCATCCCATGTCTCGCTGTCATGATCGCACACCGTGCAACTCGGGGCAGGCCTCTTCTGCCGGGCACTCCTGAGCGGGATGACAGGGTCCTCATCCTCGGATGAAATCTCATCCGTTGAGCTACCATCCGCCTCCGGACAGCTGGCCACGTTGACGTCCGCCGGTAGAGTACTGATGTTTGAGGTAAAACTCAGTGGATCCGACTTTAAATACACCACTCGCGCACCATCTTCAGAGTCACTTTCATCATCTGATGACCGTTTTAACCCTACAACTGGCCACAAGTCTTTAACATGATGAGGCACGCCATCAACCGGCACTGACTGCGGGCTGATAATCTCGGTAACATGCCCCATTCTAAGCTTGTTCGTACACTTGCTGTGTGGGGTGTTAACCCACACTACGTCACCAATTCTGTATTTAGCTTGTGCATAGCTCGGAGCCATTGCGATGTCAATGCCTCGCAGCCATAAGTGATAGGCGTGCACCATGTTAGCTGGTGCTGTTGTAGGCAAAACACCATCTTTAGGTGTCGCATTATACCAATAGACTGCTTCGGGGATTGAACATCGCTTCCTGGCTGCAATCACTTTTATAGACCGGTGGCTCCTTTCTACTATGCCATTTCCCGCCGGCACATAGGCACACCCCACTTCTTTGAGAATTGCGCTGAAGAAAATGCTGCACCATTATCTGTCAATATTTCTGCAGGTGGCCCCCAGTCGTAAAAGATGGACTCCAATTGACGTATTATGCTGGCAGTGTCCTGCCGGTGCAGTAGTCGCCAAATGGCGAAGCGAGAGGGTCCACAGTCAATAATAGTCAAATAGTGCTGGCTGCCAACATGCGTAACATCTATCCCCAGCCTGTTCCAAACATGGGTAGTACTCAAATTTCCTTTTTGCCATTGCACCGGTGCTGGGTCAATTGACTGTCACACCTCGCACCTCTGCACTACTGTCCTAACATCCGTCTTTTTGACTGCCGGGTCGACCATCTTCGAGAAGTAGAGTATCTGTTTAATCCTGGGACGCCTACACTGTTCATGTATGCTCATGATCCGCTCGAGGTCCATACTGAGCCCAGAAGCCGTACATAGCAGCTGCAGAGCTTCAGACACTTTCCGAGCAGCAGCCAACCAACGTTGTGGAACGAGAGTCAATGCATCTGCTCTGTTGACAGCTGATTTAACTAACACTACATCCACAGACAGATTGTACTCCTATCACTACTGAATTCGGAGATCAGTTTTATGTTGAACAGTCTTTCCGACATCTTGCTGGAGACAAAGTAAATGCCGAAATAGCTTGTGTTGGAATGTGTCATGAAAAAATAAATGATTTTGTCTCTTTCTCTCCTGCTGTCGTAGCGACGGACACAGTCTCCACTTCTGAGATTGAAAACTGCCCTCCTTCTCATTCCTGCCCTTTACATAGAGCTTGGTAACTCACCTATGCAAAACCTCAACAAGCCAGCTACCAATCACAGTTCCCGTGCCTGCCCACCTCCACTCACTTTGGGGGTTTCAAGTTGACCGACCAACTCATTACAATACACACACACACACACACACACACACACACTTGTCAAGAAATTAGAATCCTGTATAGATAGGTTGGGCACTTCATTGTGGTGTAATGGTTAGCAAGCTTGTCTTGCTAGATCAATCCCAACTGAGTAGTAAGTTCAATCTTATGGCTTTGTGCTGCATCTAAGTTACACTTAGTAAATCACTATGTATGGATTGGTACTTCTACCTAGCATCAAAGTGTAGTATCTGTGTGCTCTGTGAAGAGTTACATACACACACAATATTTTTTTATATACGTAAATGAAAGATCTATATAATTGTTAGGATTTTTTTTTTATTCTTTATGTAGAAGATATTTAAGTGCTTTTCTTTCAAAAGTGAAATCTTGTTAATGTGACAATACATTTGAATAATTTAAGAAATTCTTCTAGAAAGTAAAATTGAAAATGTGGAAAATAAGGAAATTGGAAATTACTGTTAAACTTGTGATTGGCATATTTTTTTTTATTTCTAAACTTCTATACTACAAAAAATACTTTTTTTTACCAAGGAAATAATGTAAATTTTAGATAAAACAAGAGGGAGAATGGTAGATTTGAAATTTGTAAAATAAATTAAATAGTTTAATATTTCAAATTGTAAAGATCAATAATATTAAGACATTAGTAAGAAAACTATTCGATGCTTGGACATAAGGTAAGCCAAACATTCAGTTACCATCATGAGGAAGAAAACAGACAACCACTTGCTGGCCCGTGTGAGTATTGTTTTGCTCTAGCAGAAACCCATTTACATTTTTCTTTGTTTTTTTTTTTTTTCATTTTTAAATTTATCTGTTTTTTCTCTCCCCCCACTCAAAGACATTTTGTCCCAATGATTCACCCTTATTTGATAGTTTAGTAAGAAATCCCGGTTCGAAAGAAAAATGGAAAATTAAATGTCTTTGGCTAGATGCAATAATAATCCGTGTAACCTTATTTTCAATTTCTTTTTAGAATAGACAATGGGACTTATACTAAGTGAAAACTTAATGTGATAGGGTATAGCCTAGTGAGATCCAGGACTCCTTACTTGTTATCTCCCCCCAACCCCAATCCTTCCCTCTGTTTGTGTCGTCCTTTTTTGTGTTATGTGTAATAGGAGTAGGTGGTCTCTTCTACCACCTGGTCAACACTCCTCCCCCTTCTATTGGACATGAGTAGAGGCTTACACCTTGTTTCTTGTCTAGGAAGGGGTTCCTGGTACTCTTTCTCTCTCCGGCCTCTGTATTAGTGCAGCTCTGTTTCTCCTGTGATGTGTGCAGTCTGTGGCATCACCTCTTCATTTTGAGGGTACACGGCTGACAGTTCTCTGGTTGCTGTTTCCGACTGGTAGTTAGGAGCTCTAACTCTTGCGTAGCGTCTTGAGCGGGCGCCCTGATCAATAGTTGTATAATACCGGGGTGTTTGTAGTGCCATGTCGCGCATGGTAAGGTGTCCCTGCAGTCACATCCGGTGGGCAACCCTGAGGCCACATAATGATGCAGATTTTGCCAACTCCTCTCTGCCCGCGTCACGGTGGAAACTGTCCGTTTCTTTTACCTCGGGCCTTCTCTTCTTACAAACAAAATTCA
Source organism: Acanthosepion lycidas (assembly GCA_963932145.1). Lineage (NCBI taxonomy): Eukaryota > Metazoa > Mollusca > Cephalopoda > Sepiida > Sepiidae > Acanthosepion > Acanthosepion lycidas. The sequence goes on from OZ010577.1 coordinate 4,345,129, forward strand.
ACATGAGTTACAAAAACCGAAAGATTAACCCAAAACCAGCCTCTCAAAAACCACCTAAACACCTCAACATTTCGTTCTCCAACATCCGGGGCATTAGGACAAACTTCTGCAGTCTGGAATCTTTCCTCACTGCAAACGGCCCGGACATACTGGCTCTCTGTGAGACAAACCTTGTCTAGTCTATCCCCTCTTCTGATCTCTTGATCCCCGGCTATCTTCCTCTCCTCAGAAAAGACTCTCTAACCCACATGCACGGTCTTGGTGTCTATGTCAAGGAACATCTCCCTCTGGCCAGAGAGTCCTCTCTTGAATCACCAGACCAGTCATACATGTGTCTCCGACTCTCTCCTCAATGCGGTAAGCTATCTCTTCTTCCTTTAATGCTCTCCATCCTCTCAAGACTGTGAGATACTCGATAGCATTATTGACAGCATAGACAAAGCTCTCTCCCTCCACCCATTTGCTCACATTTTTGTGTTTGGCGACTTTAATGCCCATCACACCTTGTGGCTTAAGAATGCTACTACTGACCACGCAGGCATTCAAACGCTCAATTTTTCAATCTCCCATTCCCTCACACAGATAGTTAACTTACCCACTCGTTTTGCCTTCAATCGGGAAGGTAAGGCCTCTCTTCTTGACCTGTGCTTTACCTCCATCCCCGAATCCTGTAGCGCTTCGCAACTCTGCCCTCTTGGTAACTCTGATCATGCAGTAGTATCAGTTAACATCTCCTTCAACTCCACCCCCTATAAAGAACCTCCTACCACTAGAACCTCGTTCTACTATCAACGAGCTGACTGGGACGCGTTCCGTGATTTCCCCCGCGATGTCCCCTGGGATGGAGTCTTTAAGCTCCCCGTCCAAGATTGTGCTTCTGAAGTCTCTTCCTGGGTTAAAGCTGGAATCGATGCTTTCATCCCATCAAGGAAATATAGGGTCAAGTCGTGCTCCTCCCCCTGGTTCTCTGCTGCTTGCTCAGCCGCCATCACCCATAGGAACCACTACTTCCACCTATTCCGTAGCAACATGTCTGACTGCAATAGACGTCTCTTTGCCTCCACCCGTAATGAGTGTAAGCGTGTCCTCAACGATGGTAAGTCACTATTTGCGGCTTGGATGAAGGAACGTATTGCATCTCGCAAACCCTCTATACCTCCTTTATTCAACCAGTTCAAAGTCCTGACCTCTTCTACCAACAAGGCTGAATGCTTTGCTCGGAAATTTTCATTCAACTCGATGCTCGACTCTTCCGGTGTACCCATACCCGACTTCCCTCTTAGAACTGAGGCCATACTAAGTGGGTTAAACATAACGCCCAGTACCAAAGATGGGGTTATCTCCAATTTAGATCCCAACAAGGCTAGTGGTGGAGATGGGATACCAGCCATTGTCTTGAAGAAATGCGCGCCCGAACTGGCGCCCGCCCTTTCTAAACTATACAACTACTGCCTCAAGGAATCTTGTTTTCCTGACTGCTGGAAGTCCTCTTCGATCGCTCCTGTCTTCAAGAACTCCGGCAACCCCTCTGACCCTTCCAACTACCGTCAGTCTCCTTCCCCTCTTCGGCAAAGTCTTCGAAGCCCTAATCAATACCGGGGTGGTTAACTACCTCACATCCCATAATCTGCTCTCAGACAAGCAATATGGTTTCCGCTTGGCTCTATCTACATCCGATGTGCTTACGGCCATCACTGAAACAGTCTACCGAGCTCTTCAAAATAACAGGGAAGCCCGAGCCGTGGCACTAGACATCTCCAAAGCATTTGATAGGGCTTGGCATGCCGGCCTTCTTTGCAAGCTCCAGGGTTATGGCATTACGGGTCGATTATATAACCTAATACGATCATTCCTGTCAAACCGTAAATTGAAGGTCGTTCTCAATGGATTCTCCTCCAGTTCCTATCCCACGAACGCAGGTGTTCCTCAAGGCTCCATCCTAGGCCCCACTATTCCTTATCTACATAAATGACCTCCTTGACGCAATTACTTCCCAAGTTGGCATATATGCGGATGACACCACAATTTATTCCTGCCTCAAAAAAAAAATCTAGTCTCGCTGACAAAACTCGCCTGGTCGTGTGTCTCGAAAAGGACGACCAATCGATTGTGAACTGGGGCAAGAATTGGCTGGTCAACTTCAATGCTTCTAAGACAAAACTGCTCTCTATTAATCACCACAGAGATCCTTCCCTTCCCTCCATTAGAATGTCTGTTGCTTAACTTCTCGAGAGCAACTCTCTGAGGCTTCTCGGTCTCACGTCGACTGCTGACCTGAGATGGAATAAACATATAGAGTCAATTGCCTCATCCACTGCAAGGAAGTTGGCTCCCTGACCCGCGCCAAGAGGTTTTTCTCCCTGGAGTCAATCCTCCAGATCTACAAATCAACAATTCGCCCTTGCATGGAGTATTGCTACCATATATGGTCTGGTGCCCCTTCTGTTTGCCTCGGGGGTTTTTGATAGGCTCCAGAGGTGGATATGCAATGTAGTTGGCCCTGCCCTGGCGTCTTGTCTACAGTCACTTTCTCACAGACGCGCCGTCGCCTCCCTCTGTCTATTCTACAAATACTTTCATGGAAATTGCTCTGAGGAGCTGCATTCGCTGGTTCCCAGATGTCATGAGTTCCAGCGCCTTATGAGGCTGGCATCCCGCTCTCACCCCATCACTGTCGAAACTCCTAAATGTAGCCGTCTCTTCTACTCTAATAGCTTCATGTCTCGCACCTCTCGCCTGTGGAACTCCCTTCCCTATTCCTGTTTCCCTGAGAGCTATAATCTCTAGCTATTCAAGTGTAATGTCAATCGACATCTCCAGTTGCCTCGATCTATCCACTACCCTTCTCCTCATACTCTCTTCTATCACTCCTATCTGATCTTGCTCTAAATTTTCTGTAACCCCTTGCGTCCTAGTGGCTTCCCACCTTGGTTGGGGTGAAATGCTTAAAAAAAAAAAAAAAAAAAAAAAAAAAAAAAAAAAGTTAAAATATTTAAAACTCATTTTTGCAAATACTGAAATGTTAAAGACAAAATGCTGAAATAATTTGAAGCTTTGACTAAAATAATCAAAGTTATCTTCCTAAATGTCTGAATGGAACAGTAAGAGTGAATTACAGTCAATGAAGGAAGTGGCATCAGGTTACCCTTTATATACTCATGCTGGTCTGATTCTTGACAAGCTTTAGTAACATTAGAATGTAGAGAAATGTTAGTCATTTCATATCAAAGTGATGAAAATTCCAAGCAGTAACCAAAGATTCTTGGGAACTTTATTCACTAGATTCTTTCTCTTGGGTCATCAATAACAATTCTTTGTCACTTTGGCTTTCAAAGTATAAAAAATAAAACAGATTTTGAAGGAAAATATTAGCCACTTTAAAATCAACAGGAGAGAGAGAGAGAGAGTTGAATCAAATTTGGTGAAAACTGACATATTTAGAAGTTTGCAAATCTTAAATATTCTGTCTCTTGAAACTTTCTTTGAAATTACAAGCCAAAACTCCACACTACCTTCATTTGTTCTTTAATTTCTACAAATAATTTTGTGGCATCAATTCTTAATAAGAGTGCCTGTGATATAGATTTTTCACAGATGCAAAGTGAAAGATTCATTTATAGCAATAAATATACTGTCTTGATAAATCCACCTTTACTTTTTGTAAATACCTAACCAGTTTTATAAAACAATGACCAAAAGTAAAATCAGTTTTTTTTTTTTACTTTTATGCAAAGAGAAACTGACAACTGATAAGTTGTACTTGTTTGACCTTTTCATAATTCATTGATTACAATCAATAATCTTTGATTATTTCAGAAGATCATAAATCTATATAGAAAAATAATTCAATTCTCTTTATCAATACTATCTCTAGAATAAAGTTTGTTTTCTATATGGAATCAGTAAAATCATTTATCTTGTAGACAAGTCAGCAACTTGACAACTACAGAATTTACAATGTCACCAAAATAGTTAAAACTAAGATGTTTAGTTTATTATTATCAGTATAGTTTCTTTTTATTTAAACTCTTAAGAACTGATAACTGACTAAGAGTAATAAACAAGTTTATGCTTTGTATTTAGTTATTGACTCTTATAAAATACATTGTTTCCAGGTTATAGAAGTTTTATTAAGTTTCAAGTAGAGATATATTGTATTCTTTGTGTCTACTATTAGGTTGGTGCAAAAATAATGTCGTTTTCTCACATAGTAACATATGTGAGAAAACGACTATTTTTGCACCAACCTAATATTTAGTTTGGCCATACAATCATTTGAGGCACACAAATTTTGCCAACAGTTTGATTCATAGCCAAAACTCAAATTGTTTAAGAAAAATAATTTTAATTTTGTGAAAGTCTATCAAAAGTTTTTTCTTTTGCATTTTACATAAACTATATAAAGATAAATATACAATTATTTTGAGCTATCTTACTTTTTTCATCTTGACTTCTTCAACTGAATAAACAATATCCTTTAAAATGAACAACATTAAATAAAAATGGACAGCCAAGAAACTCAGATACTGCATGCCCCTAAGAGTATATTTAAAAGTAGTGCAGGATATTGTTATGGAAACCAGTTGTTGTACTCCAAGATTTCATGTTATAAAAACATTGTCTTGTAAAACGAGATTTAGAGAAAGTACAAATAATCTTTATAACTTCCAGAAAAAAAGGGGGGTACAGTTGAAAAACTAAAAAAAATAATTAAAATACGAGTCAAAATAGCATGTAATTTTTCTTTTCTGCTTTAAGTAAAACCTTTTATTTTTCTGACAGCGGAATAAAACCTTTACTAATAAAAGAGGTGACTACAGTATCAGAAACCTAAACCTCTTACATTAAGAAAAATAAAATACATAAAATGAGAGCATTGTCAAAGAAATAAATAATTAAAATAAAAAATAAAGGAATTGAAGAATATTGTCCCCAAAGCCTTTTCAGCAAAACTTTTCAAGCTTAAATTTAAAAAAATTAAAAACAACAAACTCCAAAAATGTGTAGTTTGATAAGTAAATGGCACAGAATACCTCCATTGAGAGATTGTGGACAAAAGAAGGTCTCCCTGCCTAACACCCTGACCACTAAGTTGACATCAGAATTAGTATGAAGAGATTATCATGTCAGCTCTAAGTAGATATAGAACTTAAATGACAAGTATCACTAGGCCAATACCATAGAATTTCAGGTGGCTGTCACTTGCAATCACACCAAATGATGACAGATTTTGTCTTGGTTAAAGTGGAAATACAGTAAGTTTTAAATCCATAGAAATGCCCAGAGATATTTAGTCACAAAGACATCTACTTCAAAAAGCATTTTGTCAGCAGCTTTTCCTAAAATAGTGAATAAATTAAAAGTAAATTATTACAAAGAAAAAAAAAAGATAAATATAATAGGTATACATTTTTGATTATTTAAAAAAATACTTTTATTGCAAAACTAAAAAATATTTGACTTTGGAATCAGAAAGAAAGAAAAAAATCCATGTGACAACAGACTGCACTCAAAGACCTTTTTGTAGCAAAAAGGTTTTTATATCTTTAAAAGTAGATACAGTTAAGTTTAGTTTAGACTGGAGTGGGAATCATAAGAGAAGGATTAAGATATCATTCTTTAAATTTAATGAGCAAAAATTCCTCATTGACCAATACTACAACAGTCACTTGAGTAACAAGTAAAGTGATTTGAAGTTTTCAACTTATTAACAAAGTTGTGTGGAATCAATGTTTATATAAATGTAAAAGGAAAAATTAATTTGTACAGCATATTCTTACCAATTCTAAAAATAATGTTGAAAATAATCAGAAAGTAACATTTAGTAAATTTTAAGATTTGACTCAATTCTGATTCTAAAAAATATAGTTTCTCAATTACATACATCAATCCTTCAGTCCAAAATATCTGTTGACGTCAACAACATTCCAGTAAGAATATCTATTTGTCGAAGTTTCACCTGTTTTTGCTTTACAGACATTGTATCTGCAATTCCTGGCAAATCATATTTGTACAGCTTCAGGTGGCTGGGTTTTGAATTAAGTTCTCCTTTTCTTAGACTGGTTGTCAACTATAGCTAGAGTTTCTTAATTGGTTTTTACATTAAGAAAATTATCAATTAGTTAAATAGAATTTAATTATGATTTGTTAAAATTTCATAAAGTAGTCAATATGAAAGTGTTTAAAAACATTCTTATTGTCATTAGATAAAGTATCAACAACATGACAAGATATGCAAGTTTCAGATACCAAGATATAAAACTTATACAAGATCGAAATGTAGAGGTGACTTAATGGTTATTATGGAAATAGATATTATTGTGGGGAATTGTTTCTTCACTGGCATGCCATGGTTGAATGAGAAAAGTAGGCAAGTGAGTATTCAAGCAGAGCACTCTGCCATTATTTATCCAGACAATAGCAATAAAAAAAACTGTTACTTTTAGAGTTGTCCATGACGGGATTGAAACATGAACAAATATTGATACATCAAATTTGAATCTATTAAATTGGAAAACTTGAGTCAATGTCTTGACATTTTAACAGGATTAACTTTTGCTTTGAAAAATTTCACTCTATAATATAAGTGATTCAAATGTTAAGTGATTTGTCTTGTCATTGCATAAAAAAAAAAAAAAGAAATAAAAAAAAGAAGCATACTATCTCTCCCAAAAAGAAAACAGAATAATAAAAATCAATTTTCTTTTGTTGGTCATGAAGACACTCTCCATAGAATACAAGTAAAATTGAAAGATTTGTTAAACTTTCAACATTAAATACTTCATTGTTAGTATTTTCTTTCTATGGTGCTTCAGCCAAAAGTGAATCTCCTGTAGAACTTATCACAACATGCAGAAATCAAGCACAATAAACATAAGAGACACAGATGACACAATGCTGATAGCAGACATGGAAAAGAAATTACAAAACCTCCTACAGAAGGTAGTGAAGGAGAGCAAGAAGAAGGGACTAAGCATAAACTACAAGAAGACAGAATGCATGGTTATCAGTAAAAGGATGAACCCAAAATGCAATTTACAGGTTGGAGACACTAAAATCAAGCAGGTGTGAAAATTTAAATGGATGGTAAGTGTGATGCTGAGATCCAATGATGTATTGGGATGGCCAAAGACGCATTCCAAAAGCTAGGCAGAGTATTATGAGACAGAAGGATTTTGTTGGTAACAAAGAAAAGAGTACTGAACTGCTATGTGATATCTATTTTCCTTTATGGCAGTGAATGTATGGTTCTACAGAAGGATGCTAAGGATAACATGGACTAAGCGTGTAAGCAACAAGGTTTTGGAGAAGATGAAAACAGAAGGAGGCTAATACTCAACAACAGGAAGACCCAGCTGAAATTTTTGGAACACATAATGAGAAAGGAGGGCTTGGAGAATCTGATATTCACAGGAGAATAGAGAGAAATAGAGACAAAGAAAAGCAATGTGTGACATACCTAGCAGGCTTAAGTGGATGACAGAACATGGTCTGGGAGGAGAAGTAGCAAAAAGGACAAAACTTATTGAGTGCTACAAGGAATAGGAGGGAGTGGATAGCCATGATTGTCTACATCCTGAAGGGACATGGCATATAAAAGAAGAATTTCATAAAAGTTGTTGACTTATTGTTTCCTTCAGTTAAATATTTTACTGAATCTTTTATTGCCTTTTATGTTTCAATTGTAATAGTTATTCTTTTATATTAAATTTAAAAAATCCTTTAGAAAGGAAAATATATTTGTAGTATTTAAGAAATATTTTAAAAAATTGAACTCTTACATTTTCATTAAGTGTTAAACTTAATGCAACTTTGGTAAATAAATAAAACATTTTGTAATGAAATCAACAGGCAAAAATCAGTTAAAGCAATTGTCTTCTAGACAGAGTCCTAATGAATTGCATTCAATTTTATTTGCAGATTTAAAAATAAAAGTTATAATAATTGGCAGATATAATTCCAAGACTAAAATATGGGACATTTATTAAAAAAAAAAAAAAAAAAAAAAATGGTTCTAAGTTGTGGGGTAAGTTGCATTGTACAGAGTGAAAAGATTTTATGCACCCAAATTTCTCAAACCCACTCCTTATGTGATGTGGAAGAAAATCCAAAAGATTAAAGTGGAAAAGAGATATCAAAACATTTCCCTTGAACATAAAGGAAATGGAATATCAAATTCTTGAAATTCCAAAGCAACAATGTAAAATTGGGAAGACAACCAATTGAAGAGAAAAAGTTCTTGTCGGCCTTACTGCAATTTTATTTTCAAACAACTCTAGTGTTGAATTATTTAATGAATTACATTTTTTTAAACTATTTTTTTTAAATAGATCATGCAGGCCAATAGAGCACCCACCTCACAAAATATTCTAGTGAATGTTATATTCTGTAAGATTTTTAAATTTAAACAAATCACTCAATTTAAGCAGAAAGATCAAATCTCCTCTTAAAAGAGAAAAACAACGAAATTTCAAATGCAGTTATTTCAAACAGATCAAAGTACAAAAATAAGAGTAAAAAAAAAAAAAAAAAAAAAAAAAAAAATGTAAATTATGAAAGTGGCAGTTGTACCTATTGTTACTGAAGCATCTAGAAGAATCTCAAAAAGACTTCCAAAGATGTTAAAAGAAGCTTTGAAAAAATTAAACCTTCCAAAAGAAAGCATTATTGAAAATGCCAAGAATTTCTGTGGAAAGTGCTTAAGCACTGAGAAAATTTGCTGTCATTCTCCAGCAAGTACAAGCCATGCAAAAATTAGGTCAAAATAATGAAACTGATCAATATCCGTTGATCTCGACAAATCTACTTATGCGATAATTATTTACACTGTTTAGACTGTTGTCCTCATCTTTATTGTGAATATAACAAAGCTTAGGGCAACAGTTTGTACAAATGTAAATAGATACAATGGCTCATCTCAGAAACAAACTTCTGTGATAATGATTTTTATTCAAAGTCACACACAATTTCTGATAAAATCAGTTATTATCTTAACCAAATAGAAATGAGAAAATTTAATTCTGGTCACTTGGAGTGAGAAACAGAATAAACAAAATCTCTAGAGAGAAATAATTTTTTACCTTTAGATAAAAAAGTTTTATTTTTGAGCACCAAAATTGTGCTTGGATATGGGATAATCCAGCAATTTTGATAAGAATGTTGCACATGTAAAACTCATAATCAGATACAAATGTAATCTTTAATCTCAAAACAGGAAAATGAGTTTTCTATTTTTATTTGGTAGGGAGTTGAAGAAGACATTTTATACCATTATGGAGTGAGTATAGAGAATCACCAAATATGAAAGAAATGAAAATAATATTTTCATTTCATTTCATTTCATATTTACATTATTTTATTTGATTACACTGGTCAACAAAAATTTGGCTACAGACAAGATAAAGAGCACTTATTTTAGACTAAATCAAATATGCTGATTCTGAAGCTGTATTTCAGAACTGTTCCAGTATGTCAGGATTTCAGGTTATGGGTAGGACTGGGGCAACATTGTCTTATTGCAATGAGAAAAAAAAAATATTTGTTGCCCAGAGAAATGATGCTCTACTAGACTAAATTTAATAGATGGATTTAAAATCAGAATTGTCCTAGGTTTGAGATTTACATATTTATTTTATGTTCAAGGTAAATATTATATTGAACAGCATATTAATATCCACTAGAGCTGGTGGCATGAGATTCATTTGTCTTACATGTACAAAACCTTCTCAGGTCTTAGAGATGAAAACTATGCTGATTTAATAAAAAGTCTAAGTGTATATCAAAGAATACGATGAGAGGGTATCTCTTAAAACACACTTTTTGCATTCTTATCTTCCCCTTTCCCAATAGATTTGTGGGTGTCATAAATGATGAGTATTTGGAGACGTTTCACCAGGACAGATGTGAGATGGAATCAAGGGACAAAAACAAGTTCAACAGAAATATAATGGGTGATTACAACTGGTAACAAGCAACAAGAGATCAGAGCTCAATACACAAAAACAAATACTGTCAACATTTCTGAAGAGACCAGAAATAATGGAAGTATATTGCATTTACATGGTTCAATTACATTACCAAAATGTTCCCTGAATATAAATATACTATTTAATATAATATTTGCCTTGAACACAAATTTGTTATGGTCATATCTCATTGATTGATAAACCATAAAAATCAAATTAATCAACCTCTTGCAGGTTATTTAAAGCCAAAACATTTTTTGTGGCAAGTGAATATTGCATTAACAGTTTTTTTGAAGATAACAAGGACTTTTTTCCCCAGATACAAGTCAAATTATTTAACCCACAGCTGGATGGAGAAGAGGTGGATTGATATCTTTCTTAAGGGTATTTGTGCACAAGTGAATGTAACAAAGTTGATTGGAATTTGAACACGAGTTGGATTTCTCATTCCAAGCTGCTGTTACCATCATACCCACAAATATCTAAAAAACCTGACATATTATAATGATTCCGAGTATATATTTGCAGTCAGTGTACTCAATTTATTCGGGTACAATCCGATTTATTTGGATAACAAACAGTGTTTTTTTTTTTAAATCAACATCAGTGACAAATATTTGGAGTGTGTGTGTGTGTGTAGGGGAGAAATAAAAGGTTGTTAACCTCAGAATAAAAATTTAAATAGTTATTAAAAAAGAAAAAGAAAAAAAAAAAAATGTAGCCTTTCCCTTTTTGCTACACTTCAGTTAAATTAGCAAACCATGAACCAAAAAAATGAGGCTAGTAAGTAAAATGTATATAAAAGAAAACCTATCAATTCAGTTGACCTCTGATCTTATTAAGTATTATCATTGAAGCTAAAATAAAAGAAATAAACGGGTTTTTAAACACATCCAAAGAAAACTGCAAAAAGACAAGTCTTTATAAAGTTCCCTTCACCAAGACAATTACATTAATTTTTCTTTTCCTCCATTTTATTCAATTTGTAGCTTTGAAAGAGTAGCTTTTTAGTTACAAAATATTTTGTACAAAGTAAAAACACATTCTTCAAATAAAAATAGTTGAAGATTAAATTGATTCCTTTTCAGATGAAAAAATAGGTTTTCTGTTTATATTATATTTGTATAATAGCTTCAAGAAGCAGTTAAACAAAGATGTAAGTTATTGATTGTCAGTACTCATAGGTATCTAATACAAGAGGACAGATTTTAAAGATGGGGTGTGTGTGGGTAAGAAAATCATTTAAAATGTTAAAAGTATGAAATTAATAAACAAGGTGGTCTTAATAAGCTTGGGGTGGGGCCAGAAAACTTCCTTAAAATAAATAAATTAGGCATATAAGAACAAAATTAACAAAATTAACTTAAAAGCTTTGAACAGGCAGAATTTTTTTTTCTTTACTTTAGGTGCTTTAAATTTTTCTATAAATTTGGGGAAAAAACCCGTATAAAACAAGATCTTCAGTCACTCAACACCAACTTAACATAAATAAAAGGAATTTATAACCATTTATCATGACTTTCACCTACCTTAGTGTCATTGCATGTCATTATTGTCCAAAATACATGAAAATATTTCCTCTATAAAGAAAAAAGTAAAATAAAAATAGAGAGGCCACAATTTGTCTACCTTTAAATATAATAGAACAAAGGTCAGACAGTTTCAAATAAACTGATTTTTATAAACAACCTATTGATTATGGAAATTCACCCATCTTAACGAAAGCTTGTTCAACAATGAATAAGCAAGACAACTGAATATAACAGTCATTAGGTGGATAGTGACTAAGTTAATCTGCAAATAATGGGGATTATTCTGTTAAAAAGTCAGTCAAGAGATTATCTGTTATTCAACAGTCAATATATTGGTATCAATCTTAAATATCAGTGCTACATGTCAACTGAATATCAATTGTTATTTGATAGTTGTCTTAAATGCCATCAAGAAGCTGGTGTACATTTTTATCCAAATTTTCAATCTGGACCAGAAAGACCCAATAGTTTATCATTCATCTATACTCTTAAAAATAAATCTTAGTTCAAGTAAATATTTTAGACTATTAAAGTAAACACCAACAAAAATGTAACTGTAGGTTTTACTGAACAATAGTCAACATTAATTGTAGCATGACTGACCTCGGTCAAGGGTAACAATGAGTATGACAGAGTTTTTAGTTAATACAGTCTGGACATAAAAGGAAATTATAGGAGAATGGTCAGCTCAAATTCTTACATTCTTCTGTCAATTATTATAGTATGCAACAGGCAAAACAAATGTCTTAATACAAAAGCAGATAGGTAAGTATAGAAAGTGTAGGTTCATGCCTTTCAATAATGAGAATTTGTCACATTTAATTACTATCAAGCATAATGATAGAAATTAACTTCTGACACAATAACAAAGACATTTTTAAAAAATTTTGATCCAATTATAATTCTTAACAAAGTCAGAGGTCACCTCAATTGATAGGTTTTCTTTTATATACATTTTTCTTACTAGCTTCTTTTTTATGGTTTGTTAATTTAACTGAAGTGTAACAAAAAGGGAAATACTACAAGTGTTTGTTTTGTTTTTTAATATACATTTCAATTTTATTTGCAAAAAAAATCTGTAGAATTTAAAAGTATTTATTATTTGAAATATGATTGTAAAAATTAATACATAAACTTAAAATTCATAAAATTCTTTTTGAAAGAAAATTTACTATAATTGTCAAGTTTGTAGGTCCCAACTTGAAATCTTCCTTTTTATGATTATTATTATTATTTTTATAAAACTTGTTAATATATTTAACAAGCAAACCTATCATTTTTGGCAGAAAATATTTTCATATTTTTGTGCTTAATCTGGTCAAATATTAAAATTCACTAGAGTCAAATAAGAGGCAATAGAAAAAATATCCATTATAAAGCAAAGTTTTTTTTTCTTTTTCATTTAAGGAATCTAAACTGATATAAATACTCAAACCAACTTTTGTTTTAGTGTTAATGAAAATACCAAATTTGTTTTGTAGCAGAGAAAGAGAATCTGAATAAATGTGAAAACTGGTGAGGAAGATTCAGGACAACCAAGAATATCACTGATGAGATTTTACAAGTGGAAAACAATTCAGTAAATTATGGAAGTAGTAAATGTAAAAATAGAGACCATTTAGAAAGTGTTCGGCATGAAAAAGCATGGCAGAAGAACTTTACATAAGATTTACTTGTGACTGTTAATCGTTTTCTATTGAAAGGCAAATATTTTGGCAAGTAGATATCTAATGGGGAGCAGAATTTTTTGATAAAATTGCTAAGGACATTTATAATATAATACTATATAATAATAATTGCTAAGGACGTTATAATATAATACTTTTGACAGAAACCTTTACAGAATAAAAAAGTATTAAAGAATTATTTCTATTTCTTACAAAGAATGCTTAATAGTGAACAAACCATAGTTAAGCCAGATTTTCAAATTTTGAATTTTTTAAATTTGAAAGAATAGTGTAAGTTTATCTTTTTATTCTTTCCTCTTCTTGGTCTAGTGTCCGACTTATTAAGTATTTTAAAAATGGGGATATTTAAAATTTTAAAATGAGCCTTGTTTCAATTTATTGTTGCTTTATGAGTTAGAGAAATGTTTTATCACAAGTGCCACCTGCAAAAGAGAAGAAAATTTCATTTGGATCAGAGCAGACAAGAAACCCTGATGCTATAAAAAAATATTTGGTCATCAACTGCATATTGCCAGGTAAATTACTATAAAAGGGTTTTAGTCATAGCACACAGCTGTTACAATTACGATTGCATTTATGAATCTGACAGAGATTTTACACAAGTCAAGAGACTGGATGAAATTTTTTTTATGAATTTAAAGCAACAGTTTGATTCAAAAATCGTGTCTATAGCATTTTTTTCTGCATAATCATTTCTTTAATTCTACAGAATAACTTTCCTAATCTTAAAATAAAATTCTTGTAAATCAGACTATTTTAGACAATAACTGTCAAACTCTCAGACTGCAATATCATAAGAGGAAGTCTTCAGAACAATCCAGTTACTCAAAATATTGTTGCATTTTCACTTCAGAGTTGGCATAACTGATAAATTTTCATCAAATATGTCAAAACATTCATTTACTCATGATTATTTACAGCAAATTTTGATTTATTTCAACAAAGACTGCAAATGAATCAATTCACTCACTTTCCTTATTTTCTAAACAAAATATTTCTGGTGATCAGGAAAAAAATTGAATAATCGAACACAGAATTTTACAATTTCTAACCTAAAATTTGATTAAGCAAGTTTGTGGTTCAGAATTAATGTCAGCATTACTGGTAGAATTTGGCTATTAGGTTTTATTTCTTTATTAAATATTTTTAATCTTTATGGAAAAGTTGTATTTTAAGAAAAACATGACCTCAATCCCATTTGTCCTTGAAAAGAAAATCAGAAAATTTCAAGGTGGCAGATACCAAAAAAATCTAAAACTGTATCTACAAAAACGCTTATTTTCTCCACAAATCTGAAAGTTGATTACATTTCCAAAATGAATATAATTTTGATGCTATTCAATTGGCAAAAAAAAAAAAAAAAAAAAAAAATTGGAATTTTTGTTAAAATAAACTTAGATATCCAACAACAGTGAATGCAGTTCACTAAATAAGTTTGATGAACCAAATGTCAAACCCATCAGCTGAGTACAAGATACAAACAGTAGCAGGCAGTGTTGAAACTAGTTTTGTACAGTAATTAAAAAAGGATATTTTAAGCAATATGGAAAAGTTAGCATAGGCAGATCCTTCCCATCTTGTTTTAATTAAATTGCTTCTGTTCTGAAGAGTTGAATACAAATGATGAATGCCACTGAGTGGCAGAGATTAAGCTAAGATTTCTGCAGCTGATCTATTTCAAATTATAAAATCAAACATGTGCTGTAGTAAATGTGGCTGAATTGATTTAACAGAGTCAGCGAGAGGAAAAAATAATTCTCTAATTGGGTTTAAATACATGGAGAATACCAAATAAGTTTTTTTTGTTTTGTTTAGCAAATAAAAGATTAAATGTTGTTTTGCATACAGGCAAATTTGGGAAATAAAAATTGCAAAGACAATACTTTGATTTTGTTACATTGAAGTTTTATATACAACCCAGAGTGTCAGTTGCTTTCTAACACACAAAATGCTGTATTTTTGTTCATATCTAAAAACATAGATTAAATACACTTTTTATATTTTGCATACATATGCCCAAAATGGGGCCCCACATAGAAATGGCACAATTTATATTAGGTTGGTGCAAAAATGTTGTTTTCTCACATAGTAACATATGTGAGAAAACGACATTATTTTTGCACCAACCTAATACTTTCATTTCAACTTGGTTTATAACAAAAATATTATAGATTGTAGCACTGATCAGATTTTATAAAAATTTAAATATATTAGAATAATTTAAATATCTTTAAAATTTTAGAGTTTAACTACAAGAAAACAATCTTTAAAACTATTAAAAAACAATTTACTTTTTGTGTAGTTAAAATAGATTTCTCTTCATGTAATTTTTTTATCATTCATTCAAAATTAACTTCTATTACACCATAAATGATATCAGTGGTTAATGAAAGCATATAACAACAAATGAGCTAACTGAATATCACTCTTCAGAGCTCAATCATGGACAAAATATAAATATGTATACAATGACTAAAAAATGAGAGAAGAAAATGACTTTAAATTTGATGTGATTTATATTTCAAATTCTCTGATAGTGTTTTTTTTTTCTTCAATTGTTGTGCACATATGTTCTGTCCTCAATTGAGCTCTGAAGAGCAAGGAGCAATGACCAATTATTTTTTTTTTTCTTTTAATTCATCACTTTATGGTGAGCAATATTTTTTCTTATATCCTTACTCTTCCTCTTCATTTGTTTTAATATATTGGGATATATTATGTGAATGTATACTTTTAAAAAGGTCCGTTTTTAATGTCATAATAAAAAAATAAAGTAGCTGTTACAGAAAGAGAAGAGTTGATGAAAATTATTTTAATGAGTATATAACTAGAAATTTGAAAAAAAAAACAAAACAAAAAAATCTTTACTTAAACTGAAAAATACATTTGTTTATAGTAGGTGTCTTATCTGTCAACTAAGTTCAAAGGTCAAGTGGATGCTGAGTCAGCTATCAGTACCCATATGTAATAAAATCTGTTCTTAAATTTAGCAGCCATGAATAAGCAAAAGTGATAAAAGCTGATATTATCCACAATAGCAAAGTTTCCACCACTAACAGTCACATAACAGGCAACACTGAGTCTTTTAATAAAATGACTGGAAAATTTTTTGTTATTTCTATTTTTTTTTTTTTTAGAATTTCTGATTAATATAGATTAAGTAAAAAACAAAAACAAACAAGTAAAAAACAAAAACAAACAAGTAAAAAACCAAGGATTTATGTAGAGACATAGATGAACCAACAACAAAAGACATGTTATTCTGTTACTTAAAAAATTGCTTCATGAAAATTCTGGATCAAAATTCATGTAAAGTCTTAGGAAAACAAAGTTAATGTCATGTTAATAGAATTAGAATATAGAAACTGTATCACAATGCCATGGTCGAAGAGCAATAGATTCATGGATAATGATTAACATATTTGTTAGTCTAGTACAGTATTTCTCAACTTTTTTCACTTTAGAGTGCACTTGTTGAATAACTAAAACTCTGGGGTGCACTTTAAATTTTAATAAGGAAAAATAAGTCCTGAAATTTAAAAATAGGAAGATAATAAATCTATTGAAATAAGCATTTATTTTCAAGACATTACATTATTTTTAAAAAGCTAGAGAGAACAAACAAAGATCCTTTTTAAATATAAAAATAATTCATAAATTACTCTTCTGTTAACTTGAGGTGTACATGACTAGATTTAGGGAAACATTAGTAGATCATCATTAACATGTTATAAGTGTTTTGAGTGTCTCAACATGTTGTCCTTATCAAAACTAATTGGGTCTCGAGATAATTTGAAAATGCTGAAGAAAGAATGATAAAAAATAAAATAAAGATAATGCCATTCATAAAAATTGCTATTCCTTCATTTGAGTCACAGACTGTGGACAAATCCAAAATGAGGCATTTAAAAATACCAGGTGAAAATATAGAAAAAATTGATTTAGTATTAATGAGAACTTAAGCTGTGGAGGGTTTTTTTTTTCTTTATTACCCTACATTTACTCAGTAGGTTTGTTAGTAAGCATATTTTTATGCTTTTTCAATAAAACCTTTAAGTAACAAGTTTCAAATTAGGTCACAAATGGAGAATTAATTACCACAACAAGAAAATTGTTTAGAAAAAAAATAAAAAATAAAAAAATAACTGAAAATAAGGGCCAGTGATTCATGTTATAAAGAAACACCTTTCTGTACTGTCTATTGATTTTCACACTTTATTCATTCCCTATTAAAAAAAGAAAAAAAAAAAAAAAGATAATTTCTTTTGGGGTTTCAAAACATTCCAAATTTGAGAAATATCTTACTCTGTGACCAGAGCATTGAGCAGGTTTTACTTTTTATTTTAATTATAGCTTAGAATGTTGGAAAAAGAAATGCTTCATTGTCTTTTGCTGACAGAAAAATTTAGATTTTATTTAAATTAAGTTAAGAGATAATATTATCTTAAAGTTTTATTATTACTATTCTTAGATTAAACACTGTCAACTATTAATTTTTACTTAGTAAAGTAAGATGAAACAAATACTAAGAATTGGAGAACCAACTTCAAATTTTAGTAGAGTTCATTACATTGACTTACGTGTTAATACCCTTGGGAGAGGCATAAATCCATTTTTTCTCACCTGCTATAAGTAAATAGCAGGATAGGATGGGTCCTATAGCGTTGGTTAGTCACTAGTCTAGGAGAAGAAAAACTGAATTCAAACCAGCCTTGAGAAATCAAATCATCTTCTGCCTAGTAGGTATTACCTCTTTAACTTCGATATCAAATCCACCTCACATGTCATCTCGAAGAAAAGAACTCCCGTATTCTGATCTATAACGAGGAATAACAGACACCTCGGGCTTAGTAGAATGGTTCGAACAAACACAAGACCGAAACATGGGATGGTGCCGAGGATCTCTCTGATGTCAGGCCATTCGACTACAAGGGTATCAGTTATAGCACTTTAATCAATGAATTTACTAATGACCATATCAGGACAGATGCAATGATGTGAAATAAATAAAATACCAAAACTAATAAGTATTAAAAGTAGATTTCTAAAAAGAAGTTGTTGAAGTGTTGGGGGAGGGGCTTTTTTCAAAAGTAAAAATAATTTAAACCATGATAATGAACAGTCTGGTATCTAACTGAAAAACTATGTATGCAAAGAAATCAATACTGAAAGACATGGATGACAAAGCCAATTTTGTTTTTAGACTCAGGGACAGGAGAGATGCTAGATCCTGTGAGGTTGTTAATTGTGTATTATTTTTTTTTTTTTTTTATGTGCCTCAGAGAATGAACAAATTTTTTTTTAGTAAATTGTGTTTTTATGCACAAACTGAAAACTGCCTAATGGAAAGCTTTTGAAAAAATGAATCAGGAGAAACCAGTAAGACAACTAAAGGATTATTCAATTTTTTAAAACAAATTCAAAAGCAAATATTCTATTAATTCCAAACTTTAAAGCAATTATTCTTAATAACTAAATCAAACATGTATTGTCCATTAAATATAGCCATCAAACTTTTAATGAGATAAAAGAACTAAGTTCTTTTATCAAATACTATTTTAAATATGAATGAATCAAGTAGAAAAGAGAAGTTTTATTTTGGTTGGAATAGAAACTTAAAATGGAAAATGTTTTAAATGCAGTCTTTTGGTTTCTACCTTGTCTTAGTTTAACTGCCACTCCCTTCCACCCAAAACAAATAGACAATTTAGATTTAACCAATTAGCTGAAGTCATTGCATTTTTACAGCAAACAAGTTTCTCAATATAAAAGCAGCAGTTTTAAACAGCAATTACTTAATTTCTGTTGTCATTGAGCTAAATACTGATTTAAAGCTTCACAAATGATTTGCCCAATAAAAGATGTGATCTCTTCAATTTCCTCAAAATTGACAGGTACAAACTCTTGAAATCTTTGCAAGACAAAAAAGTGAAGAAAATTTGTACTCAACTATTTAAAAGGTTGTTGTCAAGAGAACAACAAATTCCCTCTTAAATGGATGGCTATCAATACAGCAACCAATACTTAGAATCAGTATAGCAAGAATGTCAAAATTAATATTTCTTAAACACAAATAGACATGAAAAGTTGTGAAACATCTGACATTATTCCTCCCTTCCCAAATAAATTGCATTAAACTGGAAGCATTAACTCAATTCTGATCAGTGTTTTTCTCAATATGAAGAATAATCCATACAGAAATGGTGTGAAGTAGCACAGGAAATGTGCACTAATGCTCTTGGAAAAGGCATGAATAGGTTTCTCTCTGCAGTTATAGGTAAATAGCAGTAATTCCTTAATTACCCATATCTCGATTTTCTGGATATGAAATGAAGTGAAATCATCCAAACATTTTTAATTATCCAAACTAATTCTAATATTTCATCTAAGATAGGTGTCCTGAGAATTAGGAAATATGTGTCTTGAGAATTTGGAAAACCAGACTGAACATTTGATTTAAAAAAAAACCCAAAAACAAACAAAGAGTTCAATTAGTTTGTATTAATTCCCTGTTGCTTTCATACAAAGAACATATATTTGAATTTTGGTGACAATTTTGGTCAACACCAGAAATGCACAATTCTCAGATGCTACCCTTACAAAGACAACTACTTTAATCCAGCTTCAAGAGTTAGCAGAAAAAACACAAGACCAACTACAAATGGTAAAAAATTTATGCATTTTTTCTTTTTTCATAAGAAATTAAAAATTACCATGAAAGTATTTATAGAAAAGGTACAAAGAGGCAATTTATTCTAAAAAAAAAAAAAAAAAAAAAAAAAAAAAAAAAAACAACAACAATCCTTAAAGTATTTGAAAATGATATTTGATGGTATCAATATTAAATTTATTTTAGAAAATGACTTCATTTTTTGCAATAATTTAGGTATTCAATTATCTGGAATTTTGAATTAACCAAAAATGTTTTTTCAACCTCTCTTCCAAGTTGTATGGATAATTGAGTAAATAGTTGTAGTTCTTTTACCCTGTAATATAGACCAACCAAGAGAAAGTTACTCTGATTATAAAAAAAAACAAAAACAAAAAAAAACGAACCCCCCACCCAAAAAAAAAAAAAAAAAAAAAAAAAAAAACTAAACAAAAACAACAGATTGGCAGTTGCCACAACTGGTCCCAATTTTGGTTGAGAATTGATTATTTGGTATCAGACAAGCATTAATCCTCCTGTTAAAGCATACAATTGGTAAAGAAACAATGAACAAATGTATATCAATCAAAAAGAGAGAAACATTATCTAATACTGCCATACAAGAACAACTATGTATGTACGCCAAAAAAAGTTTTTTTATGAAAGTTTATAAAAAAATCCTTTATAATACATTTGTGTGAATAGAAACAATTGGGCTGTTTTTTGGTTTCAACTAAAATTAATAGAAAAGCAAAATAATTTTCAGTGCAAATATTCAATTCATGGACATACAAGAATATGACAAGGAATTAATGAGGTTTTGTTGGGGAAGGTGATATTGCATAAATATTTCAACAACCAACATATGTCAGCATTTTTACTTTGGTAATGCCTATTTTCTGTCTGCCCAAATTTAGGAGAAAAATTTCCAATTGGTTCACAAAAGGTTTCAAATACACACACACACACACACACATATATATATATTTTCTAAAATATAATTATTAAAAATCTAAACTTTACTATTATTGTAGTATCACCTGTGGCAGTAAAAGTCCGGACATCCCTGTGGCTGGCTGCTCATTTTTGACTATCCTTGGGTTGCTAGCTAATCCCTGTTTGAGGTATCTACTCAAGTACATCTGTTTCTTCAACACCCATAGAGCCAACCTGTGGTTTATACTGAAACTATGCTGAGCAGACCTTAGTTACAATTGGTGGGATCAACAGTTTTGAACAATGCCAGTACACTCTACCCAACTTACTCATGATGACTTATGACTTATAAAGCAGGATGATAAATGATTAGATTTTTAAGATGCCATACAAATAAATTTTGTACAGTCATTAATTTGGAAATGAAATTGTTAGGCAATAAATACCAAAGCAGCTCAGTTTATTTGTAAAATAAAAAGAAATTAAAAATTAAGCAAGTTTTCTTTGATCCAAGTGGCTTAGAGAGAATGAAATTTATATAGCCACTTTTGAAATTCAGGATCTTTACTCTATGTAAGAGTTTATTTGACTATATCAACCAAACCAACCAAATCCTGTCAGACTTAACGGAAGTTAGCATTGATCAATAAATTTTGACAAATTGTCAAGAGAATGACAAAAATCTTATTCTTATTTACAATAAAAATGCAGTTTCTGGTCAGAATTACTAGGCAACTTGACAGTCATTTAAACAACTGAAAAGATAAAATCAGTAAGGATGGAGCTATCTTCTTTATGATGTGATCAAGTAGAAAGATAATATATTCAAATGAATAGATTTCAGTGGTAAAGGCATGTCTTGGAATATATGTTTATATGATGTAGAATTTAAAGACAAGTCCTTGTGAAGATTATGGATTTTATAAGTCATAGACAGCATGCTGCAACAAAGAAACATTTTCTCAAGTATGAAATCAGTTTCTTGTTTCATAAACTCTGGAGAAAGTTTTTCCATTTTTCTTTTTTTTTTTTTTTTTTTTTTTTTTAAATCAGTATCCCCCCATGCAAGGAAATAAAGCTAAGACTCAAGGGGTTACCGAGTGTGGAAGAATTAGGAACAGAAACATTAATAATGAGTGAGAAGAGGAAAGGGTAATCAAAAGGACAGTAGATGGCAATTGACATTACATTTAAATTTTTGCAGATTAAAGTTGGCTGGAAAGCATAGAGCCAGAAGAGAGTTCCACAAGTGAGAAGTGTGAGAAAAGTAACTGTTAGTATAGAATTTACAGTTACATCTCGCTTACTAGACTGTAGATTGATGAGATCTTGATGCCAATCTAGTACTGTGCTTAAATTCATACAGGCTTGGTACCATAGTGAAGAGCTCATCTGAATAATTACCATGAAAGTATTTATAGAAAAGGTACAAAGAGGCAATTTATTCTAATTGTTGTTTTATTAGATTTTTATGATTGTCAATAATGAAATGAAGACAGTTTTCTTCATTTTGGTTACAGTTATCAGTGTTTACACTTTTGAGGAAAAAATTGCAATTGTTTAGCTCGGAAAAAATTAAGTTTCCGGGTATTTTCAAAAAGTTATTTGAAGAAATAAATGCCACCTTGAACATTTTGCTTAAATCATTTTTCTTTTAGGTTTGAATTAGTTATTGTTCACTTTTTGGTTAATGTTGGCCTTTCTCATCAATCTTTATGCAAAAATTGTTTGGAGATTATAAATTAGAAGAATTTATTTACAAATTTAGAAAATATATTAATATTGAACATTTCTCAACCCAGCCAAGAAGAATTTCAATAAGGAAGAAAAAACATCTGAAGTTTGCTCAGATTTTTAAAGTGAATTGGGATTTTCTTCATATTATCCAAAGAAATATTAAATTGTATTGATAATTATTTGGTTAATAATGGTGACATTTTGATCTAAAAATAGAGATTCTTTTAGCCATAAAAGATAAAAGGTTTAAGTTGGATTTCTAATCCAATTTTGGATCATGGATTTATCTCAACATGTTAAAATGCTTGAATTTGAATTACACAAAAAACATTTGTAAATATCTAATGTTGCAAGATTTAGAAAAGATTTTTTTTTTTTTTTACTGTATACAAAAAGAATAGGCATTAAAATATTTTACTTTGTGTCAATGAATTATACTGAAAATCATATTTTATCAGCAGTTACAAAAGCAAATCAGAAACTTTAAGGAAAACTTTTGTCAAGTAGCAGTTGTTTGTTTTCTTGAAATTTAAAATATTTTCGTATGGCCTTTTCACTTGTCAAATCAAAACTTATAGCTTGAACAAATACACACACATTTACATCTGAATCATGAATACATGGTCAATTTGTCAAGGTAGTAACTTCTTGATAATATTGTCCTAAGTGATGATCTTGGAAAGCAGTACCACAGGTTGATCCAAGCTTTTAAGTGAAATTGAGTAGATGAAATCATTCTAAAGCTGTTGATGCTAGTGGTGCTAGCACGAAGTAACATGTCACTATGACTGAGGGTTCAAGTATACTGGTTGTTTTCTGTTGCTGATCACACCAGATTATGTGCTGTTTTCAAGAAACTGTTGCTCATATGAGTATAAATCACAGATTGGTTTTGCAGGTGGTGAAGATGCACAACTGTGCCAGGAATTAGCAAGCCACTTTAGCAGAGGGTATTCTTGAATATGACCAGCCAACCACTACATACAGCACTTAAAGAATATCAGAGTAAATATTCTTTTTAGTCTTAAAATGACACGAGTATATATTTTGGACAGCTTTAAAATGAACTTGAAGCTGGACTTCAAAATTGACCAAAATAGTCAGTTTAGATAATTAGAATATCAGTATTTAATTCTATTAATAACTAAATGGGTTCATTTTCTTATCTCAGTTGAAATCAATGCCACAAGTTTTCTTTTAAATTTTCATGTAAACGCAAATGTTAGTTAAAAGAAAGAATAAAATACTAAACAGTTTTGTTTTCTTTAACCACAGATAATAGCATCATCGAGGCAGACCTTCATATCTTTCTGCACCATACTTCTAATATCCCATTCAAAATGGCAATAAGCACAAGAATTGCTGTAGTAGCAGTGCAGTAGGGAGACATAGCCTATTAATTCTCCCCACATCCGGAAGTGTGGTGTAGGTGTACATGTTAGGGTGTAGACATTCACAAGCCTCCATTTGAAGAAGAAACTACAATATGGTTTCAGTCATTATCATATTTTACATGTATAAATAAATAAAAAAAATGACTAATGTCATAACTGATGATCATGAGAAACCCAAATTAATTTTTATTAAATATCAGCAGGTGGTTTATTTTATAATTGCAGTAAGTAAAAATTATGAATTTTAACTGCTTCAACTTAATGTTTCAGCTTATCACCATTTTTAATAAGATTGCTCTTGTTTATTGCTGTATTCTTCTATGTGCTGTGCCCCTTCAGGATATTGGCGATCATGGCTCTTCACAATTTCCTGTCCTTTGTTGCTCTTAATAAATTGTCACCTCTCTTAAATGTTACTGTCATCCATTTACTCAAGCTTGCTAGGTAGGTTATGTGTTGTTTTACTCTGTTCCACTTTCCTTCAATATGTCCTGTGAGTAACAAGTTTTCCAAGCCCTCTTTCCTCATGATGTACTCTAGAAATGTTTTTTCCCGATGTTAAGTATTAGTGTCCTTTTTATTTCTATTTTCTCTAAAATGTCATCGTTCCTTACACGTTTGGTCCATGGTATTCTCAGCATCCACATTTCTGTTGCTTCAAGTCTCTTCACATGTGAGAAAATTGTCCAGCTTTCACTGCTATATAGGACTGATATTACATATTATTCCAGCACCCTTTCCTTTGTCTCTAAGGAAATTTTTCTGTTTCTTAATACATTGTTTAACTTTTGGAAGGCATCATGTAAAGTATCTTTATTTGTATTATTTGGGGAAACAATTGGATTCTAAACATTCCTGAAACCACCATCAAATTTTAGTTTAAATGTGCGGGAAGGAAAAAAATGCCCAATTTAAATCAAAACAAGTAACTAAGAAACATTTAGTACTCATTAAATGTACACTTAAACTAAAATTGCAGATAACTTTGAAAGCAACAATAAAATCCTGCTTCACTTGACAAGCAAGTGCCAGTCAAAACAATAGGAGGTCAATCTAGGTAGTTACCTGCCCTTTATATAAACAAATTACTGAACAAGTATTTTACACTTGCCAAGTAATCAAATTAGAGTTAAATAGGGTGGGAAATTGACTCTAGGGTGGATGGGGGGGGGCAGAGGAAAACTAAAATTATTCTGAAAAATTCAATCAGTAACAGTGGTTCATTCAAACTATTTATATAATCAAAAGATCTGTGCCTATGAGCAAGGCACCTAGGTTTGACCCAAAAGGCACTTCTTTATGCTCAATGATCTGGTAAGTTCATTTGAGTACTAAGAGGAAAAAAGTACTATTAAATTCTTTATAGTCTTTATTTAAGGACAGTATTTAAAAGGAGAAAGAATAAAGGAAAATTGAATTCAGTGTCACATAGTAAGTAAAAAGTATATAGAGATTAAATGTGTTATATATTTGGAAACATTCCCAGACAAGAAGGTCAGTGTCTCATACATCCCCCCCTACCTCTGCAGCGAACATTGGTGCAAGATAATAATAAATGCCAGGTTGACTGTAATAGATGTGTTAGTAGGGCCACTGAGAACAGTCTTAATTCAATGGTAGTCTCCTGCTTACTATTATAAAAAGCTGCACTTGTATGAATTCCAGTGTTTGCCTATGAAAAAAAAAAGCACAGAACTACTAAAGACAGGGGACACAGAGTATAGCAGTTAAGATTTAAAATCTGAATATTTCCACTTACTGAAAGATGATTCCCAAGTTACATTTATGAATTCTTCTGTTAAATTATAAAATTTACAAATATCAGAAGAAACTTGTTTACAACAGAATTCAATTTAATTGACTATAAAACCTCTGTTCACCCCTCCCCCACCAGGTCAATTTATTTTGATTGTATCCTCAAGTACCATACATTTTCTCTTTTATAAGGATCTTGAAATGACACGAAGTTGGTTTTTCCCACAACTTCAACATGAACCCTGGAGTAGATATCACAGCAACAGTATGCATTTGTTGTTGCATTAATCAACTTGTAAAATATAAAATATTCACGAGATAAATATTTGCTAGAAATATCTACAATCAGTTGCTTCTCTAATCATTTTCAACTCATTAATTCAGTTGGAGTAACTTATCAGTTTTACAGCTTTTAGACTAAGTTTAAAGGAATTCAGTTGTTCTTATTTAAATCTTTAAAATATTAAAAGAAAATTGTTTCAGGCTCCTTTAAAAGCTTACTCAAAATTAACCTAAAATTTTAAAACTAAATTTCATGGTCAGTCTGAAAATTCCAAGTGTATCACATTAATTACACATTTTTGGAAAACTACATCAAATTAAAACAGAAAATTAGAGAAACCCCTTTTAAGCAAGCAAACTTAAAAACATTTTAAAAAGCAGCAATTCTCAAAATGTTTCCTCTCAAATTTATATTGCATGTCATTCTCATTTTAACTAGCATAATACATATCAGAAATGAGATTATAGATTGGCACTTTCAGTTGAGTATCAGAATATACATTGTAAAAAGTATTTTGTATGTGTTGATAAAGACATGAAAATGCTGGTTACCTAACAACTATAGGAGTTACATAGTACCACCATTATAGAGATACAAGAACCAACTGTGATTAGTTTTTTTTTTATTTATTTATTTTTTTTTTTAAAAAGAACTGTTGCAAAACTAAAATTATTCTGAAAAATTCAATCAGTAACAGTGGTTCATTCAAACTATATAATCAAAAGATCTGTGCCTATGAGCAAGGCACCTAGGTTTGACCCAAAAGGCACTTCTTTATGCTCAATGATCTGGTAAGTTCATTTGAGTACTAAGAGGAAAAAAAGTACTATTAAATTCTTTATAGCCTTTATTTAGTATTTAAAAGGAGAAAGAATAAAGGAAAATTGAATTCAGTGTCACATAGTAAGTAAAAAGGTATATAGAAATCAAATGTGTTATATATTTGGAAAGTTCAAATATGGAAGAGTGTCAATGAAAAGGAGATTCTGAAAAAGAGATATGGATTTTTAACAGTAAAATCTGTTCAGAAAGTTGATTTGCAAGTAAGAGAAAGCTGCATAAGGCATGTAATCCTGTGACCAAGAATTAGGTCAATTTTGTACAGCCTAACAAGTGAAACAACGCTTCAACTACAGGACTGACTGGCAAGTCAGCTGAGAAGGCCAATCACAGCAAACATCTGGGCCAGAAGTACTTGACATCACCACAATACCTAGGAAGACAGATCTTTGACATAAGAGAAGTCCACATCAACAGAGCTTCGATTTCCATTATATTGGAGAGCAATAAACACTAATGGCAAAGTAAAAAAAACAAAAAAAAATTTCACAGAAGATTTTTATAAAACCAAAACAATATTTTTCTACTCTTTTCTCTGAATGGCCAAGATACAAGACTAAAATTGCTGTCTTTAAAAAACAAATTTATACTTATAAAAGATTCTGACTGATCAAACGAGACACCTAAGGTAATTTCATTGATTCCAGAGTGGTAAGTTTGTTTTTTCTTTGAGGGTGGAGGTCGGGGTGCTGATCACATAGGTGAATTAGTATAATGAAGTAGCAAAATTAGTTGTGTCATTGTTTTTCTTCTTCCACTCGTGCCATTTTTACCTAAATTTTACACTGGAAACAACAATTATTTCGAGGATTATTTTCATAAACGCTTATATTGTTAATGTAATAACATTTTACCCTGTAATTGTTATTTATTAAAAA
Organism: Acanthosepion lycidas; assembly: GCA_963932145.1. Lineage (NCBI taxonomy): Eukaryota > Metazoa > Mollusca > Cephalopoda > Sepiida > Sepiidae > Acanthosepion > Acanthosepion lycidas. Next base: position 4,372,786 of record OZ010577.1, read on the forward strand.
AAAATAAATAAATAAATAAAATAAAATAAATAAATAATTTTTGAAATTATTTTAATAGGTTTTTCTACATTATTTTGTCATTGTTTTTATTTGGGAGGTGGGAATGTCCACAATCTAAACAATAATGGCCATAATTGCAATCTTTATATTTTGTACATTTCTGCAGGCAGTGCAAATGTTAGATGTGACACTGCTTTCAGTTTAATCAATCTCAAAACTAGTGTAATTTAGACAAATTTAAATGTTAGTTGGTTCATTAGCTTTTTAGTTTTAGTTATTAAAGTTTCCACACTGAACTGTTTCTGAAGCCACTTCCAACAGAAAAAAAAAAAAAAATAAGGTGAAATCTTATCAATACATGTATTTTTCAATAACAATACAACTTTTGAGCAGAATGTATTAGCATAGATAGAAACATCAGGACCTAAATTGATTTTAGTCAATACTATAGCAATCAACAGTTGAAGCACATATATCCCTTCAAATCTCGTTTGCGAGGAAATTACTTAGCATTTATTGCCATATAGTAAATTCGATAAATTGGGTATTACATAGAAGTTTATCACTTTTGTTTCTAATATCTTATTCCTTTCCTTAGTTTCTGGAAGACATCTTTTGCTATTCCTATATGCTTTTAGATTCCTGGCTCATATTTCCTGTCTTTTGTTACTATTAGGTTAGTGCAAAAATAATGATGTAATAATGTCGTTTTTTGACGTATTTTTAATGTCAAAAAATGACATTATTACGTCATTATTTTTGCACCAACCTAATACATTATACAGATTGTTAAATTTCTGTACGTGCTTGAAAGTGATGTCCCGAATGTGTAGATCACATATTGTACTGCATCTTTTGCAGAGAATCAAGCATTTTTAGTCCTTTTTCTTTGCTTTCTTTATTACCTTGTCTAAGAATTCTTTCAGCTTCATTTCTGAGTCGACCATCTGCATATCTTATGTTAAGATTATATATCAACCAATAATAAAGCCCAATAGGTCTTCTAGCTTTTTTTTAGGACTGTTTCATTATATAGGTTGTGAGAATACACATCTTTGTCATACTCTTTTATATTTATGTATTCATTATACACATTCTGTCTGCATGCAGGCTATATGTTCCCAGTGGAGGTTACAATTAATACCTTTGCCATATAAATCAAGTTTTTCAAGTATTTCAAATAGGTCTGTGTTTTGCATTATCAAATGCTTTTGGGTGAAACACTGATAAGTTTTTTTAGCATTTGTACTGTTCCCTCTAATAGAATTTTGATAATAAAATAGTATTTCCTATGCCAATGTCTTGAACAGAGGTACACTGTTCTTAATTTATTTTAATCTAGTAATGCGGTTCATCAAGCTGACTGACTACTTCCACCTATAGCTTCTTTGGCATTCACTATGAAGATTGATCTAATGTGGCCTTTAGGTATTTTGATGCTGTTATAAATTTCATTTATCATTTTGGCAAACTTATCAATTCAGAAAATTGTCTAAGATTGATATTAAAAAAAGATTTGCTTTAGTTTAATGGATTTGATAAAGTTGAGCTTTTGTTCTGTAGATAACAAAAATGTTGATTTTTGTAATTAAAGAAATTGTCTTTTCTTGCTTTCTGAACAAAAGATTTCTAACTTTGAGAATCATAAAACTTCCTCACCACAATTCTTTTATTATGTATAGGCAAAAAGCCATAACTTTTCTTTAATATAAACAACTATGTATTAATTGGTTATACACTTGACTTTTCTTATTTGACTCCATTCACTATGATAACAGATTCATTATAATCGGAGTTGTCAAAAAATAAAAAAATAAAGACTAGGTTGCTACATTTTTATTTATTTTGTATTAGCTTTTTAGAGTATGTTATTTACATTATCCCACCTATCAAGTGCATGTGTGTGCTTATTTGCATTGAATCCCTATTATCATTACAACCTAAAAGTTCCAATCCATATATAAATAATTTGGTCAATTTTGACGGGTACTAGATTGGTTAAACCCAGGAAATATGCAGAGCTATGTGAAATTTATATTTTATCTGTATAATACAATTGCAAAATTACTTAAATGCCATTATTTTTGACAGCACAGGTAAACTAGTATACTTATAAAATTTAACAACTTAAGACTGAAAGATGACATAGGCACTCACTCAATAAATTAAGAGTAGAAACATCATATTTCTTATCAACTTTCATTTTGGTTAGATAGCTTAACCTACTTTAAGTTTGGCTGTTAGCAAACTAAAAGTATACAAAAGATTTTTTTCCAGCAGCTCAAGCACCTAAGGTAATTATCTATTCAATTAAAAAATAAACGCAACAAGATTGGATTTTAGATTAAGGCAAAAATTCCAAAAGTATCAAAAGTCTATATTGCTACAACCAATTTCAAGAAAGTGATTGTTAGCATCAAGTAAACCTCAAATCATAAATGGAAAATATGTCCAAGATTTTTCTAACAGCATATTTACCTTATTCTCAAAGTTAAAGAAATTCTCTTGCCCATCAAGAATAGATTGCAGAGGAAGGAAACAAAATAGAGCATTTTAGGGATGGTCACCTCAATATTCCAAATTATAAATGATCCATCACAGTTACAGGCAGAGCAAGTGAAATATACAAAGAAATATGGAAAAGCAAAATTGGGCAAATCAAAAGGTGTTTGGCTACAGACAATAACTGTCAATTACTTAAGATTGGTTCAATATATGGAAACTTAGATTTCATATCCCCCCCCAATAACTGTCAAATAGGTTCATGATTAGGTCCATGATTATGGAATTGACAAATAGGAAACCTTGATTACTGACTGGCTTTGGTATATTAAAAGAGAAGCTGGAATTGCCAGAGATTCTTGAAAAGCTAAATTTGAGGATTTTAAAGATACATCATTATACATTGATTGACTTGAACCAGTTTCTTGTTTTTGTTTTGATCAATTTATCCTTCATATTTTTTTTTTTCTTGCCTTTTACGTACAGAATCACCTTTAGAAATAAACACAGGCACAGCAAAGACGCAAACACAGGCTTAGAGCAAAGATGCAAAATGAGCTCATGAGAACAGAATGACAAGGGATAGGCCTATTAAAGGAATGAGAATGGCATAACCACTTGAGGATCAAAGAAATTTTATTCATGGTTTCCAGAATGCTACTGGATATTAGAAATGTTGACAAATTTGCAAGGAAAACAAGTTGTGGTGACAGGGTGGTATCTCTAGACACTTGATTATCTTCAATTCAAGAAGACATGACAATGATGAAATGAAGGGGGGTGGGGTACAAGCAGTGATAGTTTTACTGATTTGATAAGATTTTGCAGGAGATTATATCCACAATGGTCAAAATCCTTTCAGAACAGGCTACAGTGGAGATTTCTGTTGCATTGACAACTGTCAAAAACATTTTTGTAGGTTTTAGGAAAGTCCATGGAAAATAGCTAAAGGAAAGAAGTATTATTGAGTTGGGAAGAAAGAGGAAGATGCTGTCAAGGTAGAAAAAAAATCTTTAAAACAGCTGCATTTAAAAAGGATGCTGGCTTTCAGTAATCCCACCCATGGCTTTTGGCAATTTCAGTTGAAAAGAAAAATTATTCAAATATAGACAGGATGTGTTTCTTTTAGTTGGACATTTAGTATGGAAATTTAAACTTAGTCACTTCAATGTTATTACCATTATATATGGTCTATTTTGGCAGCAATCTTTTTTTAGGTTTCTTTAAATAACAGACAAGGAATATCTTGTGATTCTCTTTTTAACTAATTTTTCTTGTGTGCTTACAAGTTTTCTTTTTTGGTGGAGAAATTGTCAAAATGTTTATTTTCCCCAGAGTTCTTGCTGATAATACTATTTCCAAGAGAAAGGTAATCTTTGTGTTAACGTGGATTATTAATTTCTATATTGGGTTAAGGATTTTTTTATTTTTTATTAAGTTTTGTTTAGAAAAAAAATTAAAAAAGCGCCCACCCCCACTCACCCAATACAGCAGCCATGAAAATAAAAATGTATTAATATTTCTCATTATCATGAAAATTAAGCCACCTTTGAAAATGGCTAAAGCATTATCTGAAAGTGCTCAGGAAAACTAACTATGGACAATTTCTCCATCCACTTAGTGTTCAAAGAGGAGAAAACTAAAGATACAAGAAAAATTAAACAAAACTGTCAAGATATTCCTCATCCATAATATTTAATGAAATTATATTATATATATATCCCCCCCCTAAAATAAAGGTGTGCAAAGATGCTCCACAAAACCCATTCATAAGATTATCCTTACCTCAGATGACCTTATGTCATATTAAGCTTAGTAAAGAGAGTATGCAATAAATCTTATTTATTCACTGTAAATGCAACTCAAAATTGAAAATAAATCAAAAGTTATTTCCTCAAAACTAGAAGATAATTTCTCTGCCATTTGATATCAACAGCCAAAACTTGGCAGGTAACTAATGACTGCACTCTGAAGATTACAAAAAACTTTTTTTTTCTGAGAAACAAAAAGAAATGCATTAATATTTACTCTTTTAGGGACAAATATAAACAGATATTTTTTTCAACTAATTCCTAAAACTTCTTTTTTCCTTAGATTCAGTTAATATGTAGATCATTTTATTCACAAAACCAGTTTTGAATTTTTATAAATCCAAATATTTATATAGGAAAGAATTTGGAAATTAATCCTTTACTTCTCAGTTCTTTAATCTTATACAGGGGTGGGAGAGAGAGAAAATAGCCCAGATATAATGCCAAAAAGGTAAAGTGGAAATTTTAAAGAGACCTTTTGCACTTTATTTTGGTTCTTTTGACTCATTCTCTACAAACATCACATCTAAAATTGATGTGTGCACACATATTTGCTTTGTTACATTCTTCTATGATATTTAACAAAAACATGCATAAATGAAGGATTGCTGTTCATATATATATATACACACACACATACAGGTAATAAAAAGACAATAGGAAAAACTATTCTTAGCTGATATCTTTTGTCCTATGAGGGTCTTTATCAAAGCATTTGTAAGGGTTTATTTTGTTGCATGTGTTTCTATACAAGAGCAAGGATGTCATTGGTTTATCAAGTCTTAAATTTCATGAATATTCATCAGGTGGTTGAAAGGTCAATCAAAACATGTGAAGGACACTGCCATAATTCAAAGTTTGGTAAGATAAAAGTAAGCATGTAATATTCAAGAAATATTTTTAAAATAAATAAATAAATAAATAAATGAATCTTGTTTGAATTGTAATCGAATTTCTATGGTTTGGGATGAATGGATGTGCTATACATTTTCAAAAACATGAGGTAATGTATTTAACCATTTTCTTTGGATTTTTTAACATTTTGTTTTTGGTGTAATGTTGGCTTGGGAAAGTAGAAAGTCTTTTTTTAGGATCTCCTTTCAGCAGCGTCTTAACTTGTCTTTTTTATTTAATTTCTGGAAAGCAACCATTTCAAAAACATTTTACCACAAAACTCTTAATTAACATACATAGATAACTCCTGACTAATATATCCAAAAACTATTTTACCAGATCTTGTCAACAAACTTAATAGCATGGAACCCACAATAGACTATACCTTTGAACCTGAAGCCAACTACACTCTTCTCTTCCTAGATATAATGTTACATAGAAACAACAATGAACATAAATCTGATGTTTACAGAAAAGGTATCAGCAAGAACGACCAGGTCAACTTTTATTCCCACCACTCTAATAAGATTAAATCTGGTATAATTATAGGTTTCTACCCAAGAGCATTAAGAATCTGCAGCCCTAATGCCTACCCAAAGAAGAAACACACACAGAAAACACATACAAAAACCTCCAATATTCTTATCACTTCATCCACAATGCCAAGAGAAAAGCATACAAAATACACAAGCGTAAAAAAGATAACATTATCCACAATAAACTAGACAAGAACAGATACATAATACTACCTAACAACTCCATAACATCCACTATCCAGAAGAACTTATCCCATATAAACAACATCAAAACAGTCACAACTACTTCCAAAACCATTATGGATAGGATCAGAACCAAAAACACCCATAACAATAATTCAGAAGCAGGCACATATAGAATAAATTGCCAAAATTATTCCTCATAATATATTGGGGAAACATCCAGAAAAAAAAAAAAAAAAAAAAAAAAAAAAATCAAAAAACATATCTATGAACACAAAAGGGAGATTATACATAACAATTTATCAAATGCACTACTCAAACACAGAAATGAATTCAACCACAACAGTACATACATCCCAAACCATAACAATCTGATCAAAATTCGAACAAGATTCATCTATGAAAAAAAAAAAAAAAAAAAAAAAGATATTTCTTGAATATTACCTGCTTACTTTTATCGTACCACACTTTGAATTATGTCACTGTGTCCTCCACATGTCTGAACCGACCTTTCAACCGCCTGATGTATATTCATGAGTGTAGTCAAATTTAAAAGCCTTGATAAACCAATGATCTCCTTGCTCTTTTATATAAACATATAAACAAAATAAACCCTTACAATTGCCTTAATAAAGTCCTTCCGAGGATGAAACATGTCAGATAAGAAGAGTTTTCCTCATCTTTTTATTCATTTTGTTCTTTCACTGATACACTCTACTTGAAAATAATTTACATATATAAAGATTGGTTAAGCAGGTCAACAGATAGGTTACTGGAGGTTAATGTGTTCAAGACAAGCAATTTTTTGCAATTAAAGTGCACAATAAAAAAATAGAGACCAACTATAGTGCAAAAAAATAGATAAATAAAAGTTCAAATGACATATTCCAACTTTCACAGATTTGATTGTCAGGTCAAGAGATATCTATTGAATTTAAGATATCACATTTAGGATTTATTTTAAATATGTTGCAGAAAAGAACATTTTTATGTAATGTATTTAAAATAATAAATGTTATATCTGTTAATGAATTTAATAGATTTATCTTATCCTGGTGAATAGAACAGTGTCTCTGTGAAAGCTGAAAGACAAGTAATTTAAACTGATTTATCTATTCACTATATAAATAAAACAAACGTAATAAGAATATCTTGTGAAGAAATTCAAAATCTCAATGTATCAAAACAGTTGACTGCAATCTTTCCACAGATTTTTGCCTTGGTGACACTTTAAAACTAAAAAAGAAGTTTGGTTAACAAAACTTAAGGAGGTGCAAAAACAAACAAAGTATATAATTTAAAATGTATATAAAAAGAAATAATCCAATGAAAAACTTAGTTAATAATTAAAGAAAGAATAAAGTGTTGTGATATAAGCTTGGAAAGTTCTAAACTCACCATAAATTTAACATTGAAGGATTAAGGTATCACCTGACCAGGTGATACATTGATTTAACTGTCATCTATGAAGCATTTTCAATTTACTTATATATTTATTTTATCAAGCTTCTTGTTATTCTGATAGTTTTAATCCATTGAGAAATCTAGAATTTGTTTTTATTGCAGATTAACTTTAAGAATTGGTAACTTATTAACAAAACTTTTTAAAGCAAACAGACTATTTTGGACCTTGGATAAATTGCTCTAACCTTTGGTAATAAAAGAAACTATTGTTAGTTTCACTAAATTAACTCTTAATTTATTTTAACTTGATAGATACTCAAGTGTTTTTTCAGAGGAGAGACTCAACAGCAATTAAAACATTTGTTTTCTTAGGAACAAACATAAAATGTTGATCACTTCCAGATTTTATCAAGTAATTGGCTTTTAAAATTTGATTAAGAGAAAGGAAAATAAACATAAAAGTTCCATCTTGAGCAAATCTTGAGAGTAACTAAAAAAGGATAAAAATCCAATCATTCGAGAAGCTTTTCAATTTTCATTAAAGTGAAAGAAAAGAAAATTTGATGTTTGTTATCAAATGAGAGAGAAACAGATTTTTACATAAATATGATATTTAATCCCAAACTTAAAAGTTGTTAGCAGAATTAGTATTATTACGGAAAAGTACTGTATTTGATTGCATACAAGACTGCATCACCACCATACAGTGTCATAGTGTTTTATAAGCTAGTCTCCGATGTCTGGGTAAACTTTAGCCATCCAGACACCTCAACTTCAGCAAGACCCAGGAGATAATTTGAGCCTTTTTTTTTTTTTTTTAGAGCATATAGCAGGGGGTCTTATGTCATCAAATAGAAAAAAAAAATGGAGTGCCCATAAAAAACATCTTTTTTCCATTTTCAAACAAGATTCAGGATTGAAAGATTAGTTAATCATTTAATCTCTCAAGACAAGATCAAAGATCATTTTTAAAACTTTGGTTTTCAAATGATTTTAGAACTCCCTGGATACAGTGAATTAAAATGAATTTTTTTTTTTGTTTTGTTTTGGAAGAAATTGTCTGGAATTTTTAAATATGGATCTCAAGTTTTCCAGAGCACACAAGAAAATCATATTTTTAGTCTAACGGTATTCTTTGCAAAGGGAGAAAAGAGAAAAATGTAATGCACTTTCAACAGTAAGCTTCTTAAAGGGAATACTGAATTAAGCTTAGCCTAGGATAGTGAATTAATCTTTGGTGGTGCGTTAAAGAAGCAAACAAGAGAAACACATTTGGAAAAGAAAGAAAGAAAATAGGTGTATGCATCCTTTGAATGATTGGTTTACTTTTACAAATATAGACGTAAAAAAACCATAAATGTAAAAATTAACCAACTATTTCCTAAATTAACTTGTATATGATTTATGATTTCTCAATAAAAGCTAATTCCATAGGCATTTTATTTTTAATTCTAGCAGACTAGAAAAATTAAAAATTGGGGCCATATTTATAATTTGTGTCATGCCCTTGCAGAAATACCTTTCTAAAAGGTCCCTTACACAACAAGTATTCACTGTCTATATTTCTGAGACGGGGTATATTGTAATAAATAATCATTTACATTATTTACGTCGTGAATATGGCAATAAAGATGACAACAGTCCGAGCAATGTAATTGTAAAATAATGTGTAAAGCAATTAAGCTTTTTCAATCATATTTTTTAAAAGATTTCTTGGAATTATCAATGACCATACACAGAAAAAAATTATTTTATTTGTAAGAAAAAAAAAGAAAAAAAAAAGAAAAAAAGAAACCAAAAAAAGGCATTTCCTCCTCATTTCTCAAAGAATAAAACTGGTTGGGGTGCATTGACATAAAAAAATGCACTGAATTCTTTCAAGTGCAATTTCTCTTGAAACTGCGTCAATTAAATAAAAACTCCTTTTTAGTAAAAAAAAAATGTAACTGATTGAAGGCAAGGAAGATTGAGGGCAGAGCTTTTTAAAAATTAAAAACAAAAAAAAAAAAAAATATTTTGTTGGTCTCTAAATTAAATACAAATCAAAAAAAATCTCAACATGTCCAATGACTTTTTTTATAACGATCTCTAAAAACTAAAAAGTGTTTTCAAATTTGTTTAATTTCAAGTTTTAAACTAAAAAGTTAAACTTTAAAAAACAAAACAACCAAGTGACGTTTTATTTTTTTTATTTCTTAAGGCAGAAATAACAGACATTCTGATTTGAAATTTAAAAGCTTATCAAACTGCTGTTTTAGAAGGAATGTCAAGTGATTTTCAATAACACACAAAAATCATTCAAAGTCAAACGTTTTTGTCAATTTATGACTTTTTCGTTTAAAGTCGTAACATTGGGAAATCCATTAATTCATAAAAAAATGTTTTGTCTATTTATAAAAAAAGAAAAGAAAAAAAACAATTTATTGCCAAGTAAGTAAAACTAAAAAAACATGAACAAATTAAAATAAATTTAACTTGCTACAAGGAAATGTCCTTTTAAGTGTTTCATTGTTTCAACAACTGATTAGAACAGGAAAGAAAAGGTCAAAAAGAAAAGAAAATCTAGTTGATGATGTGAAACTTATTCGTGAGTCAATTTGGAGGAGGATAAAAGAAAAGAAAAAAAGATGATGACACAAAAATGAACATAAAAAGGCCGACTTGCAACAGCTGTCGTCACCAACAAACCTTTAAAGGCTTTAGGAAGTTTTGTTTTGATTCAGTCAGATCAAATTTTAGACAAGTACAAATTTAGTACAATATTTTTTATATTGGGTTCACACAAGACTTGGATTTTTAATGTAAAATATCGATTGAATTTATTTTAGAGAAACTGATTTTTTAAAAGTAATGAAATCCGTTCGTTCGACAAACAAAAATGAAAAATTAAGTTAAGTTTTGACGAGGCTTTGAGCGATACAGACAACATAAAAAAAAACTAAAGAAATAGGAACATGTTTGTAAAAAAGTAAAAAAAAAACAACAAATTGACATAAAAACACAACAACATTTAAAAAAAACTTTTAAAAATTAAGCAATTTGTTTGATTATGAATTTTAAAATGAATTTAGAATTCAACTTCAAGCTGCAAATTATTTTTTTTTTTTATTTAATTTGCTCTTAGATTCTCAATTGTAATATTTTTATTTTGATGCAAAGTAAAAATAAAAAAAATCTATTGAAAATAAATGAAGGCCATTAATACGAATTATTCCCCACTTAAGTCAAGCCTGGCACAAGGCCATTTTAAGCTCACTCAAGTCAAATTATCTATCATTTTTTTCACATTTTACGTCAGATATTAAAAATAGATGCAAAATGCTGTTTTGAATAAACGAAAATGTTTTTATTCAAATTACATTTACAAAATAGAATACAAAACTCCAGTTTGATCTTTTTTTCTGTTTTTTTTTTTAGAGATCCTGACGTGAAAAATCAATAATCAATATTTATATAAAGATTTTCTTTTTAAGTAAGTAGATAATTGATTTCAAAACTCAGGTGCTAATAAAACAAGTTACAAATCAATAAACATTATTAAGCACTTCGCTTAATAGCTAGGGTCTGGAATTTTAAAAAAATTTCAATTATATTCATGTTAATTATTATTATTAGCCATCTCGATCAATTCGATATTTTCAAAATTTTAGGATATTTTTTTTAAGCACCTGATTTAAGCTCAAAAATTACAAGTTATTTGTTTACCTTGCATAATTCGTTTAACTTTAGGCTCTTAAGTCTTATGTCAGTAGATAAGTTATGATAAAAAAAGGGAATAATTAAAAAAGCAATTAAAAATTGATTGATTTGATAATGACTATAAAATAAAAATAATAATCAGTCATCCTTTTTTAAGGGAAAAGGTGTCAAATAAAGACAGATCCACCCTAAACATTTTTTCATGCTTATTTTTGTAGATTGCATTTTTATTTCTCACTACTAAACAATCACGTCAGCTGTAAAATATTGAAAAATGCTCCCACTCCTCTTTTTACTTAGTAGCAATAAGGGTTCGACGTTAAGGATTATTTCGTTTACTATCTGATAACAAATGATCTCAGCGCTGAACTTATCCCCAAAATGAAGAGTTATAGAAAGAAAAATAACCTGGAATATATTTTCTATTCTGGCATGGGGAGAAGGAAGTCGTCGTCAGATGAAAAATTCCAATATTTAGTTTTTTTAAGGTAAACAATTACACTTAGTGTGTGAGTGAACACTAACAGTAACACTACAATAGGGAATCAGTTCGCATTTCACTCAAATCATGTCATTGTCATCCAATAAAATAAAAATAAAATAGAAGACATTTTTATTTTACATACATACATGAATAATAAATGCGAATATAGCAATAAAATATTAAATCTGTGGTAAGGAGACTCACCTGCCGAGAAATCCGGTAATCCCGTGGCTCTTGCGCTTTGTAAAGTCACGATTTTCTACTTTTTTTTCCTGAGATGTCGATGAAGACGATGACGACGAAGCAGATAGACTCCTTATTGGTTCATAGGAATTTCTAGAGAATAAGTTTACCTCGACCAGGCTAGACTCCAAAGAATCAGATACTTTGCTCTGGTTGGAGGTTTTAGACTTGGCTCCGCAACCGAAACCACTTTCGAGCCCCCTGCACGAGGAATGGTGAGGCTCATCACCATGGTAGTTGACACCGGACGAAGAACAACCGGAGGGTCCAGCAGAGTAATCGTCTGAGCCTACTGATCCCCCACAGGCAAGATCTGTGCCAGTACTGAGACTGGAAAGGCTGGAAGCATCCACCTGGTGCAAAGATCCTATTCGAACCTCACTATAATCTCTCCCGCTTAGGCTAGATAAACTGGATGCGTCCACCCGGTGCAGTGACGAGCTATTCAAACCAGGATCAATTTCTGTGTAGTCCCTCCCACTTAAACTGGACAAACTTGAAGCATCAACTCGATGCAACGAGGTGCTAAAACCGGGCTCAACTTCTGCATAATCCTTAGTGCTACTCAGACAATCTTCATCAGTTGGAAACTTGCGAGTCATAGGAACATATTTGATGTCTTGCTGGGGGTTGTTGCTGATATTGGAGACTCGTGGCCAGTCCTTGGACACCAGCTGTTTTGTGGTCGGGATGTATAGTAACGGAATGTTCTCAAGCACGGTGGACAATTTTCCGTTTTTGCCAACCATAACAGTGACATCATCAATTGGAGACATTGAGGGGGTCGTGGCACAACTAGTACCTGGAGTGGCGATGTTACTGTTATGACTACCCACACTCATGCTGGTAACACCACCAGCAGTGGCAAAATTACTCTCGACCATTTGTGTAAGTCCATTGGTCAGAGGTAGTTCCAAACTCCGGTTATTAACCAGATGTGTTTTAATATTTTTATCTCGTCCCTTCCGACTGGTATCTCCTTTCACGCTCGAAGTTGTTGACAATGTCTGTTGAAAGGTACTAGCCTCAGCTGAAATTGGAGTACCACTAGATGCAGCTTGGGGATGTAAGGAACTAAATTGGTTCTGCTGTTGCTGCCGCCGTTGTGGGTCATGCTCATGGGATTTTGAATCGGAATTTGAGAGTACTTGAGATTCATTCAATTGTTTCGTGATATCACTGTTGATATCATCGCCATCGTCTGAATTCAAATCAATCGATGACAAACGATCAACCAGTTCAGACATGGGTCCATCACTCAAATTTTCAGTTTTCCACTGCCTACTGCCATTTTCCAAGTTCTTTGGAGATGGCGCTGCCGCTGGGTCAGTGTTGCCACCATTAGTCTTGTTAACGTTGCTACAACCATGTTTAACATTTTGGATTTGTCTGTCATTGGCAAACCTTGTGCAACTTTTGGGAAAAAAAGGAATATTGTGGCCAGAGATGCCACCAGTTGTAGTACTAACTGAACTATTAATTTCAGTACCACAGCGTAAAATACTAGTTTTGATGCCATCACTTCCATTAATGTCTGGTGTAGATTTTACTTCTGCCCCGTTTCCTTCACCGGCGATCGGGGCAGCGACGAATAAGCCATCCAGATTTATTTTCACGGGATAAGACAAGTCCTTGTAGCAGTTTGTTGTAGCTTTGTCAGAAATTGTGTTAGTCGATTGAATACGCGATTTAAGGGATGCTATATCGTCGTGTGTGTTGTTGGCGAAGAGTTTCACGACAGGAACAGATAGATCGCCGCCAGACAGTCGGAGATCAGGCGGAGAAGCTGTGGCAGTGAAGTCTAATTCACCTTCCATTGCCGGTTTCATTATTTTTATTCTGCTAGTGTAAGAAGTGCCCGATGATGATGGAGAAGACGACGACGGTTCAAAACACTTTCCCATTGTTGACACGGATAACTTTTTCCGTGGGTGACGAGATATAACACTAAAAAGGAGGAGACGACAACGTATCCAGAAATGAAAGAGGGAAATCCAGCGTTTAACAAAAATGTCACAGACTTGGACAAGGTTGGCGTAAAAAAGAGTACGAAATATATTAATAGCAATATTAAAGGTTTGTGAATAGAGTTTAATGAGAAGTGGTGGTGTTGGATAATTTTGTTGTAGTAGAAAAGGTGTTGAAGAGAAAACAAGAGAAAGGAGAGGCGAAGAAGAGCAAGTGTAGTGAAATGTAATCTGATTAAATTCAATAAAGGCATCTTTTTCTCCAATATTCGGAGGCATGGGCCTTTCAGGATTTCTGCCTCTTCTACATTTTGATTAAGAAAGATAACTACTACAGTAAAAATAGGGTAGAGAATAAATATACCCACCCACTATGCAAGTAGTAGTGATATTTTACATTTTTTTTAGTCCATAGTTGTTGGTAAAATCCACTAAACCTCTTCCTTCTTACGTTGACAGACACGGCGCTGAATAATACTTTTTTTCCCCCCTAAAAAAAGAAAAAGAGACAACTACTCCTACCTTTAAGGTTTGGAGAACTGTAAATATACCTATATTTATCTTTTTTTCTTCTCTTTCCTCTTGGTGCGTGCGTGTGTTGTATCTTCTTGGTCTAAGTGCGCGGATCTCTCTCTCTTTCTTTCTTTCTTTCTTTCTTTCTCTCACATCGCTATGCCTACAACTTGAAAGCTGACACCGCTGACTACAACAACAAAAACTCTAAACAAACAACAGTAGTGGGGGTAGGGAGAAGAAGTTACGTTGCTATATTTTAATATGCTAATGAGATTGGCGGGCACTTGTCACTAATAAAGATGAAAAAAATTAAAAATTATTTATACAGAAAATACTTGTTTAATTAATTCTTCTTTATCAAATACGCAGAGAATGACATTAATTCACATAAATGTCCGCTGAAAATTTTTTCTGCGAACCTACTGCGTTAAGCTTATAGAAAACAGCCTATGTTATCTATTTATCAAATACGGAAGACTGATAGTTACGTATTTTTTATACAATCAAGATAATTTGGTTATCTTAAATTAAATGCTAGATTTTTTTAACAAATAGAACGCATATTAACTTTTGAACAAAGGGATGATTATAAATCGTTTTTTCACTTTTTCTTTCTTTGAACTCTTTCAATTGGGTAATTTATTTTTAAAAAAATGATATATTTATTTTATTTTCACGAAATTTAACAGTTCTTTTTACTAATTAAATAATAAATATATAAAGCATAAAAATATTTCGTTGATTTAAGTTTCGGATGTAAGCCAACTAAACTACAATATTGATAGTTTTTTTCAGCTTCCGTATCTCACACCACACCACCAATTTTTGAGGATCTCAAAAAAAGGTAAACAAGAATTATTACATATTATCTAAATTACATTAATTTAAAATTTTACTTAATAATTAATGCCCCTAAAGTTTTTGCACCCTTTAAAAAATATATACATTTAAAAAAAAACAAAAAACAATTATTTGTTTTTTTTATATTTTGTATGTTTTTGGTGTTATTATAAAAGCATTTATATAAATTCACAGTTAAAAATTATTTTAGGGGGAAAATATTTTAAAATGCAATTTTTTTTCCAAAAATTATCAAAAAAAAAAATAAAATAAATAAAAATTGTTTTTACTTGAACTCCCAGAATGCATTGCGATAGCGCCATTTAAGAATCAGCGAAGTACCACACTTCGAAACTAAACAAAAATGTTTTCTATGAGAAGAATGGTTCATGGCAATGGTGCTTCAAATTATTAAGTAATTATACTGTGTTTATTGTTTTGGGTATGTTTTATGTTTGGTTTGTCATTTTTCTTTATCGACCGTCTTAAAAATATATTTGTTGGCATTTTTTTCCATGGGAACATCAAGCATCTCAAGCTGATTTTCAGAAAATTAATTATTCAACATTGTCTTACTCTTGTGAGTCTTCTTGTCTTAATGTTTATATTACATTCATTAATAAAATATTTTTACGAAGCAGAAAATTTATGCCAATAGTTCTCTCATATAACGACCGATTTTAAATTATATTGAAAATTTGTTAATGTTGTCAAAAAGTAATTTGTAAAAAAAAAAAAAAAAAAAAAAAATATAAGTCGTCCTAAAAAAGTTCGGTCACTGGAGACTGTACTTTTAAAAAAACGTTATTTTTTGTTTTGTTATTTTCTCTCACCAGATTCTGATTATTAGCAAAAATTTAAAGAAACCCATGAACATTCAATAAAAAAATAACGTATACAACTTAAATATTACCAAATTGTTTAGTAATGTTATTTTATATTTATTAATCCATAACTCTCTGGTGGTTTGAAATCGAATTTATGATGAGACCATTAGGCAAGAAGAGGCCTATTTTTCAGACTATTCAGGTTCTTTTACATATGCTTTACCTAAATCGTAAATCTTATCGTAACAACTTCATCATGCCCACTCGAACGGAATATGCCACAAGGCTGGTCTGAAAGTAGGCCGCCCACTTGTATGGGATTAACAAAAATGGCTCTATCTTCCGCCCTCCTTCCTGGCTATATCCCTTTTACGGTAAAATCATGTTTGGCTCATGAGGTAAAAGTTTTACCTCATGAGCCAAACATTAACTGATTCTCCTACTTTTAATAAAATTGGAAAGGTGTTGCCTTGACCCCCCCCCCCGTAAAACCACTGAAGTTGACCATAATATCAATCGGAGTCTTGGCATTAAGGCCAGTTTTAGGTTGAGAAAGGGTCATGAAGATTGTCCTTTTTTTCCAAAAGGAGTGGTTCAACATTACAAGAAAATCTAAATTCGAAACTCTTGCTTTTTTTTTTTTTTATCTGGACTCCAATATTGATACTGATAAATCCGTAACTATTTCTACTACAAGGCAGCTACCATCTACTTTCTTTAAAATCATGTGACCATAAAAAACACTTTTAGTTTTGTCCTTTAAGAAGACTGCCATGTCTCTTTTTCAGATGTGTATGTGATAATGGCCCTCTACAGCTTCTTTTTCTTTAATATCGAGAATTGCCATACATTCTTAGAAAAGAATGGAGTGGTTTCTCATTGCCTTCTCCAAAGTTTGGAATTCAAAGTTTTCTTTCTCTGAGACTAGATGTGACCCAAAGCTGGAGATCCCAGTCTCTTCTATTTAACCCATAGCTGAGGGAAGAAGAGAGGGATTCACGCTTTTCCAAAAGTCATTTGTGTACTAAAAACGAATGCAACAGACTAGTTTGGAATTTAAATCCTGCTTGTCAACTTCACTTTCTATGTTGATATGTTATGCTACTTGAGCATCATTTTAAGATTGATTATTAATTGAAAAATGAATGTATAATTTGGAAAAATGAGTTTATTTATTTAATGTTTGGATTTTAATATATAATAGAATTTTTTTTTTTTTTTTTTTTTTAACAATTGCCTATTTTTCCTTGCTCTAATAATTGTAAAGTTAATTTTGATAAAATTCTTGTTTGCTCACACAGCAAATGCAAATTATTTTAAGCATTCTTGGTCTTTATGCACTTGTCACATGGTATCACTTTATTATGGGTTGTACAGCATTAAAGTGCTGATTCATTTCTACAAAATGAATAGCAATACAAAACATTTTTCAATCAGGATTTCACCTACAGTTATTCTACATTTGCAGCAACTCCTCTTTTCTTGCTTTGAAGTATTCTTAAATTCAAAGAATCATTAATTCATGTTTTTTTTTTTTTTTTTCAATTGATCTCGATTAGAGAAGCCTTTTTAGATTAAAGAAATTGTTTAAATGACTAATTTTTTAGGGAGGTTGGTTTAATAGGTTGGGTGAAATAAAGTTTCTATCTTAAAATGATTTTTTTTAGTATTTTATGCTGACTTTGATGCTTTTAACATCCTTTCTAGTCACTAAAATAAATAGTGAGTTTTGTATATACCGTTTAAAGTTAAGTCAACAATGATCAAGTTGGATTTCAGTTTTATTTAGCTTTCAACTTCCTAATATTTTAAAAAATTTATTGTAAAGTTTTCTAAAATTACTTTAATCTCTTTAAAAAAAAAATTAAGTGGTATGCTTTTACTCTCTTGTTGCACTTTTACACTTTTTTTTTTTTTTAACAAAAATAACACTTTGATTCTTTTTAAGAAATTAAATCTTTTAGTTGTGACATTTGTTTTAGACAAAGCTTATTGGTGATTAAATTTTTTAGAAAAGATTGTAGACCCTTTATTATTGGTTTATTAAGTTGCTGTGATAATTCATATTTAATTCTTGTTAAAAGTCTGTAAGCAAATTTAAAATTTGCATTTCTTTTTATTCACTGTCCTGCAGGATTTAGGTACTCCTTGTACTTATCAAAAATATATGCATGAGTTAAACCACAATACATAGGATGATGCCTTTTTGCTTAGAGTATTATTGTTGCAATATTATAGATATATATTAGGGTGTCTCTTATTTTTGAAGTGCATGCTGAAATAGAATTTGTTCCATTTATTGAAAAATACCACATATAATTTTAATGAGATTGCATAATATTTAGAGGGTGCCTTTGCTTGTTAAAACTTAAAAGGTGGACAAAAAAAAAAAAATACTTTTTTTTTTTTTTTTTTTTTTTTTTTTTTTTTTTTTTCCCCAATTAATAGCAAACCATTAGTTGAATCTTTACAAATTATACACATTAGAAAAGTAGAAACATTTTTTATCCAACAGTGAAAAATTTAAATTTTAACCGATGTTTATTATTTTCAGATTCCAATTATGGCAAGTGTATCCAATGAGAAAGCAGAAAATTGTAGTTTGGAAGTTTTTTTAAGATTTCTGATGATAACCAAAGTAAAGCAAGTGTAGCTAGGTAATTAAGTGATTTACATAAAGAAATTGTTTTCTTTATTGTTTAAACTCTTATTCAATCTTTTTAAATAAAAAGGATACTTCACTTTATTTCATAAGTTTTTGTATTCATTTTTCTACTAAATGTTTTATTAATAAATGTACTGTGTTCATTAAATTTCCCAAACCAACTGTAGAGCCTGAAAATGATGAATTTTAATCATTATAGGAATTGGAAATTTAGAACTATACTGGAATCTGTAAAAAATATTGGTGTTGTCCTATCACTAATATCAAGAACAGTTTTAGAGGGAATATACAACAAAGTGGGGGGAAAAAGTTTTGTGTGCTGAGTTTTGTCCCTTAGGGCTTCATTGGCTTTGGTTTGTTTACGTTGACTACACATGCACAGAAAATGCAAATTGCTAGAAATGAACTTTTTTTTTGGTTTTATTTTTTAACTGCTTATCTTAATTTTGTTCATTTCTCTATTAAATGTCATCGAATTACTTCCCACAAAGAAAACCAATTTCTGCATAGGATTGGGGTGGGTTTGTTTGTTTTTGCTTCATTATCACATTTAAATTTACTTTTTTATCAGTCAAAATGACTGCATAAAAAATTCTCTGAATGCAAATAGTTTGCCTTTTGTTAATCTTTTGAGAAATACTGTCTCTTAAACTGTATGCACTTAGTTGAATATTTCCATTTATTAAAATAAATTAATAGACTCTTACAGATTCATAAAATCTTTCTCTTTCTTTTTTAAACAGGTTCCAGAATAGAAGGATAATCTCATGGTAAGAGGTTTATTATTTATTGAAATGCCTTTAAAGAACATAGCTTTGGTACTATTTGCTCTGTTTCTTATATTGTGGGCTTGAAATATCATAAAATTCCCAAAGACTGGTTTAAGAATTTAAAAAAAAAAAACAAACTTAGTCAAAAGTCTTAAAATGAAGACATCTAAACAATATCACGATTGATGTATTAAAATCTCAAAAAATTTCCACTATTAACACTTTTTTAGAAAAGCATTTCACTTAAATTCAAGATGAAAAAAAAATTTACTGTATCTATAATCAATTTTTTAAGTCAAAAATGGGAACAATAGTACAAATAAAGGATATCAAAGAAAAGTCAATCTGAATTGAGCACTTGACCTGAAATTTATAACAAAATGTCTATTCTCTGTTCATGCCTACTTCAGATTTGTCTTTCTTATTTTAGTAATATACATAGGTGTGATCATGTCTCTCTCCACAACTCTCCATATACTTTAAGTATAAGTGTCCTTTTGCAAATGTATAAAATATCTTCCTTTCTACTCTTCTTTATTTGTTTCTATAATGTCAGTAATTTTAAAGAAATGCTCTTTTTGATATAATGTATTTCTGTTTTCAGCATTCCAACCGCCCTCTTTTTTCTCCTGAGCCATCATCTGCTGGTGAATATGTATTGGTTGTCCTGGCATTACTTAACAATTTTCATAAAACTTTGCGCGAAAAGCAAGCTCAGTGTCTGAATAAAGTACGTTGGGGACAACCAGTGATCCCAGGCAAACATGCAAGTTTCACGATTGATCGCAAACATCGTGGTAACCCTAACCTGTATGATACAGACCCCAATGCTGCAGAGTCAGATGATGATGCAGAAATTGAGGGAACCCTACCGCCCAAATCGGCCCCCTGTGGAAACGAGGATTCAAATGTTGTAATTCATCCTAAGTTGCTTGAAAATGAAGAAAGGAAGGAAAAGTTTGTACCAACCCACGAACAAAATGTTCCAGTTCAAATAGAAAACCCTTTAAAGTCAGTTCCTTCCCTCTCAAAAAGTTTCCTACATTCCAATCAAGAAGAAAGTCCAAAGTATAAAACCAAGAAACTAAAACTCTGTAAAAAATTGAGCAATAAAGAAAATCATAAGCAAAATATGAAACTTCGTTGTTTGCAACGACGGAATTTATTTAGGAAATCTCAGCAGGAATCTTCTGTCGTTCTTCCTTCCAACCATGAAAGCCAAGATGTGAATTTGAAACAAATGCAAGCTTCTCTTTCCAACATTCCATCTAATGGAATAATAACCACTTTACCTGATACAAATATGGCTGAAGGTCAAGAAGAAAATCTCTATCCTTGCGATCCCTTGTCTGGCTCTATTTCTAAAGAATCTACTTTAGGTAAAAAGCGCTCCTCACCTCCAAGAACTCCAAACTGTGAAAATGAAAAAGCTAGTCCACTCAGAGAAAACAACCCATCAAATCTCTGTGAAATTCGATCAAGTTCTCCTGTTTTCTCTGCCAATGATTCTCCATTTAGAAATTCTGAATTTGTTTCTCACCTCAAAGACAGTTCCATGGCAAAGACTGAAGAATCTACTGGAAGTGTTACTTCTGTGGCTAATACAGAAGGAACAAGTAGTGAATGTCACTTAAATCCCCAATCTAGATTGCTGGAGGTTGAAGGTCAAGAGGTAGTTGAGGTAGTTGATAGTCAGAAGAAGAAAAGTGAAAAGACAAAGACAAAACAGGTGGGTGTTTTAATTTTTCTCTTTTTTTTTTTTTTTTTTTTTTAAATTTCAGAGTCGAGAGAATGGTGAATTTTGTACATTTTGTTTCCTCTCACTGGTCGACTGTCACATTATTAACTGAACACAAGGACTGGGGATTGGCAAACTACATCCTACCTTGTGATTTCATACAATGGACAGACCATAAGGAATATGCTATTATAGTGAAATATTTTATATTTTTCCTTTTAAATTATGTGTAAAATAAATGTTGGCTGTATCATTGAGGCCTTCCCATGTACAATTAAATTGATTTACAGTCAGAAGAAAATATTCCAGATAAAGGATTTTTAGAAATTCTTCTGCCTAACATTTTGACCCTAAATTAAATGTGGTAGTTGTAATTCAGTTGCTTTTTTCTAAATGTATCCGTTAATACAGTCTTGTCGTTTACATTGTTGTGTGGGATGGACAGGAATTTCTCATCTGCAATTAATTTCAGTATTTGGCACAAATGTATGTGAGAAGACATTTTCAAAAATAAAGCAGATTAAATCTGCAAGTACATCAGGTTTAACTGATCAACATTTCCAGTTTTGATAAGGATCACATTTTTGAGTGATAGTTTGACTTAAAAACATTTCATCAATTCTTTAAGATGGCCACTAAAAATATTCTATTACAATTTATGGTTATTCATAACTGAAAATCTTATTTAACCTGGCTTAAAATACTGTTGTCTAGCTGGGGTCCATATATATATATATATATATATATATATATATATATATAGACATAGACTGTTGCCTCCAAGTGTTGACTTCTGTTTCATACTAGATGCAATTGTCAGGCCACAAGTGCTGTTATTTTTCTCGGCTATTTATATAACGGGTCAGTGGTGCATTGTGGGTAGTCTATTTTGGCGGTTATTTTACTGGAAGTCGTTTATTTATTTGGGTTAAATTATTTTGCTTGTTTTTATTTTTTTATATATTTTTTAACTTTTTTTTTTTTAACGTAGTAAAAATTTGTTTATATCACTTATTTAATAGTTTTGTTTTGGTTTGGGAAGATAAAGCTATTTAATCAATTTTGGGGTTGATTGTTGTAGTTTAATCTAACTTTTATTTTGGCAGGAACAATTTTTAATTTGTTTATTACTTCATGTATTTATTTGGATTGATTATCTTTATTTGTTTTTTCTGACAGTTTATTGGGATCAGTTTATTTTTTTGGGGGTGAATTTAGGTCAATTTATTTTACTTGTTATTATTTATGTTATACTGTATATTTTCTCTTTTCGATTTTTAAGTGACGTAGTTTTTTTTTTTTGTTTTTTTTTATCGTTATATAACAGTAATAGCTAATGTTTTTTTTTTTGTTTGTTTTTTCTTCCGATTTTTGGTTTGATTTTTATAGTCTAATATTTTGGTCATAATGGTTTGCTAATTTATTTGGGTTCATTGGTATTTTTTTTTTTTTTTTTTTTTTTTAATTCTATTTTGTCTATTCTAACAGGTGTGATTTGGTAATTTGTTTGGTTTAATTTATTTTGCTTATTTGTCATTTTGTTTATTTTTATTTGATTTGATTTTTTTCCCCTTTTCGATTAAGTAACATAGTAAAAATTTGTTTTTATGTCTGCATTTTGAGATGAGCTTGGATGTTTTATTTAATAATTTATTTTGGTCTGGGAAAGTAATGATAGCTATTTTTTCCTTCAAGCAAAGTTTGCAAGTTTTTGATTGGTTGTTGTAGGCTGATCTTTTCCTTATTTTCCAAGATATTTTTGGTGTGATCTGCATTTTGTTTTTAATTTCCCAGATATACTTAGAAAGCATTGTACTGTTTGCATATTTACTATTTGTGAAGGATGTTTTGTGTGTATAATTTCTTTGTTTCCAGGGTACTTCAGTTACTCCTATGTATACTTTTCTTCATTATCTGGTGATTTTATCGTAGCTTGGTATATTACGTTTTGTAAACAATTACCGTTTAAGGGACATTCATTCTTTATTCTGCAGTTGCACATGGGTTTAATTTGTTCGTGTGGTTTGTTGATAATTTTCCTGTTGTGCTTTTTTTTTATTATTTGTGCCATGTTCTTGGTGCAACTGTAGCTGATTTTTACTGTGTTTTTGTTGAATATTTTGTGTCCCAAACCAAACCAAAACGAAACTATTAAGCGATATAAACAAATTTTTACTACGTTAATAAAAACACAATAAATAAATAACTAAATAAATAAGATAAGAAATAAAAAAAAAAAATAAATAAAAACAAGCAAAATAATTTAACCCAAATAAACGACTTCCGGTAAAATAACCGCCAAAATAGACTACCCACAATGCACCACTGACCCACATATATATATATATATATATATATATAGCAGAGAAAAATAACAGCACTCGTGGCCTGATGATTGCATCTAGCATGAAACACTGTCGCCTCTAAGTGTTGACTTCAATGTTCACTTTTATATTTACACACGCTCTCTCTGATATTGAGCACTTTATCCCATAAATATAGCAAATCTTAAGACTATATTTCTTTATATATATATATATATATATGGACACCAAAATTCAAGCTACCGCACTACCCAGGTTTTGACTGTTAGGTCTCTTCAGGCAAAGTGTGCCTTCTGAAATCTGGCTTGTTTGCACCTTCTTAAATGTGGCAGTTTACAGCCTCTTTTTACAATATATTTTATATTGTATTCTAAATTGATATAAAACAAACATTTGCTATCATTTAACTATGGAAGATATGAAGATATAGAAATAATACTATTTTTTTGAAACTGGTATTGGAGGTAAAAATTAGTTGTAGAATGGAATATAATAAAAGAAAATGAAGAAAGCCAAAGGTAAAAATTACAATCTATGAAGTAGCTGAAATTGTAGAATTCACTGAATGTGAATGAATTAATAAACAAAAGGAGGGAAATTATTTTAAACTGTCAGTATGTTGATGCATTCCTTTTGAAAAATATGGAAAAGAACTCTAGATCTGTGGAATGTCCAAAAGAAACAAATGCCCACTTTGAACATTGCACTATGTGAAAAGTCTGTTAATGACTAACGAATTGAAAATGTCATTTTGATGTGTATTAAAAAGTACTTTTAAAAGTATTTAAAATAGATCAGTCTTATATACTTAACACTTTTCCACTGACATGAAGAGGAAAGATTATATTAAATAAATTACTTGGCTTGTTGAAAGGAAAATTGGTTCAATATATACAGGTTTTCTTTCTAGAATCTATCTTGCATATAAATCTACAATTTGTCCATGCACTGAATATTGTTGTCATATTTAGTCTGGTGTTTCTATGTATTTAGAGATTTTTGATAAAATTCCAAAATAATCTGCAATGTTATCGGTCCTCATCTGGCATGTTGTTGGCTTCAGTCGTCTTCTCACCATTGTAAGATTGCCATGTTCAGCTGGGGCTTCAGAATACACTGACTGCACCTCTTCAAATGAGGCCACTTGTTTACCATTGGTGGTGACCTGTAATGTCTGGGGTTGGGATCCTGGTGGTTGAAGGCTTCAGGATTCAGTTATTTACTTCTGATTCCTAACACACCACTTTGGCCCTTAGACTAGATGTGGGTGGTTGGAGAGGCTTCATCTAATAAATTGACTGGTTATGACAAGCCCTAGTACCTATAACTAAATGCAATACTCCAAATGTACATCGGAATAAAATACCATCTCTATCCAATTTATAGGTGTTAGAAGGTAATGGCTAAGGGTCAATCAGTTCAAAGGGATCTAAACTTAGACATCGCAGTGAATATGCCAGTTTGTGCATTTATTTGGGAAATGCAACAAATGGGTTAATGGGTGCACAATCTCTCTTGAATAAGAGTATACTGGGTTGTGTAGCTCTGACCTGTCAAGATGATTGGGTTTTCCCTTTGACATGTCCTAGTTTTTGGCTCCAAGGTTGGTGGGGAGCACAGGCAATGAATCTTAATACACAAAAATTATGTATAATCAAAATAAGAAAAACCCAAGAAATTTCTTTCTGCATTGATTCTGAAAAAGAAATTAATATGGAATTTCCAAGATTTTTTTTGTTGTTATGTCTCTAGAAGAAACTTTGCTGGCAAAACTTTCCACTTTCTTGATTAAAAAGGTACTATCCAGTAGGATTAATCCTAAAATAGAAAGCTGAGAGATGGCAATTTGCTTGTTGGGGTGGAATGTAGGAAACACGCAGAAAATGTAATAGACGTTTTGTTATATTAAAATCAAAACCTTCCCTCATGCAAGACTAAATGCTCGTAAGGAAGCCATTAGAAATAAAGAGTTGTCTCTGGTTACGCCTGAGGAAATTACATCTGCCTTAGGAAGCCAAGGGGTTAGCGACTACCATAGAATCTCAATTAAAAGAAAAGGGGGAAACAATTATAACTGACATCTATCCTTACTTTTGGCACACCTGAAATCACCCCCCCCCTCAAAAAAAAAATAAGGTATAATATTGAGTCAGTGGAATTATATATCCTTGCTCCACTAAGATGGTTTAGGTGCCAAAAAATTGGACATCATAGGGATAGCTGCAGAAGTCACCTAACATGTGGAAAATGTGACTAAAGTGATTCAAGTAGGAGAATGTTACAAGAAAAGCCCTTCCTATGCAAAAATAATGGAAAATAAGACTACAAATAATACCAGTCAGCCTGACAATTACAGAGCCTTCATTGAGAGGTTTGTACACTTGGGAGCAAATGATTGGTCCAAATTTCAAACTTACCTAAAAAGTCTATATTCCAAGGAAATGGTTGCAGGTTGAACTGCAAAAAAAGGACAATGAAAAACTGAAATAATAAAGAAAAAACAAATAGCAAAATGACAGTTCGATCACAAACCACTCCTACCAAAAATGCCGAACCTCTTACTAAACAAAAGTCAGTGATCTCGTATCTGTCCACAAAAACCAGGAAACACCAAAAACCCATAGACCACTTTGTATGTCTCAAAAGAAAACCTTTGTAAGAGAACCTTCATTAAGAAAGAACATCTAGCAGTATTTTTTGACTAAGAAAAATTGTATAATACAACATGGAAATTTGGTATTTTGAAAGATCTACATCAAGTGGGCCAAAAAGGAAGGCTTATTAATTCATAGGGAATTTCCTAAAATACAGGAGGTTTCAAGTCTCTATAGGAAGTTATGTTAGCAGAACTGCAAGATCAAGAAAAAGGGGTTCCACAAGGAAGCATTCTTTCAGTGATGCTATTTTGCATAAAAATTAACTCCATAGTTAAAACCTTAAGACCAGGAGTGAGAAGCTCTCTATATGTCAATTTTCTAATTATGTACAGATCTTGGTATATGAATACCGATGAAAGATCACACCTTCAATATATTAATAAAATAGACAAATGGGCCACTGAAAATGGGTTTACATTTTCCAAAACAAAGATCAAATGCCTACATTTCTGAAAAATCAAGAAAATTGCACTATGATCCGCATTTAAAATTAGACGGAGCAGAAATCTATATAGTGGAAAACCACAAGTTTCTAGGCATTATCTTTTATAAAAAGTTAATGTTCATTCCCTATCTAAAATATTTGAAAGCAAAATGCAGCAAAACCCCACAAATCCTGTGTGTAGTGAATGAAAGCAGACACTTGACAACGCTTTTTACAAAGGTATGTCGACAGAACCAGATCTACAAAGTTACCTTATAAAGAATACATATTCTATCCATATTAATGTAAAAAATCTTGTTTGCATTAAATTACCCATAGAGGTGTTGATATGTTGATAAGCAAACCAGACCAAACCATTGTAACATAACTCTCCTGTGCCTTTGAGGTAATTTGTTCTGCTGAATTTTCCTCTATGGTACTTAGACTTTACAAATTGAAGGGCAATACTGGATTTGCGGCAAGGATTCCTCATTTTACAGTTGAAAAGGTTAGTTGTAACTGTAAGTTCTATGCTAGCAGTTTCTTCTGTTGCACGTCTCGCTTGAGGAACTCTTTTCTGGCTTCTGGCATTCCAGTCAAGTTTGATCTTCAAAAATTTAAATGCAATGTCAATCGTTATCTTTTGTCTTAATTCCTATTCATTTATTATTCTCTCTTCTTAATGATTTTCTTGTATTCTTTCACACTCATTAAATCCTCCCCCCACCCCTTTGCATCTTATTGTCTTGGGGAGAAATGATTTAAAGAAGAAAAAAATATAAACAAATATATATATATATATAATTTTTTTTTTTTTTTTTTTTTTTTTTTTTCTCCAAAACATTTGCCACCCCTTGTCCAGGGAATGAAATTAATGTTGTCCAGGGAACAATAAAACATTTAAACTATTTATATTGTTTGGACTGCTGTCCTCATCTTTGTTGCCATATTCGTGATGTTTTGGCCATTGTATGCTTCTTCAGGAGATTGGAATTTCAAACCAAACCCTTTATTTCATCAACCGAGGTAAATTGTTCTAGTTTCATGTGCCATGCGCCTCTTCCGGATATCTCAGTATCAGTTATATTTATATATTTCTACTATTTATCTCTAAATGTGAAAAACATTTTGATCAAATTGTAAGCAGCACAATTGCTTTAATAAAAAAGCTAAATATTTTTTCTCACAATTTTTGGTTAAAATCTTGAATGAACCATTAGCAAACATTTATAGGTTTTCTGTTTTATTATTAAATAAAAAAAAAAAAAAAATGATTTTAGGACTGTTCCTTGTCTAACACAAAATCACTACGGCAATGAGGGTCTACAGGAATAACTTAACTCTTCTCCATGACAATGTGAGGTGTGGTCATTCTTTTAAAGAACATTTCAAGCCTGATTATGTATACAGCTAAAAAAAAAAAAAAAATGGCTTAGTTTCTTTTTTTTTTTTTTTTTTTTTCTTTTCTTAAACTCTGGAAATATTCACTTTATTATTTATGATGTAATATCATCTTTTTAAAAAATTCTTTCTTTTTTTAATAAAGTTTCTTTAAAAGTTTTGTCAAGGTTTTTACTAAAAGTTGCAATGTTTTATTTTTGGCAAATTTAACCTCAAAGACTGAATTTGTTTATTGATATTAATTGCTTTGGATCATGTTATAATAGGTATTTGCTGTCAGTTCTCTTTTCTAATGAAATGACTAGATCTACAGCTGAAATAAATAATACACATGGAAATGTTTTTGTTTTGGCCATAGTTTAATTTTTTCCTTGTGTTCCGACAGTCTCATTTCTTAACAAGAACAAATTTAAAATGTATTTTTTAAGACATAAAACTGAATTGAACAAATATTTTGGTGAGAAGGAATCCGTCTTCACTGCAAGAAAATCTTTTTTAACTTGTTTACTCATCTAAATAAGGAAATAAAATCTGTTCTTTGTGGATAAAGTCATTTGTATTTGTTTTTCCAGAAACTCATGGTTCAGTGTCCATTGTGTTGTGATTTGTTCAGACCAAAAGTTATAGAGAAGCATGCTGCCAACTGTGGGATAATTGCACCAACAAAACAGGATGGTGAGACCATATGAAGATCTTAATCACAGATAAAATCTATTGATCATTTAATATAATTTAAACTTTTACTGATTGGTTATCTCTCCGTATTAAACTTGAGAAAAGCAAATATTGCTAATTTAAATAATCTGTAATTTAGAATTTTTATAAAAACTAGAAACCATAAAGCCAGTTGAATAAAAATCCAAGAATTTATTTCATATGCATATCTCTTTCTCTCTTTTTTTTTTTTTTTTTTTTTTTTTATTATTATTATTATTATTATTATTAACCAGAGCAACAAAACCTTGTGGACTCAACATCCATTTGCAATAAGAAAGTGAGTAAAGAACTGTGTGATTTAAACCGTCCGTCAGAGTGTGAAAACTCTAAAGCTGGCCCGACTAGAAACACCGAGTCTGTGTTGAAAACTGAAACTACACAAAATGTAGCTACTGTTCAAAATCTGAATTGTCCAATTCCAATGAACAACAATTCCAAAGAATCTGCACATCAGCATTCAACTTCTCTTGCGTAAGTATTACAGGTAACCGAGTTTATTTGCAGAACAAGTAAATGGTAGAATATTAGTTAATTAGGTGAGTCTAAAGTGAAATTACGGTTCGTTACTTGATGCTTGTGGAAAGAACAAAAGAGCAACTTTTTGTAGATCAAAAGAAATGATCCATTTTTCTTGAAGTCAGCCTTTTAATTCTAGAATCACTAAAATCATAGGAATTTTAATGTTCTATGTCTCTTTGGCTGAAATGATTTTATTGTACTGTGAGGTTTTGTGAATGACCTACACTCTTGGCTTCAGTTTCTAACACATTTTCTGTGAATTGATTCGTTTAACTTTTTCTTCTCATCCTCATTCCTTATCCAGCCAATAAAAACCTTTATCTTCTGTTTCTCTTTTAAATATTTAATTCTGACAAAATGAAAATCAAACTTGGAATCCCATATGATCTTGACATTTAATAAATTTCTTTTTCTCTTTGCAAATCTCACATCAAGTAATACAATCTTCAAATGTTGCAAAATTTCTTCCAACATCAAGTGCCTTTTGTCTATTTGGAGAATAGCTATGGTGCACAACTTTGGTAAAGAGCAGAAAATGGGACAAAACTGGCCTGGACCTAAATGAAACATCGCTGGCTTGTTAAGCCATTTTTATTGAAAAATGGAAAGCCTCAAGTTGGATGTTTGGTGCAAGAGTTAAAAAAAGAAAAAAAAAAAGTCTCTTGCGTTTCATGGCTTCAAGTGGAGATGAAAAAGTTTGCTTTTTAACAAAGATGAAACACCTTCCCCCTTTTTTATTGGGCTGTTATCTTGATCGACTTCCTGGCAGAGGGATTAGACAAATGGGGGAAATGTTCACCAGATTTAATAGAATTTGATAAAAGACAACGTAGACAACATCTGAGATAATGCAATATTTGTAGAAACAACAGCTTTTGTAACTGAAGAGAATTGTTACAAGGAAAAAGAAAAAGAAAAAAAATCTCCATAAACAAATCAGAATTTGGAACACGTCATAGAATACTTTTCTAAAAAAAACTTTTTTTTTTTTTTCCTCCAGAAAATGTTTAACATTTAGGTTATAAAGTGTTCTGAAGAAAAACTGGAAACTTTATTGGGCATTGAAGAGACATTGTTTCTTCTCTGCTCACCTTTCACTTTTCCTTTAAATTTCTATAAATCACTTTCATGTGTCAAAAGTGCATTTTCAAGGCACTTTTTCAACTTCAAGTTTTATAAAATGTTAAAATTCTTTCTTTCTGTTTAGATTTCACTGTAAATTTTTGCAGAAACTGAATTTCAGTCCAAAGTAAATTGAAATTGTTTCTGTCAAATGTTTGCTCATTAAATAATCATGGCAGTCTGTCTCAGAATTTCAGTGTGGAAAATGATAACTTGTATAATTGATATTAGGTTGGTGCAAAAATAATGACGTTTTTTGACGTTAAAAAATACGTTAAAAACGGACATTATTAGGTCATTTTTGCGCCAACCTAATAGTTCTTTTATTTTGAGAGAGCAGTTAACCATATATGTTAGCACATCAATGTAATGTAGGAAAAATTTGTTGCAAGAGATTTTGATGATGGATGTCTGTTTATTAGATAAGAATTTAGAAAACAATTTTTCTTTTTTCCATCTGGACATGGAATGTAGAGACTTTGTTAACTCAAAGTATGAGGTCTTTTCCATTTTTAGAATTCTCCCCTCTCCCAAAACACATCCTCCATAATTCTTTGGTTGTGGGACATACAAGGAGGTGTAAGGAAATTCTCAGCCAGATCCAGTTCTCAATCTTTGGCCAGGCGAATAATGATTAAATGATTTTAAATCCAATATAAAATTATCTTCATGAATAGGAATATAATTTAAACATTTAGATGAGTGGGTTTGTATTTTATTTATTAATTATCCTAGAAGCCACCTTTTGGGTGGACTTTAGGTTAGCTCCTGTGGAGAGCTCTCAGGCCTTCTGCCTTTTACCCCCATCCTATGTACATAAAAGTTATAAGAATTTAGAAATAATTAAATTATCTTCATTTGACACCTTAATTTGGCATTAGTCTTTCATTGTATCCACAATCGATCTCTATAGTTTGTTTATATTTATATTGTATGCAATTTTTATTTTCTTTAAAATCCCTTCATATAGTCACTCATAAAAGACAGAGAACCTGAACTATGTAATATTTTGAATACATCACACTACAAGTATTAGAAAACAAAAACAAAAAAAAACCCTGACCAACATACCATGCCATGCTTAAGTTTTAATTACGGTTTAATTAGATGATACCAATTGTGATGAAGAGTGTAATTAAAGTTAAACCTTCAATAAAGAATTGGTTTTTCAAATCTTTCACTTTGTTCGATATTTAAATTTAACTTTAAATGACTTATTTAATTTTTAATCATGTTACTTCAGGTTCATTGAGATTAAAAAAACGGATAGATGTAAAGGTGTACACTGCTTTATTTATATAGATTGTAATGTGATGTTTATCTTAATGTTTTCTAACTTTCAGGTAAAACCAGAAAAAAGAAGATTGAAATTAATTCTTTTTTTATTAAAAGAATATCCTTTTTCATTAAACCAGATTCTGAATGTGTTGATTTGAATCTCTGTTTTGTATTTTTTTTTTATTTTCTATTTTGAGGCAAAGATTAAATGTAAATTTGAGAGCTTAGAATTTTCACTATAAACTGGATTCATTGCAGTTTTGAAGAAAAAAAATCCAAATTTTGGCAAAAATATTGACCATGGGAATATTAAAAAATTTTATTTTTTTACTTTAAATTAAGTTTCATTAACACAATAGAAAAAAGGAAGTTATTTTTATTTTTATTTTCCTTTTAGTCTTGAGATGGCTCCAGTTGAAAATGGCCACAGTGGACAGCAGACAAGTAAGCAAAATGTTCTTTCTTACAAGTTTGATATAAAAACTACTGAATAAATTGATGTGATGTTGAGATAATTCTGATTTTGGCCAAGAAGTCATGTTTCAAGCAGGCAAAGTTTTGAAAACTCTGTACCCTACAAAAGAACACAGTCAAATTCATTATTTTAGATCTCTGCCCTGGCAAAGGATCTTCCTTTTTTTCTTGACCAAATGGTTATACATGGAGAAGCTTGTCTGTGCAGAGCATTCACATTGATCAAATTTATTTCATTTAATTCTATCAGAAATTAATGATCTCTACACAGTTGTTTTTTTTTTTTTTTTTTTTTACTCCTTATTTTAATGGTTGAATCTCACTGACTTGTACCTATCTCATAATGCCTGCATTTCATCCATTGGTTGATTCTTGTTTTAGATGAAGTAACAAATTGAAGCAAAGAACAAAAATATTTTGTCCATTTAGTATTCTTGAATTATTTTTTATCAAGTTATTTTCTGATAACTAAGAGATCCAGTACTTTAAAAAAAAAAAAAAAAAATTACCATGATATTTTAAAAATATCAGTTTTTTTTGTTTTTTTTTTAAATTTTCAGTATCTTAATTTTTAAATGTAAAAATGAAAGTCTGCTTTGTGCATATAAGAACTAATTTTTTCATATTTTTTTTTCCCTCTTTTCATAAACTGTTCTTCCAGGAATGGAAACTGAATCTTCTGAGTAAGTTTATTTCCTGTATTTTATATTCTTCTCCCTGTGGTGTTTCTTGCTTTTGTTTTCTTTCTTTTAATTAAAGACCAAGTCCATAGTGTAACTTGTGTACACTTCTTAACAGGTTGGGAAGTGATGAATCTGAAACTCTGCCAAATTATATTATAAGGCCTTAGCAAAGAAAAAATATAAGATGAAAAAAGGATTGACTTTTTGAGCCAAATTAATTATGCTTTTAATCTAGTTTTTTTTCTTTGAATTCAAAATTTTCCTAGACTTGAAGATCAAATTAACAGCAAGAATTACCCCATCTTTTAGAGAGGAAAGTGCTGTTTGTACACTTTGCGTAATTGTCTGCCTGTTTTATTTAGGAATAAGACTTTTTTTTTCTTCTTTTTCTCAAAGCCTTGACCTGACATTCTACTCTTAGTTCTTTAAACATAGATGGTTTGTCAGCTAAATAGATTAATCTTTGGC
The DNA here is from genome assembly GCA_963932145.1 of Acanthosepion lycidas. Classification (NCBI taxonomy): domain Eukaryota; kingdom Metazoa; phylum Mollusca; class Cephalopoda; order Sepiida; family Sepiidae; genus Acanthosepion; species Acanthosepion lycidas. Next base: position 4,405,932 of record OZ010577.1, read on the forward strand.
CCAATTCTTTGCAATTTCATTTTTTTCATCTTCACTAAATATCAGGACACAACAAGCACTGCCAGGAATTTGCAAGAATAGTTTTTATTTGATTAACATTGTCATCTTTCTTTTTCAGCCATATCCCAGTGCTGAAACGGTGTTTCATTTGTGATTTGTCATACGTTGATGGTAAACCTTTCTTGACTCATCTACGCGCATGCCGAAAAAAGTATCAGAAATTAAAGAGACAATTTTCAGTCTTCTCTGAAGAGTCTGAGGAGCCACGACGCAAAACTCGTAGCCATTCCTTTCTTACAGACAACATGAAGAACTCTGTCAATTCAAACATTTGAGTGACTGTGTTTTCTTTTTTCTTACATCCTGTCACATATCAATATGACTGTGCCTTAACAGTGTTCCAGTTTTCTGGCATGTCTTGCCTCTTCAGAATTATCTGACCACCTGCCCCCAGATTGTAAACATTTGCCCTGCCTTTTCAAAAGAAATAAAATTTGTTATTGTTGAGCAGAATAAACTTTATATTAAAGGAAATCTAAATTTCATCCTGAAAATAAATGACATTGGCAATGATTTGTTTTTTTTTTTTTGTTTTTTAATCATTACTAGATGCAAATTCTTCAAACACCAGCTTAAGTTTTATGGGTTTTAATAAAATAATTGCCGACTCTGATTTGACATGAGAAGGTTCAGTATTAATGATTTTACAAATTTTTTTTTTTTAAGAGCCTTGCCAACTTTGCATGAAATATGACTTGTTCAGCTTTTGCTTATTACAACAGTTTTAAATTTAACTTCATTTCTTGTATTAAAACTAAATCTGATTTTCGTGTTTATCCACACGTCTTTGAGGAATTTTCTCACCAAGAATTACAGAATTGGGGGGTGGGGCTCTCTCTGATTGTTCGCGTTAGAAAAGAACTCCTGTATTTGTTCGTGAGGGCCTCAGACTTGACACAGAGACCTATATCAAGTGCTGCGAGGTAGTGTTACCTGTGTTCAAGAGGGTGGCTGGCTACTGGAAACAGGACTATGCATCATGTCACATAAGCCAGAGAACCCCCCCCCCCCCCCCGTTATGGCTGTCAGACAATTTCTGTAATCACATCACCCTTTACATCTGGTTACCTAACTCCCCAGACTACAACCTCCTTGATTATTATGTGTGGGTGCAGTTGGTTGGGAGATTAACAAAACTCTTTATAACACCAAAGATGAACTGAAGGCAAGGATTATAGCAGCATTCACCAACTTAAACAAGGAGACCGTCATGAAGAGTTGCAGAAGATTCCAAAGACGTCTAAAGGCAGTGGTTGAAGCCAATGGCGATTTTATTGAATAAATTGACTCTTTGTAAATGTTAATGTGATGTCATTTAGGCAACAATTTATCAATCTCACCCTGTATATATTTTCACATTCTATCGTAAAACCTGTAACGGTTGTTGTTACTTGGGCTTTGTAAAAGATGTCCTGTAAATAAAATAAGCTGCTGACTATTTTCTGTTGAAACTAAACGTTAACCTCTGGTGGGGGTGACGAGCGTTATTAGTACTGATAAATTTCATTAATGAAAATCTATAGGGGCAAGTGAACCAACAAAAAAAAAAAAAAACACTGCTTTATGTTTTATTATCTGCATATTCAATGTATTGTTGCTGCACTTTGGCTACTTTTCGTTGTTCCTTCATCAAACTGTGCGGACACTGCATTTCACACCAACTTATAGGAACCATCGTGTAACCTGCAATTGAAACAAGAAGTGAGTAAAAAAAAGTGAATTAACCAAATTTTACACTTGGTAAGAGGCAGTGAAAAGTTTTTGGCCTGGCTAAGAAGGGAATTTAAAAACAAAAAAAAATTTCTGTTTTGTGTGAGAGAGATGATGAGCATGGGAATTTTCTGTTTAAAAAAAGGAATGGTTATGTTCCCAGTCGCTGAATAAAAGTGAATTCCAACTTACCTGCATCACTTGTGGCTAAGACAACTCCAAGTTCATTTTCCGCTGTGGTCAGAATGTAGGAATGAGCATCTCCCAATGACAACTGAGAAAAATTAAGGATTCAAATTCTATAAAAGTAGACAAATTAGTTTTACTTACATAGCAGACATTGTTGTTAAACTAAGATTTCACTTCTCTTAATTGCAAAAATATTTTCTTCCTACAATGAGCCAGAAAATAGAAAAATGCCCATTAGGAAGGCAAGCCATAGAATTCTCAGAGACAGAAATATCGCATATTAGATGTGCAGCTAGTAAAGTGAAAGATTAGAATTTGCTTATCAAGGTTTTATGAGGATGATCTAATGTTCATACCAGAAAGGGAAGATGTGAGCTTGCAAGGGGGAGGGTCAGTTAGTCAATGTTTGGTAAAGGATACAACTTTGGCTACAATTATATCACCAGGTCGAAAACAATTGTACATCTCCACCTGGAAAAGAAACAAAAAACATGATTACAAGAGTAGCGAGATCAAGAGCTCTGAGGCTTTCCTTTTCCCATATACATTTGTGTACTTGTCATTTCACACACATGGAGAGGATAGTAGTTGGATGACCTGCTGACATCTGTTCTTTGCTTCCTCCAAGAAATGATGCCCACTATATCCTCATAAAAATAAAATGAGGAAAAGAAAAACCCGAATAAAATTATTGCTGATTCAGTTGGTTGATATAGTGTTAGGTTTCTGACTGAGGAAACCACAATCCAGAAATGGCATGCAACACAACTCAAGAAACCGAAATAAGTAAGAATTGCTTTCGATATGTGACAAGGTAGTAAACCACTATACAATTGCTACTTTATTTTAAAGTATATCAACCCTGGATGGGTCATTTAATGTTGTAGTTGTTGTACAGGACAAAAATCATAATGAAATAATAGCCTTTCTGTATTAATTACAATCAAAATCATTTTCATAAAATTTTTCCAATTTCAAAAGTAAACTCTTAATATGAAAACAATTAACATTTATAAAATTGAAGAATTAGCTTCAACAGGTAGAAATTTCATCTTTAAACCATTTCTTTGCTAACAAGGAGAATATAATTATTGCTATACCAAAATAATGTCATAATAAAGGTTCCTTTAACTGTATCATATGCCAAAGCCAGAAACAGTAATTGCTAATATTTGTTTAACTATCAAATAAAATAAGCAACCTTGTGAAGAATCATTTAAAACGGAAATTCTTTTGACAAAAGCTTACATTGTATTATGACTCCTAAAATTTGTAACATCTTAAAAGAGGAGATATACATTGGCCCACTTTCTCAACAGTGTAATGTACTTTGATTTCTTTTGGTATTTACAGACAGGAGGGTTGAGGGTAACTAAATATGTGTTTCTTTGAATTAGTTTGCTTCCTTTTAGTAAATTTATTTTTCTAAGGCTGGGGTTCTTCACCTGGGTTCAATCGAACCCCAGTTGTTTGATGAGTCATTCTTAGGGCTTCAGCAGAGGTCAAGACATACACACTGTGTGTGTGTGTCTGTTCTGTTCACCCACTCGTATGATTTATGACACCATATGCTCCACTTGACCATCATTGGCTGCAGCTGATCACATGCCTTGATATCTGTGCTGCAGGGAACTTGGTGCACTCACTCGTAGATTTGGGATTGCCATGACTGTACGCCATTTGTGATTTCCTGCCTAATATTTCAATCCCTTTATGTTGAGCAAAACAAAGAAAAAGAAAAAAGTGGTCAGATAAATACGTACAATATGGATTCACGTGGATAATGAAACATGATGGCAGTCAGCGTCCTCCATGCATGATTTGCAATGCCAAGTTGAGCAATTCTAGTCTAGCACTGGCAAAACTAAAGGAACATTTCCAAAAGCTTCTTGCATTATGGGAAATACAAGAACACAACATTTGCTGAATTCAAGGTGAAGAGAGCCAGATTTGATGAAAAGACTACTCTGCCTGTTCTTGGCTTTGCACTCATCACCAACCCAATCCTTACATCATCGTACAAAGTTGTGCACCTGATCACAAAGCAGGGCAAACCAAACACCATTGGTGAAACACTTGTAACAATACAATTTCTCACACACCCTTAGGAAATAAGTACAACCTGTTAGAAGTTATTAAGCAAATCATATAAATTTCAATAATTCAAATTTGGTTTGAAAAAATATTGTCAAACTTTAAACAATCAATTTAGATGTCAAAACAAAGCCTGGGTTAAAATTTTAGATAGTATCAATTGTCATCTGAAATTATTAGGCAAAACTAAATCACAATTTACTTCAATAATTTTGTCATGTGTTTTTTTTTTTTTTTTAAATTCAGTAGGTTCAATTTCTGATATGGTAGTTTTAATTACATTCCATAGATCTGCTTTGCTGTCATAATTTCATCTTCACAATTGACTAAAGATTTCAATCAGATTCAGATCAGGACTTGATAGTGGCCATTCCATTATCTTCAGTCCTGTAATTCTTTCATGCTCAAATAATTCACAGGTAACCCCTTAGATATATGAAACGGAGCAATGTTGTACATAAATACACACTTCACTTTGAAACTGCAAGATTTGAACTTGTACCATGCAAAGAAAATCTTGTTCATAAAAATTTTAATAGTTAGCACTGTTCAGTTTAACTGCTTCATCAACCTTGAATGGTCCAATAATGGTTTAGTCAACAATTCCAGCCCATATCATAACACTACCGCTTCCTTGTTGCTTTCTTTTAGCTACAGGCACATCTGAATTGGATAAAATCCATCTTTTGGTTAGTAACAAAAGGAAAACTACAGAAAGGAATTTTTCAAATAACCCCTGTAGAGAAATATAGCCCCAAAAAAGAAGTGGCTTTGTGTGAAACAATGGTGGAAGCAGCAGAGTTAGTACCTATAATGTTGTTTAATCTGGCCAACAAGACAGTAAAATTATTGAAAAGGGAAGAGGTAGGAATGGTTCTATCAATAAGGTTCATAAAGTGGGTGAGATATGACAAGCAGAGGTAGAGGTGACAGAATCAGGTTGGTGAAGTAAAAGAGGAATAAATAATAGCCCGTGAGGAATTTAAGGCCAGAATAGGTCGATTGCTGAAAGCCAACCGTGATGTGGTGGCTAACATTTGACAAAGAATCCGGACAGACCCACACAGTAAAAATACGGATTAATACTGGCAATCAAGTGCCAATCAAACTAAGACTGTATAAGAAACCCATCTATAAGAGACCACTGGTGGAGGAGGTGGTTAAGGACATGCTAGAATTAGGAATGACTGAAAAGTCTGAGTCTCCCTGGAGTTTTCCCATAGTAGTGGCAGATAAGAAGAATGGGGGTGGGTGTCAGACCCTGTGTCAATTTTAGAAAGCTGAATGCTGTCTCAAAATCCCTGGCAGTGTACCTTCCGTTGATAGATGATATCTTGGCCTTTCTGGGAAAGGCTAAGTATTCCTCAACGATAGACTTGAGATCGGGCTATTGGCAGATAGCCACCCCACCATGAGGCAGATCCTGAAAAGCTGCATTTGTATGCCATATGGGGTTATTTCAGTGTAGGATCATGCCATTTGGGTTGGTCAATGCCTCTGGTATTTTCCAGCAACTGATGTCAATAGTGTTGAGCAAAATGGAGGGTTTTTGCCATGGCCTATTTGGATGATATTTTGGTGTTTTCCAAAACATTTGAGGAGCATTTTGACCACTTAAGACAGGTGTTAGGATGGTTCAGGATACATGGATTGAAGGTGAAATTATTAAAATGTCAGTTCCTGAAAGAGGAAACAAAGGCTATTACCGGTGGTTCATCCCAGCATTTTCTAGGCCGGCTAAACCCTATGATAACATTGACCAAAAAAAATGCTATATTTAAATGGACAGAGGACTCTCAGAGAGCATTTGACAAACTGAAGGAGCAATTCTTACCCGGCTGTGCTTGGACAGGGATGGCCAAGTGCCAGGCGTACCGGTGGAAGTACCTGTATACTTCTTATCCCATAGACTCTCCGAAACGCAGCTGACATGGCCAGTGATAGAGGAGGATACGCCATTATGTATGCCTGGAAAAAATTAGATTACTACCTCAATGGCAGTTACTATCAAGACTCACCACAAAACACTCCAATAATTGCTGGAAGTTGAATGGACTAACAAATAGATCCAGTAGTGGGAACTAAAGTTGAGCAGGTACAACTTTAAAATAGAGGACCTGGCTGGATTTGCTGTCAAGAATCCCACAGCAGTTGGAGGCAGAATCTGTAAGGGTAGGGCCAGGAATGTATGATAGGGCCTATCAGATACAGGTAATCAAATTTCAATAGATTAAAAGACCGTCCTGTGTAGGAGTCTGAGACAGAAGTGACCACATAATTTGTGGTTGATTCTAACTGGAAAGAAACAATAATGGAATATCAGAGAGATAGTGAAATAGCTGCCCTCAGAGCAAAAGTATACGTAGGTAATACCTTTAAGTATGCAGTGCATGGCGAAATGCTATATTAACTCTCAGGAAATGATGAAGTGGTAAGGCTCAGATTGTATGTACCTATAGGGCTGAGAGCCAACATATTAGAGCAAGGTCACATGGGGATCAATATAACCTGTGATCTGATAGGGAGAACCTATTATTGGCCTGGGTGATATAACGAGGTCTCTAACTATGCATGGTGTGTTGGTTCCAAGTGAGTATGGTTGTGTCAGTGCCCTATGGACAGACCCCAAGAGGAAATGTATACATCGTGAGCTTTGGGGATTGGCTGACAGGTTAGCCTGAGGCATATGCAATACCTGATAAGAAAGCCCAAACAGTGTCTGATGATATTGACAGAGATATCGGACCCTATAGTACAACTAGTTACGGACCAGAGAATGTAAATAAGATAATGACCGAAGCCATGACGAGCCTGAATACAGTACATGTGACCACTTTCCCATACCATCCACAGAGTAATATGAAAGTAGAAAGATTTCATGGAAACTTGGGTGATATATTGACTAAATTGGCAAGGGATAATGCTAAGAATTGGGACATACATTTCACAGAGGCCTTGGCAGCAGTGAGGTTTACCCCGAATGAGATCTCTAAATTCTCACTATATTATATGCTGTTCGGGTGAGACGTGGTTTCTCCAGTAGATAACCTGTTAAAGCCTTGCAGAAAGTACATGGGGGAAGACCACCGCAGATTGATAACAGAATAACAGATAAGTTGTTTATTCAGGCCAGAAGGAGAATAAAAAGGGCACAAAGAAGAGGAAGGAGATGATAAACAAAGGGAGGAAGGGGGTGGAGTTAGGGGTTGGAGATCCTGTATTCTACAAGATTGACCTGAGGGAAGAAAAATTGGACCAGAGGTGGGAACCCTATTATAGAATAGTGGAGGAGACAGGCCCAGTGTCCTTTGTAACCTAGAACCAAATGGTGGGACAAGTAAAAAGAGCTCATGTCAACAACCTCAAATTGGCTGAGGTAGAGGATTGGGGGAAAGAGCTAAACAAAAGAACAGAAAAGGAAAAAGGAGGAAATCAACCCTCGTGAAACCAGAAGAAATGGAAATAGAAGACGACTTTGAGGAGGAAGAAGGAAGAGAAATAAGTCAACAGCTAGTAGAAAAAGTTATAGGTAAAGTGAGAAACCTGCCAATGAATCAACAGAAAGCAAAGGACCCAAGTGATGAAGTCCGGGGGTCTGATTCAAAACCACCCAAAGAGAAGGGGAGCTAAGCGACTGGGCAGAGGAGGATGAAATACCCCTCTCCCAACTCCAAAAATGGTTAAGGAAAGAAAATAGGCCAAATGTTGAGCCAGAGTTATCCATTAAGCAGACACTGAGAGGGGCTGGAAACCCAAAACTCAGAGAAAATACAGGTGAGAATGATGAGATGGATGGATGCGATGTTGGTGCGTAATGATGTCAGGTTCATTAGAAAAGCCAATCCAGTAATTAACAGTAGGAGTTGGTTGGAAAGGACAGAGGTGTGGATAGCGTGCCATGAGGGGCAGACAAATTTACTTATTGATGGTGTCATTGGTCTGCACAAGGGCCTGTGTATATCCGAAAGTACTATCTGCAAGACACAGCCAGTGGGTGAAAAGCGCCACACACCTGTCTGAGATCAAACCTGCTGAATATTGATCAGCAAAAAGAATAAAAGTTGAAATTGAAAAAATTAAAAGGGAAGAAATAGTGAGAAGAGAATAATTAAATATGAAAGTGTGTAAACGTGGAATGGTCAGAAAAATAAAGCAAGGAAATCTTGTTACACTTGCAGGAATGGCTGGCATGATGAGGCTTATACTACTGGTAATGATGTTAGCGGTAGGAGCTTGGAAGCACAGCCAAAATACAATTTCCAGAAAAACAAATGAAGTGACAGTAACATGATCAAAATGGTTAGTCACTTCCAGGATAGATTTGAACAGCTACAAATTGCTGTTAAATAAATTAGGAAGTGAACTACTTAAGCTGAGGCCAGCCAGAATGAAGGTAGTGGAGAATTATATCAGAGAGGAACAATAACCTTTGATTACTGTACTCCCTGGAGCTGGAGATTTCTATAACAGAGTCTCAATGGAAAGATATGGAAAATTATTTAGAAGGAATCAAACTGTTTCAAAAAGGAAAAGAGCAGTAATCTCCATTGTTGGAAAGGTGTTAAGCATTCTGTTCTGAACAGTGATTAAATCAGAAGTTAAAATTATAATGCAAAAGCTGGGAGGAGTGGCTAAAAATCAGAGAATTTTAGCCGAGGTGGCACAAGGAAGTATATCTATACTGAATGTGATGAGATTAGAATGGATGGAAAACAAAATAAGTATAAATGGGTTAATAATTGGTATCCAAAAATTGAGACAGAAATTAGCCAATATCTCTGTAGCCATGACAATTGACTTACAGGGGTTAAGTACTTTTGTCCAGCAATATTTTCAATTAATGATAATTCTTAATATGGTACGCTAGACTAGCCAATCCATGATAATTTTGCTAGAGCACGAGAACTCAGCTGGACATGTTATCATTGGGCCATTTGTCCTTGAGTAAAGTGTGACATCCCCACCTGGTGTCGCTGCGCCAAATGTGACGTCTGCCTGGCCGCGTCCGTCGTGCTATCCCGGTCACGTGACCAGTTATGACGTCACCCGTCCTATCCTGTTCTGTGACGACCAATGTGACTTGGTATTGGTCGCAGCACAAAATGTGACGTTCTAACCTTTTGCTGATTCGAATGGGAATCTGGTTAGATCCGGTATCAGCCTTGTCATTCCCAGCTCGCCTCCAATGTCTGGTTACCGAAATAACTGTTTTGATTTCCAGTCTAACCTACCCACGTTGTGATTTGATCTTAGGTAGACAAAATCAATCAGTCGCCGGGCCGTAATGCAAGCCGTGTTCGATCAAGGGCAACACCGCACAAGTATATGCAAAAGAAAAGTAATAACTCGAAAAGTTCAAATATGTTAAAAAAAGGATAACAATATTTTATATCTGGTTGCTGAATACAGGACTGCGTTTTTCTACCAACCCGCTTATATGGATTCGTGACACTTTGTGTTTGTTAGGCGAGTCTTAACATCTTAAATTGTTCTTTTAAGAAACTGGTTATGGTGTATCTTCAGGCGATATTCGTGAAACTTGTTTTGGTGGTGTGAGTCTAAGTCGATCTTCAAAAATAAATTGTTCTTGGTTAGAAGTTGACTTCGGAATTGCGCGGAATCTTTCAGTTAACTTTTTGCGAGGTGGGCCCAACTCAATTCAACTCAGCTGCGAACTTCACTGGAACTGCTTTTCACTCGTTGCGACTCTGCTTATATGGACGCCGACCAAAACCTGGGTGGGCTTGTCAGTGTTTGAGGTTCCTTGATAATTCTAAATCCACAATCCACTTCTTTGTTTTCGGTCAGGAAAATTTATTGTTTTCCATTTTTGGAAGTCTTTTCGTCCTCCCACCTTCTGTTCTCATATTGGTATCTCACCATACCCTCAGTGGGTGTCAACGGGTTTCCCCTCTCTCTCACAGTGGCATCTCATACCGATCCCTTCAGGGGTGACAACAGGCCTCCCCTCCTACTTCACATGATTACCTTCGCCTAACGCTCACACCAGCATTCAGCCAATGGGTGCCCAGCAGTGTGCGTGTGGCCAGACCAGCCACGGTTTAAAAAATCTTGCTCAAAAAAAAAAAAAAAAAAAAAAAAAAATCTTCCTCTTTTTTTTTTCTTTTCTTTCTCTTTCTGCCTGACAACAAACCCTTGGACTCTTATCTTAGCCAAATGTCACTTGGACTTTATCATATGGAATTCGTCAACGAGATTTTCGCCAATTATCAAGTGGGTGGTCAATTGGACGTATCGCACCTTGGTGCCAATTATTCGTTCTGATAAAATAATTTCGCTATCATAGCCAGCCCTGACAATAAACAGGTGTTTTTCCCAAATGACATGGAGGTGGTTCCACGGACATTTTGGTTTCGGTCAAGCTTGACCTAATTAATCTTTATCTCCCAGCACCCTGTGGGAGGTCCAGCGGGCATTTTGTTTTTCGGTCAGTGCGTGTTTAATTAATTTTTATTTTTATCTCTTTAGAATTCTGCTGTAGGTCGCTTGTCCAACTTGAAATTTTTAATATTGCCATGGGCAGATTGGATATATCTTACTCGCCGCCCTGTAACATAAATCAGATTAAATCCGAAACATCCGCGACCTTTCTTCCCTCACTAATGAGAATAAAACCTTTAGCATTTTTCTTTGTTAAAAAGAATAACATCGTTTAGTGTCCTTTTCGTGATGGCTTCTTATCACCTAAATTTAATTCTCGTCTTTCCTTTTTTTTTTTCTTCTTTCTTTCTAGCTACCTAAATAGTGTCACAAAAGAGAAAATGGTCATTTGAAGACATTGCTGTTGAAAATACAAAGTGAGTTACCTCACCATTTGAGGTTGTTTGTGGACCCCACTGAAGACTTCTGGAGATACTAGAAGGTATTAAATTGTGTTACTTTACTAAATGATAACTTTTGGTTTTAATGGCCCTACCATTGTTAGACAAAGACGGTGATTTTGAGATATATCAGGTGATAAACTTACCGATCCCCTGCCCCAATGTAAAATACAGGCTGACGGTTGTTACAAAGTATCAAATTGAGGCAGAATATATAGCTTTAAATTCAGCAAGAATGAAAGCTATGTTACTGACGATGGAAGAAGCAAAGAAATATAAAACTGATGCTTTAGTAACATGTACTTTAGTCAGTTCCATTTATAGATTGCGTGTGCTTGAATTGTTTAAGGGCAACTGTAGCCGTCACACCAAAAAGGACCTGCTGGAACAGGGCAGTCGTCTCTTGTACAGAGCAGTCATCTCTCGTTGTCCTCGTTGGCTCCCTCGACCCCGACTGCCAAAGCCTTCAGACACACTCATTTTATAGACCATGACAAAGCAGCCGATTGGTTGAGTGGGAGAGATTTAGATATGCATAGGTGCAATCTGCCAATTCTCCCTTCCTCCAACTGCTCTGCGACACCATATGCATGCAATGCGTGGGCGTTTTCAGTCATGATGTTGCTTATCTTGCCCACGACAATCACAAAAGGAGATTAAGGAAAATTGTCGAGTGGAGGTTTTGGCAAATACACTAATACCACAAGCTGTTAGTATATCTGATGGGGTTTGGGCTGTGGCCACCCAGAGTCAGATGGATCTATCTAGAGTATGTGGGGTGGGGAGTTCTTGCTGGAGCAATAAGGATTAAAAAAAAAAAAAAAAAAAAAAAAAAAACACCATTGGCTTTGATAGAGATACATTTGGGATGTTCAGCATTTAGAGTATCAATCTCCCTTCCCTTATCAAGCCGAAGAGAAATATGAGGAGAAAGATTCATTGGTGAAGTTCATCAAAATGAATAATTGAACAGGAATGTGGAAACCAGTGGTAGAGAAATTCCCTGAAGTTCCATTAAAGCTGATGCCAAAGCATTAAAGCAGGTAGAGAGAATTAGTTTTGAAAAGACAAATTGAGTGCCATGGGAAAAGGGAATGCAATAAAGAGAAATCATTCAGGGATCATAATGGCCCTATCCATTATGTTTAGGTATCTTAGTAGTTATAGCTGCCATACTGACAATAATAATGAAGCTGAAAAAGCCTTGGAAGAAATCAAATAATACACAGATATTGGCAATCTTGCATCAAATTAAGAATGGGATGTCATTTAGTGTTTGTTACTCAAGCAGACTGAATCCAGACTAGCAAGAGGCCGAATTGAATGTGTCAGGATCGACATCTTTAAAAGGGAAACCAACATACCCTACTGTGGAGAAAGGAAAGTCAATCAAGAAAATTAACCATAAAAACTGGTCAAGAGATTAAATTGTAAGGGATGATGTGAACTCTAACGTAAATATATATGCTCATGGACTGGAAAGAAGAGGAAAGACATTTTAATTACACTGCATGTTTAGTGGAAAACAATGTATGAAGAACCTTTGTTTTCATTTATTATTTTTTGGATGTCATTTACAATTAAATGACAAAAATGGGGAAGGGAGAAATATGACACTGGCAGTAAGAAATTAAGATTAAAAAGGGTTCATGTGGAACCCCTGTATAGAATTGAAAGGGATAAAAATGTTAAAATTGTTAAGGTGGAAATATGAATTGAAATATGAAGTGAGGGGGTGGTGAGAATGGAGTTTTTTGTTTTTTTTCTTTTCTTTCTGATAACCAGGCCAATGATGTAAGCAATCTGACATTTGAGAAGTGTAAAATGTAATCTGAAACAAATTTGCCAGGCTGGGAATGTAAACACCCTGAAATATGCAGAGAATTATTTGGAACATATCTTGAAAAGTTATCAAACAAGGAAAATTTAAAAAACATAAAAAGTTGTTATCAGGAAAAATCATCATTTTGAATAGTTGACCGCTTTTTATTTGAAGATCATTGTTGGCTGGGAAGTGAGTTTGAGTAAAGCCAAAATGTAAACAATGGGATTTAAAAAGTCGGAAAACAAAATGAAATTCTTTTACATCAAGGGACATAGATCATAATTTTTAAACACAAAAGTTTCTTAACGAAAAATATTGTTTGGGTAAACAGCCAATTGTCGAAAGGAATGTTAAAACAAAGTTTATTGTCAAAGGGATTATTGTTTTGAAATAGCTGACTGCTTTGTTTGAGGATCAGTGTCATGTCTCCAGAGTTGGAGAAAATAATTAATTGGCGAATAATTAATGAGTTTTGAGGTGTGGTAGGAGTTAGGTGAAATACATATAAACTAAATGCTTAGTTGGAGTGAGAGATGCAGACAAGACATAACAATAGTGGAGGAGGAACTGTGAACCCCATGTGACCTGATGCCGAGAGAATTCCTGACCTAATTTCTTGTGTATGTTTTAACCTGCTCCAAGTTTAAGAAGCAAGAAACAGAGTGTCACAATAGAGAGTTTAACGGGAAGGGTTAATTTTGTTGTATCAATGACTATATACACCAACTGAAAATTAACCCTGCAACTTTGTTTGTTATTTGTTATGATACTTGTATTTTTACCAGTGGAAGAATTCTTTGTCCTTTTCATAGCACAGTTCAACCATAACTAAATTCAGCACTTAAGTACAGGTATAAATTCAATCTTCACTGCTCTGTGAGCAAAGAACTGAATATGGGGCAGGGCAGATAAAGAACTGAAGCAGTCAGCAGATAACCGGTGTGAGAAGGACCCTGGATTGAGCCAGGCTGGCCATGTTATAAGTTAACCCAAATTTCTCTTTCAAATGACACCATCAGCAGCAGAATAGATGACATGAGCAATGAGATCTTGTCCCAAGTATTTGAAGATCTGATTTCAAACTCAGCAAAATTAAGCCCCCAACTCAACAAGATTACCAGCATTTCTAATCTAAGCCTGCTTGTATTCATGCACCATGTGAAAGACGACATGATGAAGAAATATTTTTTTATTTTGCAAGCCTCTTACAAAAACCAAGGCAGATGAACTGATAAAACTTGTGGATGACATCTTCAGAGACAATGATCTTTCATGGAATATGGTTTCTACATTTTGCTCAGACACAGCTCCAGTCATGTTGGGATGAAACTCTGCTCTTGGAGTGCTGATGAAAGCCAATGTATCACAAATCATTGTTACGCATGGTGTTCTGCACAAGTGTGCATTGGCAACAAAGACCTTGCCTCCAAAACTGGTGTATTTGGAGCCTTGCTGACAGGGCAGCCAATCACTGGATAGCTGAGGAATATGCATCAACTCTTTGGTCTGCTATTAGGAAAGTTGGTTCACTGTATCATGCAAGACAATTTCTCTCTCCAGAATCTCTCTTACATTATGTCTACCATTCATCAATGCCTAGAATATTGCTGCCACACATGGTCTGGCACTCCTGTTATAGATTTATAGATTCTTGATAAAATACAAAGAATATGCAATGATATTGGTCCTGACCTGACATCTTGGCTTCAGTCCCTTTGCCATCACCATAATGTAGGTTCCCTGTGCCTTTTCTATAAAATGTAATTGCTCTGATGAGCTCTTCACTATGGTACGCAGACTTGATGAATTTAAGCACAGTACCAGATTGGCAGCAGGGTCACATCATTTTACAGTTGAATTAGCTATCGATGTAATCATAGGTTCTTTGATAACAGTTTCTTTTCTCAACTGTGGAACACTCTTAATGTTTTTCTTTCTCCTCATATTCTCTCATACTCAGTAACCCCTTGTCTTAGTGGCTTTATTGCCTTGCTTGGGGTGAAATGATTAAAGAAAAAAAAAAAAGTATCATGAGAAGGGGGTGAGAATGACAATTTCTGGCCAAAAATAGTTGACTCTTACAGAAAAGGTTGTTAAACAAGTGCTAGAGTTGTAACTGCTGTGCATAAGAAGGAAGAAAATGAGGGACAACTGGAAGAGATTGGTTGCTGATGTGACTCATTACCAAGAGAGATTGTATATCTCAAGGATCAATTGTGAATGTGGAGGTGTGATTAATATATTGAAGGATATGAAGGTGGAAACATGAACTGGTACTGCAGAGGTGTTGAAAAGGGTATTTTGAGAGATACAGAGGTCCACTGGCTAAGGTGTCAATAGATAATGGAACTATCTATCATTCTGTATTGTCAATGTTTGAAAAGGAGAATATTAAATGATTTTTAGGGTTATATACAAAAAAGTGGTAAAATAGAATTGTGTAGAGAGGTGATCAAACTTGATGGACATGGCAGAAAAAGGGAATATTTTGCCTGTTGAGGCAGGATTCTGGTACAATGTGTCACCTAAACTAAGACAGGCAGAGCAATCAGTGCTTGAAAGCACAGCATCCAGATATATATGTATGATAAAGATATAGTTTTAATGCATGCTATATGTATAGATATAAGTGCTCAATATCAGAGATTGACCATTTGTAAATATAAAAGATATATATATATATATATATATATATATATATATATATATTATATAATATAAAATATTCAAGTGGACACTGAGATCAGCATCAAGCAGCATGTTTCATGCTTGAATGCAATCTTTATGGCCTGAAGATTACATTCAACAATAAAACAGATTGTCACCACTAGGTGCTGAGATCAGTGTCCACTTGTATCAGTGGCAACTCTGGGTCATCAATGTTTGTTGGGCTCATTACAATTTTTAACAAAATATACAATTAATATAACTTAGATGCTAAAATGATTCCTTTACTCTAAATAAAATACTAAATTTTAAAAAATTTGTGCATGTAATTAAAAAAAAAAACACATTTTGGTATTTTAATATTAATAGTAATAATTGTATAAAAATAAACATTTATTTTCAAAAAATTTTCAGACATGTAAAATAAAAAAAGAGTAAAGACAAAGCCAGATATGCTTGTTTTTTTTTTTTTAAAATAATGTGTGTATCTGTCTTGAGTGTGTGTTTGTGTATATGTCTAGGCATTAGTGTGTTTATGTATCTCTGTATGTTTATGCATCTTTCTGTCTGTGAATTTTATTGTACATTTATGATCAAGTTCTGCAGAGTGATATCATACTTCCTCAACACTACCCTAGTCACACTCCTCACCCCAACCCTCCAGTTGACAAGTTACGGCTGCCATTTTGATTTTTGCTAAATTTAATTTGCTCTTTCTCAAAAGATACATTCTGCTAAAAAACCTTATACTCTACAGAAGAAATTATTTAAAATGGACATTTGAAAACAATAAGTTGAAATAAAAAGGTGCTTGAAAAACAGGGCATACAAGCTATTAAAATTTTTTTAAAAGATTATTTATAAAATTAAAGCAAGAAATACATTCCCTATTAAGTATGTCTCAAGCTTTGATCAGACTCAGACCTACTAGTCATGTTAATTTTATTTTATTTTTTTTTTTATTTACTTTTTTTCTTTCTTTCTCCTTTATTTTGAACAATATCAATGAAATGTATTTCCATCAATATTTTGAGACACAGAGTTAAAACAATTTTAAATCCAGCTGAAGTCAAGAATGAAAACGACACACTACGAAAAATATTTGTTGCTTTAAAATAGATACACTTGAATGTTGACTTACTCAGGTTAAGCCTAACAAGCCTCACCCCCAGATTCGTCACTGGTATACACACACACATCCAAGCATGGTACTGCTGGCAGTCATTAGAGATAGTGAGAGGCTGGGGTCTAAAAAAATTAGGGAAGAAATTTGGGTGAAGCCCCCAGATGTACATTACAGAACTCGGTGGGAGAAAAGAGAAGAGTAATGGATATTCATTCCAGAAATAATATTTCCTGGACCTATGCAAGGTTGTTAGTTTCAACGGGCAAGAGGAGAATGATAAAAGTCCTACAGTGGTAGTCTACTAGTCACAAAGGGAGCAACATTTTCTCACATGGATGAGCAATTATCGAACAGAATAAAGAAAATTTCTTCAGTCAAGAGGAGAGATGTAAATAAGAAAGATTATTTATTTCCTTATTTTTTTGTTAATCTGTAATTTTATCAGTGATCTTAGATCAGGTTGGAGCAGGGCTATGTGATATAAACTGAGAATTAATGCCCCACATGAGTAGGGGGTAACAATGTTGGGCAAATAAAGAATGGGTAGGAAAAGTAGGAAATGAATAAAACATTTGCTAAGCTGATCATTGATATACATTTGTCTTTGTGTCTGCAAAATATTTGTACAAGTTTCTACATTTCTCTGTTAATATTGCATTCAATATGAGCCAGAATTAGCAGCCATTTTTAGTCTCTGACCTAATATTTTCTTTTTTGTTGCACTTGCAAAATTAAAAAAAAAAAACAAAAAAAAAACAAAAAAACAAGGAATTCTGATTTCTGCAAAAATCACTTGCCTTGTCCTTTTCTGTTGCACGAACATCTTCTTTCCTGAAAATGAAAAAAATAAATATAATTGTCATATTAATTCAGGGAATTTTTTTCTATTTCCTAAGTTTTGTGAAAATCATCACTTCTATTTTTCCTGATTAATCTTTTTCACAGAATCTTTTAAAATACTTTTTTCTACAAACATTTGATAAAAAAAGAAAAAAAAAAGAAAGTCTTATTGCTCAATAATAAAATCTCCTTCAAATGAAATGCTTTACTTTTGAAGGTAAAAGAAAAAGTCTCTCATCTGGCACTCATCCCCAATCATCACACTTGGAGCAGATGAGAAATGTTCAATAAAAAAAAAAACTTAAGTGAACCAATTGAAAAAAAGCAAACAAAAAGCAAAATGTCTGGATTTCAGTATCACGATTCAAGGGAGACAATTCCTTACTTTTCCATAAAAATAAACACGAAACGCCATTTACCTGATCATCCCACGAAAAGGTTCCCGTAATTGTGTTTGGCCAACATTTTGGATTAAACATTTGCAAAATCTAGGATTCACATTTGTGATCTGAAAATACAAAGAAAAATAATTTCAGGCACTGCAGTTAAAAACGTCCTTGTTTTTTCTCGTTGAGGTTTTTGTTGACAAAAATATGAAGAGAAAAGTTTACTAAAATTCTCATTAAATTCAAACATTCTCTGTTTAGTTCTCTTCAGTCAGTTATGTGCTATGCGTGATACACGCTTAGGCGATCATGTATTTTTCGATACATGACTGACGAGGCAGATGTTTTCCTGCAATAGGTTGCCGTTACTTTCAGTGGTTGACCAGTTGCCATCCAAGGCTATAGAACTCGATCTATCCTGCTATTTAACCATAGCTGGGAGAGAAGAAGAGGATTCACACCTTTCCCAAGGGTATTAGCACATAAGTGAATGTAATGGATTTGACTGGAATTCAAACGCGGCTCTCCGATTCCTCAATCGTAGCCGGTATCCATTACTCCACTGTGCCTCCTCCTGTTCTCTTTTTAATGAACAGAAAAAGGATAGATTGATTTTTTTTTTTTTTTTTTTTAATGGCTTATCAACCGGTAGCAGATTATCTAAAGTCAAAACATATTTTACAGTACCCATCGTTTGCAAGTAGTCCCCAAATTTTTGAGCTTGATGAAATGGGAGTACATCTCCAACAAAGATTTCCATCAGATAATGGGTCTTGAGTCAGAGTTTCAGGCATCATTACGATTAACTCACATGGTGTCCCAGATTTTTGTTGGCTCCTTGTCAGTGTAGAATGCCAGGCTGATATAAATGTGGACATTGTACAATCTTGGAAACTCTTAAAAATTTCTTCTTTTCTGTTGGTGATAATCCGGGTTTAGTTTGGTATGCCAAAGTCAATTTGCCAATATAACTATATGTCCTCGATAAATACATTAGCTTCCCAATCATTTCTCGTGCATTACTATGGTAGATGTTTTTTTTACTTTTCCAAATATGCCCTCTTGATATTTTCATTAATAAAAAGAAAATTTTTTACTTCAATGGTGTAAACTTTTAATTAATTGGTTAAATCATAAAGGGCACTAGTCACTTAATGTGATCTCGGCTGGTAAGAGTAGATGACAGCATTCCAAATTTATTGTGCCATTCAGTCATTGCAGCCATCAAATAACAATTTGTACTATTTTTTTGTCACTTATGGAGTCTTTACTTCTTTGTGTGTGTTTATAAGAGAGTACCTAAAAGTTCTCAAAATCTGGTGAAATACCAGATATCAGATTTTTTTTTAAATTTAAGTATTAGGCCAAAGAATTTTATAAACGAGTGTGTGTGTCTCTCTTTCTCACACACACACACATATATATATATATATATATATATATATATATATATATATATATATATATTACCAGTTGAATTACCTATGCCTTGCTGCATGTCATGCATTATTTTTGTAAGAAAATGATGATTCATTTTAAATCATGGTTATAATTTATGGAGAAAAATGATGCATTTCAATATTACTCCATGATCTTACTGATGTGACCTCCATTTGCTGACTTTCTTCTTCTATATTTTGGATAGGAGTCATTCGCTTGTTCAAATTTAAATTTAATTTAAATCAAAGGGAAAAAAAAAAAATTTCAATTGGGGCTGAGGATGCCCCACCAGGGACCTCCTTGGAACAAAATGAAATATACTTATCCAAGTATCCTAGAAATCATTCTCTTGTTGAAATTTAAATGAATTAATTGGGATCAAATATAGCTTAGAATTTGACAATGATAGAATAAGGAGTAAATAGAAAATGTTTATAAATCTAACACATTTCACTTTTATCTAAATTTCATTGGAGATTGAGATATAGAGAGAAAAAAAAAGGAAAGAAAAAAATTTTGGTATTGTTTGTTTTTTTTCATTGGTTAAGCAGACTTCACATGCATTTTGTCTTGTAGTGTTTGAGTGTATATTTATATGTGTAAGCGTATCCTGATTCTAGATTGTCTATGCAGGATTTGGGTGATTTGTATGCATGTGTCTAGAAGGCATTTTTATTTATGTATGGCAGTTGTCCATACATAACACCATTTGTTGTGGTGCTAGTATTAGATAGACATTTTTAGATTCTTTAAGTATGGATTTTATAAAAGTGTGTGTGTGTGTATATATATATATATATATATATATATATATATATATATATACATACAGGAATAGACTCCCTCTTGATCTTTGTTTTGCAAAGCCAAGTCATGATATATATATATATATATATATATATATTACACGAGAGAGAGTGGTCTCTTTATCTGAAATAAAGCATATAAAGAGTAAATTTGATATTTTATGGAAATTCAAAAAATGTTAAATATTTTGTTGATCAAATAAATAAAATTGTGTGTGTGTGTGTGGGGGGGGGATAAATGAAAGGAGATGCAACTGGAAATGATGGCATAATTTTTTCTTGCAACCTTAAGAGATTTTCCCCTGCCAATATAAATTCTCTGATTTTAATGTATGTTTCTGAATGTTCAAACACAAAGAAAATGTTTTATCGACAGCAACAAATGATAATCTGTGTAGAGAAGAATGAAAGATGACAAAACATCTTGACACAAAAGGATAACAGTTTTCTCTTCTCCAATGTGTAAATCCATCACTGATAAAATCCCAAATTACTGACAAGAAAATGTACAGTAACGTGTATCTACCATGTTCCAACAAACACATAATAAAGATGAAGTCTTGATTTTAGTGTGAGAACCAATTTGAGATAAACATTTCTGATAATATATTGCAATCATTTCATTGGATATGTTCATGGATTGTTAAAGAGGATGCATTGTGTGTTTTAGGCTCAATGTTTGCTACTTTGAAACAAATCCCTTCTAAAGAACATTATCTTAAATGGTTGATATTTCAAAATTAATCTTTCAGATCTATTCCCTTTTGCAAACTTTATAAAGCATCATTGGTCTTGACAGACAGATATTGCCGTACAGTACAAACATTCTTATTCGTATTGCTTTAAGGTCATGAAATTCATAGAGAATATAAAATGATGAACAGTACATCCATCAAAATTTTTGTTTCCCCACAGGATTCAACATTAAACAATCATGTCTGGTACATGTTTGACTAAACCTGTTAACACCGAAATCTTCCTATTTTACAAGCAATATTTCTTGCCAAAACAATATACTCGTCTATTATTTCCAGAGATTTTCTATTTAGTTTTACCCTCAACAGAAATATGGTTATAAGTAATAATGTTGATGAATCAAAAGCATTTGATGTTGATTGAAGGGAAACAACATTTATCTGCTCAAACAAGGCATCACACACCACCTCCAAAAGATACTTAAATTTGCATCAACAGAAAGCGACTGGCAAACTTGCTGTAAATTTACAAAAACTCTTAAAAAAAAATAAAAAAAAAAATAATTCAGAGTTTATAGAAAAAGCTACCTCTATTCCATATTTGTGTAGAAATGTATCATTCATTATGGGACAGAGGTAGTAATTTTTGGTCATATATTTTCAATGTAAACACTATGGTACCTAAGAAAATTTGATGGAGATTTTCATCAGGACACTGTGTAGATTTGATATTTAGGAATTTCCAATTCTGTAAAACAAAACAATTTAGTTGGTTCATTTGAAGAATGAATCTTCTTTGAACACAAGAAACAAAATTTAAAATCTTATGAAATGTGTTTTAAAGTTTTTTGCATTTATAAATAGGGATAGGGAGTAGCAATAAATGAAACACTTCACTTTAAAGACTTTATTTGTTGTGCTTCCAACAAAGAATCTAAAGAAGTTCTGGGAATTTCATTGAACTTCTTATCTCCCAAACATATCGGTCATCCAATGATTGTGTTAACATTGATTCACCATCAGGTTTTTGATTTGAAAGTCAAAGGTTGTCTGAATCAGCTGTTGGTGTTTTTTACATCTCATTAATTGTGTGTGTGTGTGTGTGTGTGTGTGTGCCACAGTCAACTTTAACAAACAATACTTGAAAGAGTGTGAGTCAAAAGAGTAAAGTTTTTTTTTTTGTCTTTTTTGTTTTTTTTAAGTGTTATAAAAACAGAATTTGTTTCAATTTAATAATCCTGACATTAAAGAAGAATAACAAGATTTTACAACCAGGTAAATAGAGGCACTAAGTCTGTTTCCAATTTTGATGGCCCACCCTCTGGATAATTTGAAGCTACCGGTTGTGGAAAATTTCATAGGAATATTTAATAATTTCCTGAGATCCTTAAGGAACACAGATTAATTTTTTTCTGACACATGAAACTTTTACTCAACTATGAATTCAGTGTGTGTGATATTTGTCAATCTTTTCAAGAATAACATCAATTTCTTTGATGAGCTCAGGTGAAAAACCTTTTTAGTAATAGTCCAAGTATTTTTTCATGTTTCAATTGAAAAATGTAAAAGAAAATCATTCTTCTTTATGAGGAGAGCAAATCCCAAATATAAATTACCTTGTCCTTAGGAATATCTCCACCTTTAGGGAACAAATTTATAAATGGTATTCTAAGTATAAATTTGTTTTTCAGATAGACAAAAATTCTGGTTGTAACCTCAAAATCATCTCGACAAAATGAAAGAAAAAAAACAGATAATTAGAAATGACAAGAATTTGATAAATGTTATATATGTAGATCCTATCAAAAATTGCCCATGACAAAATAATTTATTTGGTCAAATTTTAGTTTCAAAAGACTGAAGTTGATGGCAAAACAAATGAAATACAAAAATGTGGTGAATTGGTAGTGAAGAATTGATAGCTTCAGACTTGAAAATGGTTATTTTATTAGACAACTGTCAAATTGAAATATGAGAAGACTTAATTCATGAGTTAACAAAAATTGAAAATGTTCGGCAACAATTACACCCAGGAGAGCAATTCAAAGAAGGAAAAAATGAAATCATTTTTATGACATAATAGATTAAAATAAGACAAAGAATATAGCTGAAGACATAATCCCAAAGTTTTCAACAGAGTGGTGTGTAATCTATCAACTTTAATTTTTTTCAGAGAAAGAGTTATTATACATTTTGAAATTTGCCCAAGCCAATTTCCAGATTTTAATATTATTGGAAATTTTTAGAATATATTAAAGAGAAAGTACCAGATAAATTTCCAGAGATTATTGATCAGTTTTGTGAAATCACAAAGACTAAGTTGGCAAATATTGAAAACTACTTTGAATTTATATTCTTCAATGCCAAATGAATTTGTGTTAAGTAATGTTAATATGAAGTTCTAGTGAATTGTAATAATTATAATTTGTTTTAATTTTTGTAAAACGAAAACATTTAATTGCAAAATTTTTTGTAGTTTTTAAAAGTGCTATCATATAGTGTCTCTCATATATATATATATATATATATATATATATATATATATATATAGAGAGAGAGAGAGAGAGAGAGAGACAGAGACAGAGATTCTAGGTTAATATGTTCTTTGATTTTTTTTTTGTTAAATCTAAATTCAGTTTTAATGCACTTGATACAATGCGCCAGAAACATTTGCTTGAAACAATAAATGACGCAGTCAGAAATTCTGATAAGAAGGTGACAATGGTGGTACTTAACATCAAGATGGTTAAAGATTAACAGAAACACTAACATTAGTTCTTCATTTTCAGTTAATAATCTACCTCAGATCCCCAAATAAACAATCTTTAGATTCAATTTCTTCAAATCTATAAGTGCAGAAAAATAAAGAGAGACCACTGGATAGGAACAAGTTTTAAGAATTAATTTTCATTATTTTAAATCTAAAATTTCATCACAAACTATTGGGTAGAATTTTTAACTTTTAGAATTAAATACTAACACACAAACACAAATAGATACAGAAATTGCTATTTATAAATTATTCAATTACACTTTTCTGATGTGTATAATGACTTTTGAAAAATTTTATCAGAGTTGTTTAATGCTAGAGCAATGTTCGAGTTGTCATTTGATATGAAGATACTGCATACCTTAGCTGTAACAATGGCTCCCACAGATGGGACAATATTTTGATCTTTGGCACTTCGAACTTCAACCAAGACCTGAAATAAATAAATAAATAAAATAGAGATATAGAAAATAAATCAAAGATTGAAATCATGACATTTCACTTTTAGACATTTTTTTCTTGATTTTAAAAATAAATTTGCATTTCAACAAAAGAATTTTATTTTTTTCTCCTGGAAAAATTATCCAATACAAAAAAATATGGAATTATTAAGAATGGCAAAAGAGGATGATAATCATGTTTCTGTATAAGCTTTGCTTTTAAGAGGAAATTTGTCAAAGAAAGCTGAAAAATAAATTCATCCATGAATAAAAAAAACATTCATCAGTTAAAAAAAAAAATGTTTCCTTATGAAAAATATTTCATCCTAATTGAGCAAAATCAAACTGTAGAATCTTTTTGGGTGAAAGTCATGAAATTCCAGTGCAAAGGTTTGTAATAATAATGTGAACATTTTTATGGTTTCACAATAATTTCTAAAGATTCTTTTAGAATTTGAGGAAAAATATTCCACATAATTGCAGCATTTTGCTAAATTTCTTGAATAAAAATCAAAAACTGACCCATACATGTTTGGAAATAGTTTCCGTTTTCTTGACAATGAAAATGTCATTATGACATTTTACATTTCTATTAATTCTATACAAAAAAACGAAAGTTAAAAATATTCATTATCTTTCCATCATATCAATATGTAAATTTGTCATTACTCACAAATGAAGGCAAGAAAACAGGTTGGCTCTTTAGAAATATTTATCAAAGTTTCATTCCCCACCACAACTACATATGACTCAAGCATAAAAATTAGTCATTTACAAAATGCCCTTAGCACCAAATAGACTAAAAGAGATCAAAAATAATCAAGGCTTAGAATTGAATATTTCATTTTCAGTTGCAGAACTTACTTTATCGTTGACAGTTTGTGTACACAAATAACCAGCCAAACTGGAATAGACGTAACCATTGCGTACATAAGTACCATTTCCATTGCAATTCTCTTCACTCAACCGACATAATTTCTGGCCTGGAAAAAAAACAAACATTTCAATGCAGGAAAGAGCATTTATATGGTAAAGAATAACGGAGGTTATGTCCCTTTAATTCCTTCGACGTGACAAAAAAGCAATATTTATATTCATTTAAAAGTTTTTTGTTTTACAGGTGTGTCTGAAAGTTTTTTTTTGTTTTTTTTAAATTACAGTTTTCATATTACTCGCCATGTTTCAGGTTTTAATTAGAATTTTTAAATATGCCTGTTTTCCTGAACGCTTTGCAATGACAATAAACTTAAAGAAAAGATAAAGGCACAGTCTCTGGAGAATGTCTTGTTCATTGGACATCTGACTTACACTGATATGGAATGTTTCATTGTAGTGCAATAATTAAAAATCTACCTTAATAGACGAAGACTGGGGAGTTCAATTCTTCATGGTGCTTCACTTGATATATTGTCAGACTAAGCTAAAGATTAGTAGATACAGATAATGAGCTGGCTGTTTACATCAAATTAATATTGGTTTTGTATTTATTGGAAATCACAAAGTTATGCCTTGAGAAACTGTGTTGGCAAATGCATACATGACTTTACCTTTGAACAGACGGCAACAAGAAAAATAAGGTGGTTGATTTTATTCTTCTCTATAATAAACTTTCATTCTTAACAAATCATATAATGAAGGTTGTGTCTAATAGACACACTTCCAGATCATTTCATATTAATTGGGTATGGGGACTCTATCCTTGGACCTATATTGTTTTTTATCCCTATCAATGACCTTCCTGATGTCATCAGTTCCTGATTGGATGGTGCAGCTATTTACTCCTGTCTTAGTAGCAAGACTGATATGGCCAAAGTAAAACTGGTAGCTACTCTTGAAAATGACCTCCATTCAGTGGTTAACAGAGGTGAGGAATGGCTTGTAAATTTTAACACCTTCAAAACAAAACTGCTTTCATTTAATCACCAGAGAACATTTTCTGACATTCATCAGCATGGTCAATGTCAACACCCAAGAAAGTAACTCTTCGCACCTTTTTGGGCTCACGTTTTTCACTGACATGAAGTAGAGTGATTCACTTGCTAGCTGTACTGCTAGAAAAATTGGTTCAATGTGTCATGCTAATTTTTCTTGTCAGAATTCATTTTGCACATTTATAAATTTACCATTTATCTGTACATTTAATATTGCAGCCATATCTGGTCTGGTGGTCCTGCTAATCTTGAGATTCTTGACAAAATTCAAATTTTGACCTGACATCTTGACTTCAGTCACTTTCCCACTGCCATGATGTGGCTATCCCTCTGCCTTTTCTATAAGCATTTTCGTGTCAATTATTCTCATAAGCTTCCTACCTTGGCACCTCAACTGCATGAATTTAAGTATACTACTAAACTGGTAACTAGTTCTTACCGTTTTACAGTTAAAATGACTAAATGTAACCATAAGTCTTATTCTAATACCTTCTTTTCTCGCCTATGGAACTCTCTTCCAGTTTCTTGCTTATATATTCAAAATGGTTTTTTTACAGTTATATAAAGAAGAATCCCTGAATATGTTATTCCAGTAAAAGATTTATTCAATATCATGTGTGAACACAGTGAAAATTTATCCCAAATCTTTTCAATAAAACTCAAAAATAATTTTTTTGAAAGTTGGTGCTTGCATTAAAAAAAAAAAATTTTTTGAGATTAATAGGAAAAAATCTCTATACTCTCTATACTTAATATATGTTAAAAAATTACTTATAAATTTCTCCATGGAAATTTGGAAAGCATACCATTTCTGTTTGTAACAAGAATCAAAAAATGTAAAGCCCCTTTCAAGCGTGAACCTATTTTAAAAGGATTTCTAATTGGTTTTTCATTTTAGTAATGGTTAGATTGTTTTTTGCTTGGGGTGTACAAAAAGGAAATAATTCTGAATTACCACTTTGCACTGATTACTGAGTAATTAATAATTTAATAACTCTTAAATTCAGAATAATTAAAAAAGACCACATTGGCAGCAATTAACTATTTAACTATTTTATGTCAAACAGATTAGAAAATAATCAAAAATAAAAACAATGAATATTCAAAAGTATCATTTAACTAAAAAAATGTTTCTGATGTATTATCAAAAATAAAATTATTAATTCTTTATAAAAGCATATAGAATAAAAAAAATTATATTTTAAATTATTGGTTATATAAAGTTAAAGATAATTTATTAAACATGAATATCAATTTCTTCATTATTGCATTACTGGTGTTCTAAATTATTATTTTTTTTTTTTTTTGGTTAATTTCTCAGATGCTTTTTATGTCAGAGAATACAGTAGAAAGTAGACTGTTTTTGAACTATGACATCACAGGCTACTGTGCGTAAATATGTGTTATTTTCATTGTTTTAAGCAAAAAGTAAGTATTACATTTAAATATATGAATTTTGATTTTTGATTCATTTTATTTTTAAGATAAATATTTGACTTTTACAGTTGTTTACATTTATTTTTCATATAGAATGGCGAGTTGACAAGTGACGAGTAAATGTTTTAAAAATGCCTAATTTTCTTTTTTTTTTACATCCGAAAATTAAAATTTCTTTTAATACGGATTTAGCTACACAGAAAACAATTGAAAATTAATTTTAAAAAATGAAAAATCTTTCTTGAAGCTTCTATTTTAGTTTTAATTTCAAGCTAATAAATTAAATTTAATATTTACAATAAGAAAAATATTTTGCTGTACTTCAATCAAACAAAACTAATTAAAATTGTCTGGAAGGAGTTTTTGTTTTGGAAAGAGAATCAATGATTCTAGCTGCTAGCATCATTTTTTTTAGCCATCCGTCATCAAAATGTAATAATTCTATTTATGAAAAAAATCTTTCAAAAATAAAATCCTTTTCTAAAACTTTGAGGAATATTAGATGATTTATTCAAAGTTTAATTAATCTAATTTTAAACAAATATTAATATTACTTACTTTTTTTTTTTAGTTTATCACAAAAGTGCATTTTTAACATAACAATAATGTCGTGTATGGTGGACGTCTGTATTTACAAAAATCATCACATACACACAGAAAAAAGAAAGATAAAAAAAAGTTATCTAAAATACTGAATGTCGCTAAAAATTGTAATAAGCTTTTCCATTTATGATTGTTAGTAAATATAGTTTTTTTTACTTTTTACTTAAAAGCAATATCACATAACCAAGATAAATTAAGACAGAATTTTTAAACTTCATAAATTGAAATAATTTTAAGATAATGAAAACAATTCTTGTAAAAAAATTATTCATTGAAAAATTTCTTTTTCCTACGATAACAATAGTGTCCATAATTCATAAAAACTAAAAACTAAGTAATTAAAAGTTTTTCTAATTGAATAATGTAATGTTATTCACTTTTTTTATTTTTTATTTTACAATTCAAATGAGATTCTTGATAATTGGATAAAGAAAGAAAGAGTAATTGAAATTGAGGATTTCTGCAAGGAGTCCTACTTTTTTTTTTTAATAGAAGCAGGACAAAATTTAATTTCTCGAAATTTCATAAATAAGTTTTGACTCTTTTGAGGATAAACACTTAAACAGGTGTTAAAAAAAAAAAATTTATCAGGATTTTCTAAAAAAAAAAAAATACATTTCTAAAATAATTTAATAATTCATTTGTGTGTGAATAACTCCTAAAAATTTCACTAAAAAAATCCAACAATTATTTTATTTTTGTAAGAATGTTTTTAATCGCAAAAAAGCACTAGATTTTCCTATAGTAATCTTTGAATAAGTGACAAGGTCACAAGTCTCACGGTACTAACACTGATTCGCTAAAAAATAAAAAAAAAATTAGCATCATACCATGATGAAAAGATGCCCCAACAAACTTAATAAAAACAAAGTTTTATCGTCAAAATTTTTATAAAAGGAAAGACCAAGAATTTTTGGATTAATATATATTTTTTGTTCAAAATTTTGGTTAAAAATCTTGTTTTTCTTTTAAGTGTAGAGGAGGATATTTTCGGCCATAAAAGTTATTTTCCCTTTGATGGGAAAAATTCTTCTAGATCAGAATTCTTTGCTTTCCAATCTCCTTTTTCTATCGTTTAAAAAAAAAAAAAAAAAAAAGCTTTCAGCATTAACTTCGAATTCAAGTCTTTTCGCATCTTTAAAAAAAGCGGGGGAGGCTTCGAGTATATAAACTTACTTATTTAACAAAAGAAAAAAAAGAAAGAAAATTGTGTAAGTAAGCTAAATTAGTGTTTGATATGCAGAAACCATTTGAAACGCAAAAGTTAAAAAATTTTAAATTCCGAACCGCCAAAGCAAGCAATAAACAACTGTTTTCTTTGTAAAAAGATCTTTTTTATTCTTTAAGGCTTTAAAGTTTACTTTAAGCGGCTAATCTTGCTCGAGTTTCCTTCTTACTCATATGATAGGATAAAAGAATGTTAAGTTATCATGCAACAAGAAAACAATCATATTAAAAACAAAGATAAAGAAACCGTCTATCTTTTTAATTTAAGTTTCATAAAAAACATAGAAACGATTTAAATTAATATTTCCTTGAGATTGAAATTAGCTTTTTAAAGAAATCTTTTAATATTGGGAGTGTTATTTTTGTTGGGCAATAATAAACGGATATAATTTTGATAAATGAATTAAAAACTGATATCAAGGTTTCCATTTCTTGAGTGTTTTTTTTTTTTTTTTAATTCAATGTTTAAAGATTGCGGATGGATAACACGTGTTTGTTATTTATCCTTAATCATGTAATTAAAAATAGATGATCAAATAAACACAATTTCATTGTAAAATATTCAAATTAATATTTGCTGAACGGCGCCAATTTTAAAATAAAGTCGTATATGACATCAACTTTTATTCAAAGTTTACATAGTAACTCATTAAAGACTTCATTGTAATAAACAAAAACTTACCAGGTATGCAAACAACCGATTTCGCCATTTTTGATACGAAACTAAAACTGTTGATTAATTTTATTTTTATGCGAAACTAAAAATTATTAAAAGGAAAAGACCAAGAGCTTTATTTATTTATTTAATTATTAATTTGATTTTCTGCGTATTTGATATAATTGTAAGCAAAAACATTCAGTTTTATTTTATTTTCACTTTTAAGATAAAATAACATTCAGATTGTTGGAAGAGCTTTTTATTTAATACACTTCCAATTTCTCAAGTTTTTGACACGAGTAGAGAGAAACTACTTTCGGAAAACGCTTGATTTAATTTAAAATTTAATCAATTAAAATTAAAAAATATTATTATTTGCGCTTACGGTTTAAACTAGTAACTAACGAACTAAATTTGACAAAAGCACAATCCCACTACAAGGAAACGCCGAAAAAGATATTTTAAAAAAATTACCTCATTCCCTAAGTCAATGGTTCCCAACTTTTTTCCTCTGGGGCACATTTTCGGAATGAAAATTTACTCGCGCTCCATCAAATTTTATGTGATAAAAAGTACATTTAAAAATAAAATAAAATAAAACAGATAAAGGGATAAAGGGAGATAATTGCGGCTTCGAAGTCAGAACATTATTATCATGGATAACTCTCTCCTCCAATTTGCGGACACTAGTTACTATATTCTTAATACTTGTTATAATGCAAAAATATCATAGTAATAAAATCGGTCAATAATTATTTATAACTATTTATACTGGGACTCATGCATGCAATTAGAAGTAATCCATAATAATATATTTTAAATTTTGAAATCATATTTATTTTTGGCATATACATTTTTTGACACTGTTTCTAAATTATACATTTTAAATCGATGAGTTTGCATCTGATTTACGTTTCGAGGAAAAAATGTTCAATAAAGATTTCGTTACCATAAGAAAAACAAAGGAATGATGTCTGAGGCAAAAATGAACAAATATTCACAATTCCAAAAATTTATTAAAAATAAAGGATGGCAGAATCCATACAAGTCCATGAGCAAATTTTTAAAGATAACAAATAAAAAGATAAAAAAAGAATGTTTCCGGACAGAAAATTATAAAAATGTTCACTTACTTTAAGAAAAACAACAACCCAAAACTAAAGAATCAATCAATACACAACGGTTTTTTTTACATGCGTTTTATATTTTTTCTTTAGAGTTTACAGTTCAAATGTTCACAAAGAAAATGAATAAAGTTCGTATTAGAGTTCTTTCTGAGAAGAAAAATATACACACTTTTCAATTTTTTCTTCAGATAGCTTAAGAATTGTTACGTTGTAAAGAGAAGAAAGCAAGGATAGAATAACCTTTTCTTAAGGCTTTACTGAACTTAATTCACAGCAGTCAGTAATCAACAAAGGAAAGAATTCAATTATTTATTTGTATAAAATACAAAATGTGGCACAAGGCCTAAAAAGGGGGTGGGAAAGGACGGTCTTCATCTGTCTTAAATCTAAACTCAGCTAGTCGCAGACACTGACCCAATCAAGCCAACAATATTCCAATCACCAAAACAACACATTCACTCCTACCTTTCTTACTACGTCCACCATAATACCTCAAATTCTCGATGATGTCCTAACTAGTCCCCTTATATACAATTATTGTTCGTGGGGGGGAGGGTCAAAAATTAACAACTTTTAAAATGATCCCCAAATGAGTATTTACAATATGACTGAAATATTTACAATAAAACTAAACAAAACTGTGTTAGTAATAAAACCCCCCACAAACCATGAATGTGGCAGAAACATCAGTTCACCGGACGAAATCAATGCGGGACTATGAAAAAATGAAAAAAGCATTCATACCTCCAAGCATTCACGCAAGCACACACACATTCATACACAACAACAAATACGAAAAATCACACACACGAAACGAAAGTCATCCCGCATCCACCAGAGAACTGACATCACTGACCACCTAACGAGGGAGGGGATGGGGAATTAAACAAAAGAAAAAAATAGGGACAGAAATAAAAGGGACCAATGAGCATGCATACCCTAGCTAAGTTTACTAGAAAAAAAGGGAAAAACTAAAAATTCAAAATACAAAACCTAGTCTAACCTAAAATCTGGGTGGGTTGCCTATGTTCAACCCTGTTAGGACAAAATTCTGTACCTAACCGACATCCAAATGCCACTCTAGGTCAGCCCCTTTCACTCTACACATTCGCGCAAGATTCACCCACCTTTTGCCAAATTCTCATGAAGGGAGCCGCCGCCTTTCCGTCCTAATCTTGACTTTAAGCTGATGCTTAAAGAACAAGATCAGTTGGGAAGAGGTGAACTTCTCGCCCTCATGGAATCCCTTCTGACGCGTCGTCCAAATCACGACTCTCATAATCCCTAGTAAGCAACAGAACACATAGTGTTCAGCCTTCGTCAATTGCGGCACCACATTGCTACAAACAGAACTGGCTTCCAGGACAAAGAACTTTCCCTGCAGCATGCGAACCATGAGGCCTTCAACAAACTTGCACAACGGCACTACCGTCCTGCACTGAAAAAAGGCGTGACCAATGGTCTCGACTTCGCCAGTACAGCGACGACAGTTTGGATATTTCTCCAAACCTGCTGAACAAAGTCTCTTGCCGACCCAGAGGGCCCCACGAATCATCAGCCAGGTGAGTGATGCCTCATCATTATTGAGACATTTCAACCCAGGCGCCCAAGGCCATATCGAGCGAGCCTCCTGCTTCGTAAGACCGAGCTCGTCGATCAGACCATCTTGAACGGACCCCCTAACTAACAACTGATACAATGCCTTACGAGACAACGCCTGGGCGTCGGAGAGGCCATCCGTCGTCCGTAAGAGGAGCTTCAAAGCACTACGACATTCGCGGTAGAAGGAGCACTCGGCACGAGGTGTACGGCCGGCCTCCTCCTCGCACGAGTGCACACTTCTCAGGGATGGGAAATGTTTTCGGACATCTTCTTTCCAAAAGGTGCCCACCTCATCCAATCCGCGACACATTCGGTCTAGAAAGGTAATGCGAAGCATATATTGACGAATCTCAATGCTAGGCATACCCAGACCGCCCTCAGAGGGATGAAGGCAACAGATCTCGCGACACACCATAGGGGCCTTGTCTCTCCACAAGAAAGAGAACAAGGTCCGGACTAATGACATTAGCCTGGCATACGGGAGTGGAACCACAGACAGTCGGTAAAGGAGGATCGGATATATGTGTGAAACACATACCTCCGCCCTTCCCTTCAGGGAAAGTCTCCTCCGAGACCACAGTTTACCCGCGATCTCGGCCTTCCCTTGCACCTCCGACCAATTCATTTCCAACTGGAGATCAGGACCGAACCAG
Source organism: Acanthosepion lycidas (assembly GCA_963932145.1). Classification (NCBI taxonomy): domain Eukaryota; kingdom Metazoa; phylum Mollusca; class Cephalopoda; order Sepiida; family Sepiidae; genus Acanthosepion; species Acanthosepion lycidas. The sequence goes on from OZ010577.1 coordinate 4,439,060, forward strand.
ACGCCGAGTATCTTGATCGGCCCATCCGTCCAGAGGAAAGGTCCGGGAAGAGAAACTCCCTTCCACGCACCCAACCGCAAGCCCACAGACTTATCGCGGTTGATTTTGGCCCCTGTCACCATCTCATACCCACTGATCTCTTTGCTGACTACGTCAATCTCGGCTCTGCTCGACACAAGAACCGAAACGTCGTCAGCATAGGCAGAATATCTGGCTGAGGTGGAAGCCCCAGGCAGGGAAATTCCGCGCAGGACCGGATTCGCCTTTAACTTGCGAAGGAAAGGTTCCAACGCAAGAACGTACAGCAGAGGCGAGAAGAACGCAGCTTTTAAAGAGGAAAGGGAACGTGTGAAAAGTCACGTGGGCAAGAAAGTTAGTTTCCTTTTTTTTTACGAAAATATAACAAGAATAAAAAATCTTCAAACTTCTTTACTGAAGGTAATTCCCTCCGCAATATTCAGCAGCCTGTGAAGATTGGCCTAATTTACTGATGATGTCTTCTCTCTGGTGTATCCTTCATTTTCAAGTACACTAGCTCGGAGGTAGTCATTTTTTTGTCTTTACTTCTCATTTGGATGCAGGATATTTTTCAATGTTATTTCGAAAGGAAAAACATATCTGTAACCGTTTGTTCTGTGTGAAGATTCAGGCATCTATAGATGGGTTTAAAATCTTGAATTGATGTCAACAACATATGCCAACTTCAAGGAGTGAAATATTCTTCAAATAAGCTTATCATAAAATATGTCTCTTTCTTCTATGGTGAAGCTACAAAATAAATAGCGACATTTCTATTTAGTTTCTTATTACCACTCAATGGTATAAATAATGAAATGGTATTTAATTCAGAAGTTTTTAGTTTTCAAAACATTTCTTCCATTTCAAAATATTCAACATAAAAAATATACGTCATTCAACGACGGAGAATCTTCTTGGCCACTCAGCTACCACGAGGTCCCAATCCTTTCTGTCTAAAAACGCGTGTATTTCCCCTAACACCCAAGGGACGCCTGCGCAGTAAAAAAAAAAAAAGCTAGTAACTTTCAAATCTAACCAATCAGAGGATGACATGACCAGATAGTAACAGCAAATAACCGTTAATAATTTTTTTTTTTACAAAGGAAAAAAAAGAAAATTTATTGACATTTTTAAAAAGAAAATCTAATTTGCACAAATTATTAAAAAAATGAAATATCGACCTGTTTCCAACGTATTTTTCTTAAACTAACAGATCGAAATATGTGATTGGTTAAAAGTTAACCAATCACTACACACATACTAAACAGAATAGGTAAGTATTCTCAGAACCAAAAGATTCAAAGGAACAACCGCGATGGCTAAATTGTCCGATACAAAGGTAGTAGTAATCTATTAGCCAATCGCAGGCGAATAAAATAACTTATATGTGAAAAACATAGCAATCGCTATAATAACATTCTGAATATCAGACAAAACAGTAAGAAATTAAAAGTATGGTAACTACACAATAATGACTCCCTCACCGGAAGTCCCTGGAATACATTCCTCAAAACAATATGGCAGGTGGAACTCTTTTATTCATCGTTATCGCCATAATTTGACCCAAACGATGACATAATAGTTTATGAATAAAAAGTAAGTGACCCGTCTTATCTGAGATCCATCGATGAGCTCTCCGCACACAAAATAAAAACTCTACAGGATGCTTCTGTCTCCAAATCAGCAGTAAACTCGCAATAGGTACCAACCACCACTCGAGACTCGTCATCTTTTTGTCAACGTGTCCGCATAACACTCAGCCATGTCACAAACCGCATATCCTATCGCTGACTGCAACTACATCACACCAGACATAACGGACGCCTCCGAAAGAATAGCCCTTCTTAATATCCACACTATAACACACAGCACAACCAAGGTGACCGGTGACTGGCGCCCGACCCGAAAAAGGTCTAAAGTCACAGCATCTCACGGGGTAGCTCAAGCGAAGATTAACAGTACTTCCTAAGCATTTGGAAAAGTGAAGGCAAGCGACGACGATCATAGGCGGGGACACCAGCAACCAATTAATGGAACGTTGTGAGGAATCCCCCCCTCCCCGAAGAGACCTCCATCGTTGTAATGGTGAGATTGGCATAGAAACGGATGCGGTCATCTTAGGGGGAATACGTCGCATAGAAGTGCGGGAGGAGAATACTATGGTATCCAGGACCATCCTACAGAATATGCACCAGGACAGAGATGAGGGGGCGAGGAACTTCCCTGCCAGATTACACGGCCGAGCAGACATATATAAGTTCACCAGCCCCTGTCCTTACGATTGCATCGTAAATTTCACAGGACAGGTGGTCAGAAATGCCATCGTACGTGACCTAGAGGACATTGAAATACGACAGTACATTCTTAGCCACGAAAACCAGATCTCACCCTAGAAAACACCCTCAGGCTTGTGGAGGTGAAAGAGTCAGGAAAGAGATCTGAGGCGTCTCTGAGAGGCGTAGACCATGCTCATGCCGCAAGTGCATACAAAAGGGGCAAGACTACCAACAAGAGCCATAAACAGCTTGGTCGCCAAAGAGATGACGAATCCTGTCCTAAATGTGGAGAACTAACACACACCAGCCGGAACAACATCGGGACGAGGCGGAGAGAATGTAAAGCATTCGGCAGTAAATGCAGGAACTGCGGCACTCTAAACCATTTCGCTAAGGTCTGTCGGAGCCGCAACTAACTTCCAAGAAACCCCTGCAACCGGACATAAAAGCTCAAACAAGAGGTGGCGACGGTTTACAACATGCTATGCAAGTCAACGTGCGGCCTGACACCAAAAAGATGAGACTGCAGTGGGCCCGTCACCCTCGAACATCACACATTCACCAGACATTCCGGTTGGAAAGAAGGAAATTCCCAATCCCAAGTAACTATAGACGTCACTGCTCGGGGTGATGATGATGACTATGCCTATTTCGCCCCTACCCAGATCACACCGCACATGCAGGTTGAATGCAGTAGCCTACACTGGCTGCCAAAGCTCGCTAATGAATGTTCGACTTCTTCATCACCTCGGGGTAAAAAGGTCTGAGCTAATACCCGTAAGAATGCGTATCAAAGCAATCAACCTGAAATCTGTCAACATACTGGGGCGATAGTACTGCATATGTCAGGGCAAAACAGATTTTCTATGTCACAACAGACACGGGCAACATCTAATTATCAAGAGATGCCTGACCTGGATCTCATCTTCAAGGACTTCACACAAATTTGAGAAGCGACCGCGTCCCTCAACAAACCTCACCAGAACAGTCCCACCATGGAATGCTGCTGCTTCAAACGAACGCCACCCCCTCCACTGCCCACGAGCTTACTGTTCCCATCAACTGAGGAACTCTATGGAAATGGCTGATAGATCACTACAACTCCACCACATTTAACACCTGCGAGCACCAGGCTCTTGGAGCATATTTAGTTTCAAGGGCGGATCCCTTGAAACTAAATATAAACCCTAATGACACTCTCGTTGCCGTACACACACCTATTCCAGTACCTCATCATTGGCAAAGTGAGGTAAAATACGTCTAGGAGTCCTGGAACCGGTTCCTATTGGGGCACCCGCCACATGGTGCCACAGAATGATTATCTGTACAAAGAAGAATCGTAACCTACGTCGCACAGTGGACTTACAGGCACTAAATGTCCACAATACAAGAGAGACGCACCACACTGTTTCTTCCAGGCCTGTAAATGGCTGGACCTCTGCGGTCGCAATGGAATTATCCCCAACCCCTATAAAATTTTAATTCGGTGCAAATTCCGTGGGATCCGCCGGCGTTGAAATCACAATGGACAGCATAAAACAATGTCAGATATTTTCACGGACTTTCCCACACAAAGAAATATTACAGAAATCCGGTCCTGGTTCGGCCTCGTGAATCAGGTCAGCTGCTGTACATCTATGACCGACGAAATGAAACCGTTCAGGGAACTCCTCAAACAATCCATGCATTTCTACTGGGGCGACCAACTACAGAACTTATTTGACAAATCAAAAAAAGGATAATCGCTGATAAAATCAAGGAGGGAATTGTCATTTACGACAGGAGTCGCAAAACCTGTCTCATGACTGGTTGGATTAAAGACACTCTATAATTCTGGTTCCTACAGAAGCACTGCCCATGCCGCAGCGATACACCAACATGCTGACCTTCGGGATGGATGATCGCACTTTTAGGGAGTAGATTCACCCACCCAGCCGAGCCGCGATATGCACCTATTGAAGGAGAAGCCTTGGCCGTTGTCGATGCCCTCGAAAGAGCGAATCACTTTATACTTGGTTGCGACAATCTGATCATAGCGGTCGACCATAAACAACCCCTGAAGGTCCTGAACGAACGCAGGCTACAGGAGACAAAGAACCCCCGCCTGCTAAAACTAAAAGAGAAAGCCCCCCCCCTATAAATTCTGGATGATCCATATATCAGGCCGAAAAGACAGAGCACCAGGTGCAATATCCAAGCACCCGTCCGGTTCAAGGCACATGGTACGGACCCACTTGCCAGACGACACCCACGCCCCAACTACCTGCGATGACCACGATGCCACCCCAGATGAGGCGACCACCTACCATCCGTCATTGACGAGTAACTCCATGACACACAAGGTTACCACGTTGTTCCAGGAAACACATAACACTTTCACCCTAGCTACCTCAACCTTACTACGTTCCCTCCAATCCGTCAAGCGTTCCGATAATGGAAACTCGGAATCGCTGTAAATGGATCACAAGATCATAAACAAGACTTACCCTAACAAATCAAACAATACTTCTCATTCCGTGAGATGTCGATGGAGTAGTCCTATATAAGGACAGGATACTTATCTCGATCTCTCTCAGACAGGAAATACTCGATGCATTACACTGCAACAGGATGGTCCCAAGTCAACGCAGTGCACCACCGACGCCACCGCTAGAAACCACATATCCATTCCAATACATATGCTCTGACTATTTCCAAAGGATCATCATACCTCATTATTGTTGATCGATATTCTAACTGGCAGGTAATATACAAAGCATCTGGCGGTGCACATGGACCAGTAAGATGTCTCCGTGAGGCCTTCGTCACTTATGGGATACCGGACGAGCGATCATGTGGACCAGAATACCTTGCATACCCAACTCGTGAATTTCTCAAGGCATGAGGTGTGTCATACAGAATCTCATCAGTTGGCTTTCCCCATTCAAACTGTCGCGTTGAGAGAGGAGTAAAATAAAACATGCAAACGCATGATTACAAACAACACGATGGGCAAATCGACAAGTTCTAACGAGCAATCCTCTAGTATAGAAATCACCCTGACCAGGACACAAAACTCTCCCCTACAATGATCATCTTTGAACGTCCAGTGAGGGACTTCATCCCGATCCTGCCAGGAAAGTACTCGCCCCACTACACCTGGATAGAAATCCGTGAAAACCTCGAGATCGTCCAGTCAAAGCGGCACCTGCGATGTGCCGAACGGCTCTCGGAGCACACACGTAAGCTCCAACAACTCCGCGTTGGTGATCAGATGCACATCCAAAATTAAGCAGGTACCGAGTCTCTAAAATGGGACAAGACTGGTACAGTCATCGAGGTCCGCCAACACGACTAATACATAATTAAAGTCGATGGGTTAGGTAGGGTAACACTATGAAATCGGAAATTTTTAAAGCGTTTCACTCCATTCCGAGCCACTGGGCCAGCAACACCAACTATCCAGCTCCTACAATCAACACGCCCACAACTGACTGGTCACTCAGGTCAGCACCAACACCACTCATCAATAACTTCGAACCCACACTCAGGAAAAATACACAAGCTGCTCCCCAATAACTCTTCACTTCCTACAACTATCAGGAGCGAGTAAATAAACCAGTAGTCCAAGATTCCTCCAACCCTGCGCCAGAATCCTCGGATACATCACCACCCACAGCCACGACTCAGCACCGCACACACATAACAGCACCACCAACCATTACTCAACCCAGAAAATCTATATGTATACGGAAATTACCGTTCAAATTCGACCCCAATGTCTTGAAACTTGACTAAGCGCCCCTGAATACATAACACTTCTCACAACGTCTATCTCACATTATTCGATGGACGCAATAGGGGAAGGAGATAGATAATAATGACTCCCTCACCGGAAGTCCCTACAGGCAATAGTCACTCCCTAAGAGGAAGTGGCTACTGGAAGGCATCCCTCAAAACAATATGGCGGGTGGAACTCTTTTATTCATCGTTATCGCCATAATTTAACCCTAACGACGACATAATTGTTTAGTAACTTCTTCCGTCCCACTAACTTATACAGACAACATTTAACCGTATTTATAAGACGCTACCAAACACTTACAAACCAAGCTGAGTATCCGGTTATAGTAAGATGTTTAATGTTGAAGGTACTAAACCTCCCGTCAAATTAATCTAAGATAAACACCTGTTTAATAAAGTTGCAAACTGCAACAAAGAAACGAGAATTATCAGAATATATATGGGTATGAACTCCATATAATTTGAAAAATCTCACCAAACCAAGAACCACAACATGAGCAGATATATCATCCACTAATTCCATGTGTAGAGCTCTCACATTAAAACATATCAAAATATACATTTTTTTTAATTTTCTTTCCATCTTCAATCCACAGATAACCAGTAAAATCTATTCCAGTATGAAGAAAATGTCTAACAAAATTCACTCTATGCTTGGGTAAATTAGTAACTTTGGGGTACTTGAAAGATACAGAATTATACTTTCTTCACAGACTACATGAAGAAATGACAAATTTAATTACCTGTCTGAGTTTGTTTACTCAAAAACCTGATATACGAAGTTTACTGAGATTAGCAGCGATGCCCAAGTGTTTACATTTTATGTGGTAATCCATGATAATCAAATCAGTTAAATGACAATACCGAGGAAACAAAAATAGATACACAATTTTGTGAGGGTAGAGACAAGATTTGTCAATCCTTCCCTTAGATCTAATCAATCTCTCATCATTCAGAAAAAAAAGATTCAAATTAGGAACTAGAGTGGCTACCTCTTGGTTAGAAGGATTCAACAAGAACAATTTCTCCCTTGAGAGAAATAAAGACTGCACTAACTTTAACAAATACGGTCTAGCAGCCATAACAGGATCCGCAAGAAACTTTTTCAAAAAGTAAACAAATTTAAACACATATGACAAAACAAACTCTCAACAATTTTGCCAAAGAGGAAAATTTCTCAAAATCTAAAATGGATACAACATCTAATACAACAGGCAAGTTAGAAACTGCATTAGTTAACATTAACAATTGACTGTTATGGCTGAGTCAATTCAAATCACTGGTAGGCCACAACCTCACCAGACAACCACTGAGAGCCAAAGAGCCAAAATTGTAAAAAAGTCTTGAATATATTAAGAAGAATTCCTCTGGTAACTAAGTCTACAGGATTATCAACTGAAAGAACATATTTAAAACTAAGGTTAAAATTAAGATCCCTTAATTTTCTGACTTTTTCATTTGTATCTTCCAATCTATTTTTAACAAATATACACTTAGTTTGTCTTCATTTCTGAGACGAGGTATTGTACAGTGTAACCCGGATATAAGAGAGTTGTCGGGACCGGAGAAGTATCTTATATCTGGGTTTCTCTTATATCCGGATTTGGTCTATTTTGTTTAGGTAAGTATGGCTCTAATTTGGGACCAGATAAAATCTATCTTATATCCGGGTTTCTCTTATATCCGGGTCTCTCATATATCCGGGTCTCTTATATCTGGGTTACACTGTAATTATTTACATTATTGACATTGTTACGTTGTCCTCGTCTTTATTGCCATATTCATGACGTTTATGCTGTTGTATGCTCCGGGCTTCTTCAGGTGATTGGAATTTCGAACTGAACCCTTTATTTCGTCCACCGGGGTAGATTGTTCTAATTCCACATGACATGCCTCTACCGGACGTCTCAGTTATCTCCCTTTAACTCAACTCTTAGAACCTTATCTCCCTTTTGAATTCTACGCTTGAGTTCTAAAATATCTATATCTGCCGCCTGATTCCTAATTATGTCTATGTCCAGTAATGAGGGTCTTTCTCTGGAGGAGTGATGTAAACCCTCTCTGTAGTAGCAAGTGTCGGGGCTCGAAGTTATTCGAATTAATAGCGCTAACTTCATATGTTTTATCACCTACGTCTACTTCCTTTATTAAAATATCTCTAGGCGCATCTGTCGAGTGTGCCAGTCAGTCTACTCACACGTTATCCCTACTTTGTAAGTACTCTATTGTACAGTCGTAGCTTGCTATACTCAGAAATTACAACTGGATTTTCTTGTTCTTAATGAGAAAATTCAAAAGATACTGCAGATGTGTTGATAGTTTTTGCAAGGTGTAGTGGATGGCATACGCTTCTTTTAAATTAACTGACCACCTCCTCTCTGTATCTCTCAGTTTGTGAGATAGGAAGTTTTTGCCATTTCTCTTTTCATTTCTGCTGCATTAATTAAGCTCCGATCGCTAAGTCCGATGCATCCGTATATAAAGATTATATTCTTTGTTCGGATCTGGGTACGTTAGCGTCATCGATTCAAACATCTTTCAAGCGATCCAACGATTCTTGACCTTCATTATCCCACCTAAAACGTGCATGCTTCCTAGTTAATCTAATTAACGGTTCTGCTAAGGTAGAAAATCCGGGAATAAATCTTCAGCAGTAGGAGCACATATCGATGAAGCCCTCCCATTCCACAACCCGAACATGTCTGACAATGGTTGGAGTGGCTACGGGGCGTATAGTTTTTACTTTATCAGTATCTGGTTACGGTGGAGTAATGGATAGCGGTTCGGACTGAGGAATCGGAAAGCCGAGTTCGAATTCCAGTCGAATCACTTCACTTATGTGCTCATACCCTTGGGAAAGGTATGAATCCTCTTCTCCTCCCCTCCCCCAAGCTATGGGTAAATAGCAGGACAGACCGGATTCTATAGCATTGGATAACAACTGGTCCATCGCAGAAAGAAATGGCAACCTACTGCGGGGAAAAAAATCTACCTCGTTAGTCATGTATCGAAAGATACATGATCGGCTAAACGTGTATCATGCATGTCACATAACTGTTCTGGATGAATTCTCGTAGCATTGATTTTAAACCCTAAGTACTGTGCTTCTGACTTAAAAGTTTCACACTTGAACGGTTTTAACTTCAATCGTGTTTCCTTAAAGTGTTGGAAACTATCTGAATGTGTTCTAAATGGTACTCTATGGAATCAGAAAATACTGAAATATCGTCCAAATAGGATAAAGCATGCTGTTCCTGTTCTTGTAAAATGGTGGACGTTAATTTCTGAAATACACCAAGTGGGTTTGCCAGTTCAAATAGCATAACATTAAAATTGAATAAATACCGATGACACGTGAACACAGTTTTTTCTTTATCTTCTTCATGTAGCTCTACCTCCCAGTATCCGGATTTTAAGTCTAATTTGGAAAAGTACCTAGCTGAGCCTAAAGATGCTAAGATATCATCAATAACCGGGAGTGGGTGTGCATTGTTCTGAGTAATTTTATTTAGAGCTCTAAAATATACGCAGAATCTCTTACTTACATCTTTCTTCTCTACTATCACCACTGAAAAACTTTAGCTACTTCTAGATCTCTCTATTATCCCTGCCTCTAACATTTCCTCTAAATCCTCATCTACTATTTTTCTTTGTGTGAGGAGTGTGCGATATGAGCGTTTTTTGATAGTCACGTGTCTGTTGGTGTTGGTACGCATCTTTACCGTATCTGTCCTATTTAAATCTTTGTCGTTCTTGGTAAATAAATCCCAATTTTTCTTAAGCAGGTTATGTATCGGTACCCTAAATTCTTTCAGAACGTTAGGTCGACTCTATTTCTGTATCTTAGACATGATGTTCTTTCGCTTCTCATTGTGAGATTATATTTACGCTGTCTATCTGATTAAGCCTTGCTATCGGGCACCCTTGCAACTGTCTGGTTCGTATTATTAGCGATATTAGCGTATAGTAGCGATATTCTGCCCGTCACATCTAATGTTACTATCGCACTCGCTACCAAAACGCCGCATAGGTTACTAACGAACCCCGATTTGAATTGTTCAACCTCATAAGAGTTCGTTAACATCATCCCGCAGTCCTACTTTTGTCATACACGTGTGCATGAACTGGAGGCTTTAACGTTACTGGACGAGCTATCCTAGCTATGGACGAAATATACTTGTTTTCTTTTAATACTATATACTCATCTCAATCCCGGCCCTATATTATAGTCCTATTTAACTTTCTCACTACGTAAAAATTATGCGGTGTGAGCTGACCGCCTATCTTAACTTGTAATCATGGCTGCCCATTTATTTGTAGAGGCGAACGATTCAGCGTTTTTAGACGTAACTCTCTTTTTAATATTTCGGGTTTGGGTTGCAGCATGCTGTAAACTCTCCTATATATGACTGATAATTTTGCTCCCGTTTCTATCAGAGCCCTATATGAATGTCTACCAAGCCTAATCCTAACTGAAATGGGCGAGCCCATATTATCGGCTACATACGTCGGTAATTCCTTTCTTCGGTCGGTGGGCTCCTTCCGATCGGACATTCGGACAATTAGTCGCTTGCAACTCCGCCTAAGGTAACCTTAACCACCGCATTCCCAGCAGATAACTACACTTCTGCCTCTATTAACTATCTCCCCAAGTCGTTTATAGCTTTTTACCTGGCTATATCTATTTCTATCGTATATATCGGGTGGAGTATATCTTCTCTCCTTGGCATTCCTTCCTATCCTGGGGTTACCTTCTACATTACGCTTTTTCCTAGCAAACCCCAATGGGTTCATGTACGTGTTCCCTATCTAAGTCCAATCCAACCCTGTTTCAGCTTACTTCCCGCCAGTATTTTTTGATAAGCAACCTGTAACGTCTTCGGTTGTTCTTTGAATACCACCATCTATATTATTTAATCCCTCCATGAAAAAATCCTGCTATCCTACTATCGGATCCCCACGGCCTGATACCATGTAGGCCCTCTCCGCTAATTCTAATACTCTATCCATGTAAGATTGCATTTCCTCATTTCTATCCTGTCTAATATTAGACATCTGCCTAAAACATATATGACGGTCTACTATCTCTTCACATTACTATGCAAGCGTCGACTTTAGTACCGCCCAAATCATTTGCGGACTGTTCGATATCAACGTTTGGTTGTATTTTCCTTTAACATTCCCTGTCTTTTTCAGAGCCGTCCTCAACCTGAGGAGCATAAAATAACGTTCCATCTCTCCTATCCATTTTCTAAACCCACTAATTCTTCTGTCTAAAGTTTGTATCTCACTGAGGTATTTGTGCGTCATCAGTGAGTCGCTAATATTTTTAACCTCTGATGTGAGACTCTGAATAAATTCGGCAAAATGATCCCTTTTAAGTGTTGGCAAAAAGAACACAGCGAAACAAAAATTAAAGGGAACTTTCATTACCAATCGTCTGTCGGAGTGATGTCAGGTTCGTAAAAACGTATTTATGTGGAAATACGCATGTCACGACACCATAAAGTAACTGTTGTGTTCTGTGTCGTCTCGGGATCACAACGCTATTAATAAAAACGGTATCAATGAAAAAGGTCAGTTACATTTGGTATGCGTTTTATTAACCCTGGCAGCTTGGATTCTAAAAGGCAGTATTAGAACTGACAGGAACGCATGTTGCATGTTGGTTCAGCGTCCCTCCGCGGGTGTTATTAGGTGGTCGCAAATCTGGCTGTGGGAGGCATATCGACGCGTCAGAATTCTTGAGACCCGTTTTGCACTTATATTCAACACCCAGACAAAGGCAATAATTCACTGTCAGAATACCCTGTCCACGAGTCAAATCCTTGCGACAATGGGCCGTTTTTATCAAAACAATAATTTTTCCCGTCAGAAAACTTTTAAAAATGATCTCGTTTTGTTTTCCGACTTCCAAAATCCAAATTCCATTGTTTACATTTTAGCTTTACCCAAATCTGCTCCCATTGCCGCCAATACAAAACAGTTAACTATTCAAAACAATGATTTTCATAACAACAATTTTCTGCGCCTTTGAAATTTTTCAAACGGCAAGAATTTTCTTTTTTGTCAATTCACTAATACGGCCTAAATAATTCTCTGCCCGTGTTCAAAACACACTCCAGATCGTTTCCATTCCGGCTTCGAGGACTCATAACAATTCTTATTTTCTTTTTCAGATTATATTTTCTCCAAACCATATTTAGGACTTGACATTCCATTCGGAGTTTCTGATTATCAGAAAGAAAAAACTTCTCATCTTTTTTTTCCTTCGCTTCATATTTCAATTCATGTTTTTCCCCTTAACGTTTTTTGTACGTTTTCAACCCTCCTAATACTCCAAATCCTATACGGGGTTTTCACATGATCCCTTTTTATTCCTAATTTCATGCTACCATTGTCACAATAGTGTCGCACACAAACTATCAGGGTATCTTTCAACATGATATTTTATAATAAAATTAAAAACAAAAGGACTAGCAACAAATCCAAAAATAAGTGTTTTGTAACAAAAACACGCTAGTTCCTTGATGATTTAGACAAAGAAACAAAAATGATTCTTGTATTTTTCACTGTTCATTTTCATGAGAAAGGATTTTTTGACGTTAGCCAAAAAGATATAACGATCCATTCTAAATTTCAACAACAAATCCAGCATATTCATAAACAGATTAATTCCAGGATACGCACAATCATTAAGAGAAGGATACCCTCCAGTACGCAAGGAACGATAGAACCCTAACCCTAACATTGGTTGTACTTTGATTATCTACTTTCATGAGGAATCCAAATGTAATTCTTAAAATCAACAGGCTTAACATTTATTATTTGAATAATATTTTCAGATGCTTGATCTAAAAAACTTGGCAGTATGCATCGTACGTACGTTGTTTACTCAGCCGAGTAACCACACGATCAAGTACTTTTAATGACTCTTGGTGATTCAAAGGTACAGCGAGCAATTTGTCTTCATCCAAGGGTAAATCTACATAAATAGCAATTGTCTCTTTATGAGAATAGAATCTCGGAAAGCAGTAATTTCGTCTCTATCATAATCACTAACAGTATTCTCAGTAAATATCTAATGTCTCTCTAAATATCAACTGACCTTAACTAGCATCAGAAAACTAAAAGTCACATATATTACAGAAAGGCACAATACCTCGAGGAAATTCAGCTGTACATCCATTCATATAATGAATCAGTTGCATGGGACCCCATGCATACAATACATCAACTCCCAATAAGCCATGTACGGAATCGTTTCGGATACAAGGAAAATCGGCAGCTGATTTACAACGACTAACTTGAAGATTTTCAAGCGCATATCTAAGACCAGCCACATGAAATTTAAGCTCTAAACTATCATCTACTAAAAAGGCGACAGAACATTCAAAATCTAGCAATCTAATACGTAATTCCAATTTGTTTAGACTCTTCCGGGCAGATCACAGAAAGGTTTTAATAACAAAATCCTTTTTTTTTTTCATAGGATCCGACCTATAATCCAAAATATCAAGTACTTTATCCGAAAGATAAAATCTCTGGTTGTCTGAATCCAACAGACAATTAAGTTTATTTTCAGAGCTATTACAACAGACAGTAATTTCTTTTATGGGTAACAAAAGATCACTATCTCCCACTTTTAAACATGGATTTGTATTTAAATGAGTTTTTCTACTTCAGCGCATAATGCACTTGCATGTGTATTACTTTTATGCTTCCAACAAGACTTAACTCGAGTCTGTTTACCCGGACAATGGTTTGAAGAATGAGAAGGGCTAGTACAAAAGGTACACAGTTTGGTAGCCTTGCATTGTTGCAAACGGTCCTTTAATGAAGGGAACCTATTACAGAAAAAGCACAATGCGTATTGCATCGAAAAAAGATGCATTTATAAAAGACAGATTCAGGTTTTACATGAAAATTTTGCAAAGTGGAAGGGATTTCATTTTACTTCTGGGTTCAAACTTACTAGAATTAAACGATTTCTGTTTCTTAAAAGGTTTAACCGGATTCGAAAGCCTAGGTTTTTAATCTCCAAGACTCTAATCACATCAGAATAGTTGTCAAAAATTTCGCCCAATGACGGATAATTAGAATCTGTCACACGAATGATCTCACGCCATAATGACACCAGTAACTTTTCAAAAATGACAAAACTTAAATATTTATTACCAGGTGTATCATCTTCTAGACAATCTAGAGAGAAAGAAAATTCTTAAGCTCTTAAATCTGAGCTTTAATGTTGGTTAAAAAATAATTCTACAGAATCAAACTCGTTCTTACGTAAGAGTTTAAAATCTCCTATAGACTTAAATATAATATTAATAGTCCCTGTCTAAAAATTCCTTATCGGGAATCTCTATAGCAACATCAAAGTTAATGTCAGAAATGGAAAGATGAGCATGCCCCACAAGATGATTCTTGAGAATAATTATTAGGTTGGTGCAAAAATAATATCGTTTTTTGACGTATTTTTTAACGTCAAAAAACGATATTATTTTTGCACCAACCTAATAACCCCAGAGACTTATTTTTGATGCTTAAAACAATTTTCAAAATCTTAAAAAAAATTGAATAAGACAATTTGTCCCGTGTCAAACTTTCCGGATAAAAAATGGGGCATTTCAGCTTTAGCGCTACATTATAATGAGAAGAATTTAATTCTTCTGCAGCCGACGCTTTAGGAACAGTGTTCACCTCGTCCCATCTTTCAGTCAGTCGGGTCAAACATAGCGTGACACGAGAATGATATAAAGTCTCTTCTTTATTGTGTTTTTTGACAATTTGCTCGTCTAGATAGCTATTGTTGATCTGCTCGTTCAGCAAATCAACAGAGCCTAACAAATCCTCAATTCTGTTTTTCTGCACCTGAAAGGTATTTTACTTTTACATAAATGAGATTTAATAAATTGGATAATATCTATATTATCCTTTAAAATATTTTTCTTCCTAAGAAAAAGATCAACGGAAGGGGATAATGATATAATAATAGATAAAACCTGAAAAAGTTCTTAAATTCAATCAAATGTGTGTAAAGAAAAAGGCAATGTGTATTCAATAACCGACAATACCCTAATTCACACGAAGGAAACAGATCAAGCCAGAAAAATCCAAAAACTAATATGTATTCACCAAAAGAATTTCTGAATTACGAATATTCGCCTCAAACATCATAACTCCTGCTACTAGACAGATCAATATAGCGCTTAAATCTTCCAGTAAATACTACAAATGTAACACTGTATGGTAAACCATTTAAATCGATAAGTTCGCATCTGATTTACGTTTCGATGGAAAAAATGTTAAATAAGGATTTCGTTACCATAGGAAAAAACAAAAGAATGATGTCTGAGGCAAAAATGAATAAATATTCACAATTCCAAAAATTTATTGGAAATAAAGGATGGCGGAATGTATACAAGTCCATGAGCAAATTTTAAAGATAACAAATAAAAAGATAAAAAAAAAGGATGTTTTCAGGACAGAAAATTATAAAAAATGTTCACTTACTTAAAAAAAAAAAAATAAATAAAGTATCAATACGCAACGGTTTTTTCTACACAAGCCACGAGGGCGATATTTACATGCGTATTATATTTTTTCTTCAGAGTTCACAGTTCAAATGTTCACAAAGAAAATGATAAAGATTAGAGTTCGTATTAGAGTTCTTTCTGAGAAGAAAAATATACACACTTTTCATTTTTTTCTTCGGATAGTTGGTTCGGATAGAATAAAAGGTTTTCAAACTTCTTCTTTACTGAAGGTAATTCCCTTTGCATTATTCAGCAACCCTGTGGAGATTGGCCTAATTTACTGGTGATGTTGTCTTCTCTCTGGTGTATCCTTCATTTTCAACTACACTAGCTCGGAGGTAGCCATTTTTCTTGTTTTTATTCTCATTTGGAGGCAGAATATTTTTCAATGTTATTGCGAAATGAAAAACATATCTGTAACCTTGTTCTTTGTGAAAATTCAGACATCTATAGCTGGGTTTAAAATTTTGTAACATTTAATACTTCAAAAACCAAGCGAGTTTTATCATCACCGGACTGATCCTCAATACTCACCTGTTACGATGAATGGTTGCACTTTCAAAGAGACTACGTGCTTTGAGCGTCTTTTGGGGCCCACGTTCACAGCAGACCTCAAGTTGAACTTCTATATACGATCCATTGCTAAAGATGTTGTAAACATAGTCGGGCCCTTATATATTGCTTCCATATCTGAACTGATCCTGCTCAGTCCTCTCTTTCCAGCCTTGAAAGTGTTCAAAAGCCTTTGTCAGCGATTATCAATTCCTTTGACACAGATGTAACGCGTCTCAAGCATTTTTCTACTCTATTTCATGGAAAATGTTCTGAAGAGATACATTCCGTAGTTCCACAAGTTCAAACCTCCACAGCTAATACCCGGCATTGCTATTGTACACAGAGGCAAACCGTTTTCATTCCTTTGATATTCCATTGCTAAGAAGGAAGTTCCAGCCGAACAGCTTATTTACAAGAGCAACTGTTTTCTGCAACAGACTATCGAAAAGATGCTTCCCTGATCACTACAATCTTAACCTCTTCAAGTCTAAGGCCAACCGTTATCTATCCTACATATCCCAATAATCTAATTTAACCTTTGGACTTGCAAAAAAAAACAAAAAACAAAAAAAAAACTGTGTGTCAAAAGGATGTTTTTTCTCTGGACACTGCTAGCACTGTATACTCCATATCTAAAAGCGTGTAACATTTTGTGTTGCTATTAAGATTCTAAAAATAGCTTTTTAAAGCAATAAATATTGTCGAAGGAATATTCAGTAATAGAGTTGTCAAGAGAAAAACCGTCTATTTTGGCACACCTTTTTTTGGCCGGTCTGAATATTAAATTCTTGATACCGCCATTACTGACACAACCCGTGGTTAGAGCAAAGAGCTAATTTTTCTTATGATGTAATATTTTAAATTATTTTCACCAGAAAAATCGGTAATCTTGCCAGAGAATTCGGATTTTTTTCTTTTAAGATCTCAGAAACTGTAAGAAATCGGAATGTGGCATTGAGCTTATTTGCGCTCACAAATATTTTGACTATAGTAATTTCCGAGATTTTAAAAATATATTGTTTTTAAAAAGAACAACTGGTAAACCTCAAAACTTAAAAATAATTTATTCACTTGCTTAATACTACGTCCGTGCGTTCCTTATAAAAGAAAGTCATCAACATCTCTAGCAGCGGACTATCACAGAGCCGGACAACAGGGCTGAGATCAAAGTGTAGTATTTGTTCCCCTTGTCTCTCTCAGACACACACGCAACGCACACACACACATATATATATATAAAGAGAGAGAGAATATGTGTGTAGCACTTTTCACAAAGCAAAACAGACACTATATATTGATCCCAAGAAGTGCGCACTTACTGTTACTTTGATCCAAGGCCACAATTCTGATGGATGCGTAAATAATCTCTTTACGTTTGAGTTTTCTTTTACTTTTTTAGATGTCATGTCTCTTTCAGGCATAGGTGATCATGACTTTCCACGGTTTCCACTTTTCTTTTCTTAAATATTTGTTACACGCCATGTTTGTTTTAGGAAAAGATACTACAATGACTGCCATTGCTTTCGCCATTATTTTGAATAAAGACAAGTTTTTCCTGTAGCCTGGTTGTCATTTAAGTTTAGAGAATTCAATCTGTTCTGTCATTTAATTGCTGATAGAAGAGATTGATTCATGCCAAAGGACATAAGTCCCTCAGCCGGGATTTGAATGCGGTTCGCTGATTCTCCATTTTTGACGGGTAATATGCTAGTAAATTATCATATTTGGCATCAACAACAATTTTTATTTGTCAGCCTGCAAAAGATATACCAGTAGTTTATAAGATAAAATCGTTTTTACAATTATAACTTTCATAAGATATTTCTAAATATGATTCTCCAAAGATTTTGGAAAAAAATCCCTCCTTGGCTCATCTGAGATTAATCAAACTTTCCAAAATAGACGATCAGTTATAATAATTCAATAACAAGTGTTGATGAAATCCTTTTTTTACGGCTGTTGAACGAATAATTGCACTAAGACGATATCTATTGAGTTCGTTTTTTCTCCAAAGATTTATGTCAATACACTCATTTGTCTGAATAAGTTGATTGTTGAGGGTATTATCAAAATTATTACTTTGTTTCCGGTAAAAAAAAATGAAGTACATTTGCGACAGCAGTTTAAATGCAGAAGTCTAATGCAGAATTTAAGAAAAAGTTCGCATTTTGACAGACTGAACCGCCATTTTTATCAGTGTATCATATGCTTCTTTAAAAAAAATAGACATTTTGGATTAAAACATGTAACTGACCCACTGAACAATATATGGGGTTGAAAGTTTATTCTGAGAAAAATGTCAAAGCAGATCATTTTCTAGGCCTCTTTTCTGGTTTCGGCTGAACCTTATATTGTTTATCAATAAATTAAAGAACTTTTCAAAGAACACGATTTATAGTAGCTTCATCTTACCGATGGAAGAATTCATTTTAATTTCGAAAGACAAACAATGAAAGATTTAAAAAGTTAACGATAATTTAAAATTTTAATTTTTATCTTAAAAAAGTTGAGATTACAAAGGTCCACTCATTAAAATAGATTTCTAAATATCTGTTAATATTTTGTTTCGAATAAAACAGTCATATTAATATCGAATAACTGACCTTTGATCTCGTGGTCAAATTACATACGTAGCGATGAGTGTTTACAGTAACGACTATATATATTTGAATGAGTTGGTATTTTTTCACTTGACAGGAACGTCGAAGGCTCACAATAGAGGCTCGGCAACTGGTAAGAAATTTGCTAAAGTTATCAAACTTTCAGCATGAATCATTTTTGGAAATGTATTTTTTAGAAAGTTAAGGACATTTTGTCTGGTTGCCATCTGAATTATTTGGCTTACATCATTTTCATTGGTTTGCGAATTCCATTTTACAAGATTGACACGCAACTTGATAAAGTCATCGAGGGTTTCAAGAACTTAGATAATTGAACATTGCTCGTAATGGTAAACATCGATAAAGAAGAGAAGTAAAAAAATACATTTCCAACTGACATTTGACTCAAAATGTTTTATCAGATTGTACCACATGAAATGTTGGATTTTGACAAAATTCAATTGCAACAAAAAGAATTTTATAAAATCAAAATCAGCGTTTGCAGTTATTCTAAAGAAATCGTTGTTCCTTGCATGTAATGACATTGTTTCAGAAAGGGTTCATGATTTGTTTCGAATAAACAATGATGACCTGCCTTAAAATGACACAGCTTTTACGAGCAATCTATTTGTCCAAATCTTTCTATTTTCCTATTAGAGTCAAATAATTGAAAACAATGAGAGAAGAAACTAAAAGGTTTTCAGAAAAAGTATCAAATCTTTTTTTTTCCTAATTGTTTTTAATTGGTTTCCATCAACAACATTCGTTGGACTTCCGATCGACACATCTTGAATATTCTTATCTGCAGAACTGAATTTCTACAACGATAGTTGTCGTATTATCTCTTTAGTTCTTTCTTTCTTCAAATGCTAAATTAATATTTCTTCCGACTTCATTTGTAAAAACAACCAAACGTGCTTGTTCCATCAAATTTTCAAGAGTGAAATAAAAGTGGTTTATAATGGATGAACCATGAGACAATCAGTAGAATACACTCACCCAACTTGTGACCTATTGATGCAGAAACACCCCTCGTTATAATAAGTAGCGAGATTGTATCCATCGCCGTTTTGCTAGGCCTGTCGCAGTTACCCATCTGAATACTGACTAGGCACAACATTATTTAACTTCGATGAGCGTATAAAACTGATGTTTCAACGTGATATGGTTGTAAGCAGTAGAATACACAAACTTGTAATTAGAAAGAATAGATGCTGAATTATAATCATTTTAAGAGAGAAATCAATTCACAAATCGTCAGCAGTCCGATTCTTCATGTGGTACAAACTAATATTTGTTATGAATCTCTTGTAAATTATTTCTTTCGGTTCACAAATCAAATCAAATGAATGTAGTAAACATTTTTGCTTAAATACACTATTTATTGAATATTGATTGATTTTATGACTCTTCTTTCTCTTTATTTTCCCATTAACACGTTTTACGAAATGAAATAAATGGCACGTTTAGAATTGATACTAAATTTAAGTTTTCAGTGGAAATTTTTTTTTACTTCCGTTCCACAAAAACATTTTTTCGATTTTCATTTAAGAAAGATTTAATTACAAACAACTTTTCTTCTACAATCTCATGATCAGTTGTAAAGATTTCTTCCTCCAAATTTGAAAAGATACAGATTTGGTTAAATTTGAAAGCGCAAAAATATATTAATAAATTATTCAACTTTTTCATTTTTCTAAATTCAAGTTTGAAACTTGAACCATAAAACAAGTTCACAACTCAAAAGACGCACTTGGAAACTAATTGACTGCATTTAAAACTGAAAATAGTAATTCTTCTCGTCTACTTCATTGGATTTAGGCGTCAAATTTGTATCTTCCCGTTCTATTCAATTGAAAACGAAAGTAAACACACGAGTATGATAAGAAATAAAAAAACGTATAGATAAAGTCTTACAGATCACAAAAAAATCATAGTAAGAGACCTGTTCATTTTAAATAATTCATCCTGAAATACCACCATTTGTTCCTACTAACATATATTAATTTTAACTATCATTGTATCTGGGATATTCTGAAGAAAAGCGGCAAGTATTTCTTTATTTCATGATAGAGCCGTTGATAACTAATTTGATTGCCAATATACGAAAACCCCGGTGACGTAGAGGTGTATAATCTCCACGTTTCGATCAACAGTTCAACATTCGATCGTTCGCAATGGTAGGTTACAGTTTGTACTTTTAAACCAGATATGAGTGAAATAACAGTGCAGACTTTTCTCTCTTGGCGACCAATCTAGGAGAAGGAAAATTCTGAATTTAAAAACTTGGAACAAGTAACAGAAACCAATCCATTATCTTTGCCAAGTACAATTATGCCAATGCACAGTTTACATGTATTAAAGGAAGCTGTGGCGAGCCACGATCGACTATGGGCTGAATGGACATAATATTGAAAGACAGAGGGGGAGGGAGAAGGAGATAGATACGAATTTATTTCCTATTAATTTGTACTTCTTTAGCTATCATTTCTTTTCTAATATTGAAGTTTGTGTAATATTTTTTTTAAACCATTTGAACGAAAATCATGATGACGCATTAACACGTTAAACGGGAAAACCTTTCCAATGTTTAGGAAAAGATTCATTTATGGAAGAACAAATTTGAACTTGAAAATACTTTGATCCTGTTCAATGTTTTTAAATTAAATGTAAATCGTCGTAAAAAGTGATAACTGGGATTGAATTTTCTCTTTGTCATTTGGCAACTCCATTTTTGCTATACGACACGTAATTCAAAAATTTGTCTCATTTATTTGTTTATTAATTACTATTGCTATTATTATTTGATTTTCTTTTGTGAATTGGTTTGTCTGTTTGTAAAAAAAAACAAATTTCTATTCTCATAAACTGAAACACATCAATTAAAAAAAGTTGTTTCCTTCTATAATTGAACATAAAACAAAAACAAAGGAACGAAAAACTGAATGTGTTTTTTTAATGCGTAAAAAAATAATTAATTCTCTCTTCATCTGGAATAATTTTTAAAAGTGGAATAAAAAAAAAACAAGACCAGGAAGTGCACAAATGAGAAAAAAATGGTCAGGTTGTAAAAAAAAATAAGGGAAAAAGTATTTGTTGATTTCTTATTCAATTCAGCACAACGTTAAATAATCAACATCGAAAAAATTACTTTTTTTTATCATTTTGCATAATGTCCCTAAGTCATAATATAAATTACCTGTACCATCATTTCGATCTCTGATTATAAAAAAAATGTTAATTTACCATTTTACCTTATTTTTGTTTACAAATCTCAAATTCGAAACTGAACGGACTTCCGAGGGAATGCTTGCCTGATTACTACAGTCTTAACCTCTTCAATTCAAGGGTCAACTGTTGTCATTTTTGCATATCCTTTCAGTGACCCTTTGCCTTGAATGGCACTTAGGCCTTATATTAGGTGAAAAATATTAAAAAGAAGAAGAAAAAGGTCTTTAATAGCTGCATACTACTGATATTGCCAACTTTTATTTCATTTATTTTTTACAATTTTTAAATAAGCTTTTAAATAAGTTTTTGCGAAACAGATTTTCATTTATTTTTATGTATTTTCCTATTCGGGCTTTGGCTTTATGACGCAGGAACTTGCATAACACGTGTTTCGCAACTCACTCCCGAAAAGTAAAGGCCTTAATAGCGGAGAGCAATGCTTAACTCAAATATTGAAGTTCAAAATATTTTAAATAAACATTATAATTTGTAATTTTCTTAAAATAAGTTTTGAAAAAATTATAATTGATTTTTAAAAGAATTTCAAACAGATTTTCATTTTTTTTTATAAAATGAAAAAAAAATGGTTGACATGATTGATTATCTGTCAATTTTGCTGATTCAAAAAAAACAAAACAAAACAAAAACAAGATTTTTAACGAAAATTTCGGACGTGCCAGGAGCGATTACCACATACTTTGATCTTTCCTCTTAATAATAACATAAACATTTTGATTTAGACGATAAAATTTTGTTTTCGTCAAGTTTGGCGTCTTTTTCATCATGTTATGCTTTTGTAGCGATCTCATGGAGGTACCTATAACAAAATAACCCAACCCTATTCCGCATTAAAAGATAAATTAATTTCCGTTTATAAATAAAGTTTCGAAAAGGGGGCACCATAGAGCTCTCTCCCGCAATATATTTCCCCCAAATTTTCTAATATAGCGAAACATTGATTTATTTTACTTCGAATACACATGAAAATCTTTTAAAGGTTAGGGCCAGTGCAAGGGTCCCGTGTCCCACCTCGGTCTATGATACGGAGCCTCCCCTCTACTACATCTCAATTTTCATAGAATAATATTTATAATAAAATATATAAATTTTTACTGTAACCTAATTATGTGCAGTAATAGATCATATGCAATATAGGCGAAAAATTCAAGTAGAAAATTGAAAATAGATATAATGTTACAATGTCTTTAAATACAATTTAAGACTAGACATGTCATAGATCATTCCATCTTCTTAAAATTTAAATAAATCAACATTCAACAATGTTTTTCGGAAATTTGTGACATACATCAGCTTAAGATTTATTTCTCTTCTTAAAATGTTGAAAAACATCCAATAATATTATTATGGATAAAAAATAGTGTTTTTTTGTTCGAGACTTAGCAAGAGCAGAACAATTTCACAAAGAACCCAGAATGACGTCAAAATTCGCGAAAATTATTCATATTTTAATAGTTGTGTTTAATTTGTAACAATCAAAGGTTGATAAGATAGCGAGGGTCACTAAACACTGCCCAGTCCTCCCAATCAGTTCACTTCTGTCGAGGAAGGGTTGGGGTATACGCACCGGCCGGTAAATTTGCTTTTTAACACCCGCACTAAATATTTCTTAAAATTTTCCCAAATCGTCATAATTCCGTGTAAAACTCGAATTATCAATTTCCGTGTAAAAATCGAATTAACAATTAAATTATGAAGAAACCTACCGTTTTGGAGATATCGACAAGAAAAAATTGGACTTCTTGTTTGTAATTCGTCCTCCATTACAGGCATTGTTTTAATACAATCTGCTCGGAATAATATTCAAGATTTCCGGCGGCGCAATCAAAAGATTTGGCCTATTTACTTCTTTTACAGCTATATCTGTTTTTAAAATCACTACGCATTATCGTATTTTTTTTTTCTTTTTGATAAGTGTCTGTACTGTAGTCTTATTTATAACAGGAAACTTTAAACAAAAACAAATTAAAAAAATATAATAAAACCTTTTTTTTTCTCTGGAGAATAGCAATGACAAATTAAAAGAATAAATTAAATAATAAAAATAAAGCATTTTTTATATTTTAAAATTGAAAATAAAACACAGGCTCTAATTTGTGACCAGCTGAAAATCTCTCTTATATCCGAGTTTCTCTTATATCTGGGTCTCTTATATCCGGGTTACACTGTATTATTTAATTTTTTTTTTGATTTGTCCCCTTTTCTACACAAAAAGAAACCCAACCAAACCCCTCCTAACCCTAAACTTAGCCCATAAACATAACATTGCAAAGAGCATGATTATGTACAAAATAAAATTACAAAAAAAAAAAAAAAATGCTAGAAACGAAATAAGGGTTTACTTTACTCAACTGTATTATTTAATTTTTTTTCAATTTGTCCGCTTTTAATTTTAAAAAAAAGAAGCTTTATTGTATTCTTTAATTTGTTCTTTTAATTTGTCATTGCTATTCAACACGGAAAAAAGCTTCTATTGTATTATTTAATTTGTTTTTGTTATAAATAAAACTACACTTACCAAGAAAAAAAAATGATATTTCTTTTACGGTAGTGCGTAGTGATTTTCTTCAAGGAAAGTCTGTAAAAGAAGTAAATAGGCCAAAATCCACCGCAGTGAATCAGTGTTCATGATTGCAGTAATGGGGAATGAATAACCAAACAGAAGTCCGATTTTTTTTGCCGATAACTAAAAAACGGTAGGTTTCTTTATAATTTAATTCATAATTCGAGTTCAGCATGTACATTTACACGGAATTATGACGATTTGGAAAAATTTTAAGAGATATTTAGCGCGGGTGTTAAAAAGCAAATTTACCCACCGGCCTTGGTAATTCAATTGTCTAGTTCGGCTCATTTGTGAGTAGCTGTGTTACATACGTCATGAATTTGTCCAAATGGGAAGGTACCTTTGACAAATGTACCAATATTTAAAAAATAATTTGTGAAACAGTTTTAAATAATGAACAATTTGGTGTAATTTATTTTAAGAAAATGTCTAAAAGAAACGATTGTTTGTATAAGAAAAATAAAATTATTTAAAATAATTAAAATAAAAACAAAGCAATTATTTGTTTAAGTTTAATGATGATAGTTTCTTTCTTAAGGAAAATTTGGGGTATTGGGTACAATCAACACCATCAAAATATTATAACTGGTGCTAGTACAATTCGGCATTTAAGATTTATTATCTCCCTTAGTTTGTGCAAAGGCTCCCATTGTAGTACGCAAATATTAATAACGTGGACAGACTGTTTCAAATTTGACCTTTTATAAATAAAAACAAGGTATAGATAACTCTTTAAAAAATCAGGGGTTGATTTGATACTTTATGAAGAGGACTCCAACCTTTTTTAAAATGTTTAAAAACAAAAAATCAATACTTTTTTCGATTCGGACAATCGTTTGTGGATGGTCAAACAATGAATGCTAATCAACAAAAAATAGTCACAAGAAAAATCCTATTTCTTACGAGCGGGCAGTTTTTTAATAGAACTGTAGCGGTTGCTATGTTTTTCCACCCCCACATTTTATTCGCCTGCGATTGGCTAATAAATCATTACTACTTTTATATAGGACAATTTAGCCATCGCAGTCGTTTCTTTGAATCTTTCGGTTTTGAGCTTGCTTGCTTGTTCTGTTAGTACGAATGTAGTGATTGGATAATTTTTAAAGCAATCACATATTTTAGTGCAAGATTAAGTTTTTCGGCGTTGCCGTGAGAGCCTACCCTTTTTCCTTAAGAGAGGCGACTTTTCGCAAGTCGTCAGTAAGATCCCGAAGATTCCAGCCGTCAGCACAAATCCACGATCTTACTCGTCACATTTCAAACGCACACACAGACACAGAATTTCGTAATATAACTTACATTTCTCTCTGTGACTTTACCAAGTTCAATCAACCAGAACTCTGTTTATTCAAACCATTCTATAACAACACATTTTTAATTAATTGTATTCTTGTGTTATTTATTCTTAACATGCATACTTGCTCTAATATGGATTTCTGAACATTTTTCTCTCAAGAGAACTTTCTTCGAACAATCAATTACAAATCATTCTACAGTTAAATCGGAACAACATCTTTCCCTTAATCTATATATTGAAAATTTTATTGCATTTTTGTTCTTGTATGTTATTTCAATATATATTTGTTGATTAACAATTTGGAGTTATTGCTGTTTACTTGAATCCTGTATGTTGGAAATATCGTTAATATAAATAGTATTGGCCCATCTACAATCTCACCTTTACAATTGGTGACGTGGTGGCCTTCACAGAACCATCAGTAATTCTAGAACACATTCTCTCACATGAAATGTTGATTAAAAAAAGCTTAAATTATTTTTTTGGTCTCAAGTAATAAATATTTTTGGTGAAAATGATTTTGATATTTAATTTAAAGAAAGATCTGTCTACATTTCTAAGATTAGGTATTATGTACATTACATTATTCGGGCTATTGTCCTCATCTTTGTCGCCATATTTATTACAACGTTTCGGCCGTTGTACGCTCCGGCCTTCTTCCTGGTTGGAATGTCGGACTGAATCCTTTATTTCGCTCACTGTTCTAGTTCCACGTGTCATGTTTAATGGATGTCAGTTATCAGTTATCTTCTGTTAATTTCCCTCTGAAAGTTCTCCACTGCTTTAACCGGGTATTGAACTCACTCTTTGGGTCCTGTCACTGGATCTAACCAACGCCTTTATCCACTTGAGGACATCTGTGTATGAATTAAAAACCTAATGTCTTCAGCAACTATTTTTTTTACCAGTGCTCATATTGCAATTTTTTGCTGTTATCATTGCATTTTTTTTAAAAATTGCATTTTTTTTTATATTCTCTATTATTTTGAAATATACTTTTTTTTTAAGTGCAAAAAAAATAAAATATACTCAAACAATTTATGGCCAAAAATTAATTTCTGGATATGTTTAATTGTTACTTTTCTAATTCTAAAATAGTTATTCTGGAAATTTGAGCCTAGCATATTCTAATTTCCTATCTCCCGTTCAGTCAGTTTTTATGTCTTGAAAGTTCTGTTTTCCGATCCATAGGTACGGGTGATTTTTCTTTTTTTTTTTTTTTTTTTTTCGCGTGTCTCTTTTTCCCTGCATTTTACAGATTCTTGTTTTACAAGAACCAATACTGACTGTAGTAATTGAACGTAAATTGTTCTTTTAAGTTATTATTATCTTAAAAACAAATTTTATATTTTAATTTGTTCCTCAAAGCACCAAGAAAAATTTCAGAATTACGAGGAAACTATTTCATTGCCATAAAAAAGAATAGTTTTTAATATTTTTGTTTTGGTAGAGCGCCTTAATGACTTCCAATTTATTCATTAAGTTTAATGAAAGCGTATAGAGTAAAACAAAAAATGACATTCTTAAACTTAAAGCGGAGAGATTAGTTTGAATATATTTTTGATCAGAAATATATTTTTAGTTTGGCTACGTGAACAAAATTAACATCTCCACAAACATTTTTGCATGGCACATGGCTGTCAAAACCAAAATATAAAACAACAATGTTTTCTAGAAATAACAAAAAAATTTTATATCAACAATATGCAAAACTGAAGAATGAATTTACTCAGGTAATTTAAACGGAACAAAAGTGTTTGTTCAATTGTGCACAAAGTATATGTCAATATGTAGCATTTAAAATTAATAATATAGCAGGAGTTATTTACCTTTAACTGTTATTTCAATTAGTTAAGACTTTTTTTTTTTATCTGAACTCACAGAAAAAAGATTTCAGTTCAAGAAATAATAGTAAGTTTCAATAGAAAGAATGTTCTTCGATAAGAAGATGTTGTAGGCTGAAATTCGGTGTAAGGTGAGTTCAAAGAAACTTGTTGAGTGAGAGAAAATTAGCATAAATATATTGAAGTATATCGCCGCTCAAATTTGTTCACCGTCGTAGAGGAATGTCATCGGTTGAGATGAATTGAGTGAGTGTGTTTTTGGAAGCTTAGATTATGTTGATAAGGAACTTTTAACTCCAGAAGATGTGATGTAAAATTTCTCACTGGCAAATATTGTTAAGATTTGAAAGTTGTATTTTCTCGGACGACATGCTTGTTACTGAAGAAAATCTCACTGTTAGAAGTTGATAAGTTTCTGTGCCCTTGTAGTTGAAGGAGTGAATAGCTTGTAGATGTGCGTACGTACGTGTGTACGTGTGTACGTGTGTCATGTCGTTTCATAGCGTTTTCCCCTAAAGGGACAAACGCGATTTCTCTACAGCTACATCTTGTATGTGAGAGAAAGCAAGAGTTGAAGATGTCGCTAAGTATTTATAAGTAATGTGAATCACGTGATAGGCTCGCAAACACATTGTAACGGTATTGACGGCCTAAATCAACTCGTACGGTTTTTACTTTACGAATGCGTAAGCAAACGCAAAAGTAACAAGAGAAACAACGTGAAACGTTTTTTATAACCAACAAAGAATATTATATTTTTATATCTGTAATGATGTACATGCATAGGGGTAAATATTTTTGTTGGTGTTATATCCCTTTGACTGAATTAAAGTTTTTACTAATGAAATTTTTTTATTTGAGCTCATAAAAGTTGAATGGACATGCCGCTCAAAATGTTCACTGTGAGAATGTATTTGATAAATGGAACTTTGAATATTTACTTGATGTTTCAAGAAGTGTTGTTTGGTACAAAATAGAACTTAGTTTTGATACTTCAGAAAAATAATTAAAATGAATCGTGCCGCTAAATGAAATGTTCAACAAGATGCAAATTTTGTTAAATAAAGCTGAGTGAGAATGTTCTTGAATTATGCCATGAATAGCTGAAAATGTGTTTGGTAAACTTGTAGCTTCATAAAAAATCTTTTTCTTTGAAGTAAATTCTTGCTGGTGAATAAGTGGGAAAATAGTGTAATATCCAAATTAATTTTCTCTGGCGTGGCAACGACGTGTCTAGTTGACTTTTCTTTTGTCTCATTGTGAAAGTGTTGAAAGTTCGTATATGTATTGATTAATTGAAAGTATGTGTATGTAATGTTATGTAATGAAGTTTGGAAAGTTTAGTTTGTTCAAAAATTGACGTCGAAAGAAAGTTGTAGCAGAATGCTAATAACGATTGCTTATATAAGGTTAAAGAAAATTTATTTTTAAAAATAATAACAAATTCTTGACTATTGCACTGCTGATCTTCCCTATTTGTTTAGGTTTTATTTTTACATTTGCGCGCTATTAAGGACAGGGCTAGGATTACACAGTTTATATTGTATCCTTTATCCTTGTCCCCACAGACTACTATGCGTAAATAAAACGTTATTTTCATTCTGTTTTGAGTAAAAATTAAGCATTACTTTTAGAAAATCCAGTGAATTAATCTTTAAAATTACTGACAGACTTCGAAACCCATCTCCAGGACAAATATTGAATTTGAAAGAGATTTTTTAAATTTGCTGTTTAAATTTTTGTATACAATGGTGGTTCAATGAGTGACGAAAAACGTGCCAAGGTTTTAAAAATGCCTAAAAAGTTTATTCATATACGGAATTAATTTTTCTTTTAATTTGGATTAATTTTAGACCATTATCTTTCAAATAGGACCGACATTCAAAGAAGGCATTTTTAAATTATTTAAGATGCGTTTATGGGTTTGTTGTAATTATCTGCAGAAAAGATGACAGCCTTTTCAATTTTGATACCCATATTTCCTCATCGAGTTTCCAGTATGCAGGTAAAAAACAGATTTGAAGCTCTCTCAACACAATTATCTTTACTTTAACAGATCTTGTCTACCTTTCATCGTACATACCAGAAATTTGGGATTACCATCAACTAGATACCTCCACAGAAACGTTATACCTAAGATTGAAAACTATTTTTTACAAATGAAAAATCCCTTAAAGCTTTTATTTTAGTTTTAATTTCAAGCTAATAGATTAAATTTAATATTTCAAATAAGAAAAATACTTTGTTGTATTTCAAAACTAGTTTTATTGACTGGAAGCAGTTTGCGTTTTTAAATTGCTAAACATCACTGATTTTAGCCCCTCTTTTAGTCATCTTTCATCACAATGTAATTCGCTTTCCTTTATTAAAAAACTGAAGATTTCATTAAAATCCGGCAATTATTTGATTTTTACAAGAATTTCCAAATCAATGTCTTTTTCACCGCAAAAATTTCTCGTATAATTTTAAGGCCCCATAATCACACATAAAAACAATTATTGAATCTAAATTTAAAAAGACTAAAAAAATAAATGCAAAAAATCCTTTGAGCTTTCCTTGTAATATACTGAAGAAATTTTCGTACACTATGATTTTCTTTATTTAAAAATAGATTTTATAAAAGATTTTTATAATCCATACAATATTTGTATACCATGGTATAATGCTGCAATATGAAAAAAAAATTCAA
The DNA here is from genome assembly GCA_963932145.1 of Acanthosepion lycidas. NCBI lineage: Eukaryota > Metazoa > Mollusca > Cephalopoda > Sepiida > Sepiidae > Acanthosepion > Acanthosepion lycidas. The sequence goes on from OZ010577.1 coordinate 4,469,476, forward strand.
AAAATTTAAAACATATGGAGGTGAAAAAAGTATTCAACATTATAATACATTATTTAATACTTTGTAGCATATCCCTTACTCAATTCAACAGCAATCAGTCTCTTTCTATAGCATTTAATCAATGATTTTCAAGTTGGTATTTTGCTCCATTCTTCTTTGCATATTCTCTTTAAGTCCAGGATGTTTTTCGGAGGTCTTTTATTAACTTGAATTTTTAATAAATGCCACAAATTTTCTGTTGGATTCAAGTCTGGAGAATGTGATGGCCATTCGAGTGTATTGACATTATTTTCAATAAACCGCTTTTCGTGGATTTAGCTGTATGTTTAGGGTTGTAGTGGACCGTAGGGTGATGATGTAATGAACACACGTGGGTTGAAACTTCCTGCTAGACGGCCCAGCTACATGAGAATGTTGGACTTTAATTAAGTCCAAAGAAGGCAACGAAAACACACAAGACCGATAATTATATACAAACAAATATATGTATTAACAACAAGTACAATATAATATTATTATGTGTTGTGGTGAGTGTTCGTACGTACGTGTATTGTTCTTAGCGTGTTCCCAGAATTTGGGAAACGCTGTATCTGTGAGAGCTCACATATGCGAGGTGGTATAAAGCCCGAGGGAAAAAAAGAGATTGAGGCAAAAGGTCACCCAGTATTTATAACCAGGGGAGAGAGACTCCGACAGGGTCATTAAACCCATTCGTTTGGGAATCCAAGCTTTACTACTGACCAAAAATTCGAAATCTTGGTATATTTTTGAATTTATACTACCATCTATTATCTCTAATTTACATTAGCAGAAAAAACATCCCCAAACTATGATATTGCCACCACTAAATTTCATCTTTGGAATTGTGTTCTTTGATGCAAAGGCTGTGCCATCTTTTCGCCAAAAGTGAGTTCTTGAATTACGCCCAGATAGTTCAATTTTTGTTCCATCTGTCTATAAAACACTTTCCCAAAATGATTCATCTTTATTCTTATGCTCACGAACAAATTTTAACCCGGCATCCCTATGTTTCTTCAACAGTAGTGCAGTTTTTCTTGGAGAACGCGTTCTTAGTTGACTTCTATGAAGTTCATTGCTTATTGTTCGCTTCGTAACAATAATACCTGATGCTTTGAATTCTTCATGCATTTCTCTCCGAGTAGTCATTGAATTTTCTTGAATTTTGCTCTGAATTCTTCTCATTGATCTGAGAGAAATCTTGAGTGGTGCACCAGATCTTGATTTATTCTCAAAAGTTTTCACCTTTTTATATTTAGCAAGAACGGATCTAATAGTAGTAATAGTATAGTCAGGATATCTGTTATTTTCCTATAGCTTTTGCCTTCCTTCCAATGTTTGATGATCAATTCTTTTTACGAATTTGATAGTTGCTTGCTTTTCCTCATGATGATAATTATTGTGTATGATTTGTGTGCGGAGATAACCTTATATAAGAAATGAATTACGGAATATTCTAGATTTTTCTGGCGATAAGATAATTGGAAGTATCTAACAAAATGTTACAAAGAATTATGCAAATAATGGTAATTTAAAGCCTATGCATTTTGATAATAAAGAAATATTTTGTACGAATACTTTTTTCGCGTCGAAATTTTATAAATAACACATAATTTCATTTATAACAAAGTTTTCTAATTGTTTTTTGCATATTGAAGGATTATACAATGGGGTAGAAATATTGTATGGATTTTGAGTTTTTCATAAGTTATAACTATATTATTAAAAAATTTCATGATGTACGAATATTTATTTTCCTCCACTATGTATCTCCAATAATTCGCCGAAAAAACAGCATAGCATGATGGAAAATGGCACCAAACTTAGTAAAAACGACATTTTATCGTCAAAATGTTTATGCTATTATTAAGAGGCAAGACCAAAGTATTTCTGATTATTTTATTAATTTTTTAATCTTTTCTAGCACGTTCGAAATTTTGGTTAGAAATCTTACCATTGATATTTTAGCGCCTTTTTCAGGAGAAAAACACGTTGAATTGGAAATTTTTGCAAAAGTCAAATAATTGTCGGAATATAGTGAAACTTTCAGAACTTATTCAAAAATGAATGGAATTATTTTAGACAGATTTTTTTTAGAAAGTCATGGTAAAAATATTTTTTACATCAGTTCTCCCACCTACTTAATTTCATGAAAACTTCGACAGCGTGCCTTTTATTGATTATATTAGTTAAAAGCAGAAGACTTTGAAGAATATAAATCATCGACTTTTTTGTAAAATCGAATCAGTTTCAGAAGATTTAGCTCTGAAATGTAACATACAAAACCCAACAAAACTAAGATATTATTTAATTAGAAAAATGCTTTTATTGACTTTTATGAATAATATATATTAAAGACAATATTGTCGGAAGCCGAAATATTTTTTTGATAAAAAAAGAAGTTTTACAAGAATTGTTTTCTTTTTTTTTCTATTTTAAATATAAAATAAGATAAAGTTGTTAAATATTTTAAAATAAAGTTTCAATCCGTGTCCTTTAGGCATGCTGTTTTTAAGGAGATCTATTTTTACAGATCCTAAATTTGATATCTTATTACAATTTGCGACACACGTATTTTAAAAAAGAATTTTACACTGTTTTTGAGTCTGCATAAAAACTTCCAAATATATGGATGATCGTAAGTGACCATAATGTCACGTGTTTTAAGAGTCATTTCCCTTGATGGCAATAAAATGACCTCAGAAAATGTTAGTTATTTTTCATACTGCGAACAAGTGTTGAATTCTTTGACATTTTAACGATCATCGTCGCATTTTCAAAAGTTTTTATTTTACCTCCTATTTCAATAAATATTTTAATTTTTTAAATATAATTAATTTATTGTTTTTCAGTGAGAGACATACTGCAATTATTAATTTTCTTTTTTAGTTTCAATTCTAGGGACGGAAACAAAACAATCAATATAAAAAATAAAGGAAATTAAAAATTAACACATTAGAAAAATAACATTTCATAAAAATGAGAGAAGTGCCTATAATAATTAGGTATCGAGCTTATTTATTAAATTTTATGGTATTATTTTTAATTATTAATTTTTATATTATTTCACTTGTGAATTTTTTTCATAACAGAGACATAAAAATTAATAATAAATAAAAATACTACCATAAAATTTCATAAGAGATGAACGTAAAAATCAAGTACAACTCTTATGAAATTTTATCTCACTCTCAGTTATAAAATTTTAAATTTATTTTATTGTTAGTATTTTAAATTTAATTTTTCCAGAAACCATCTTCAAATGTAAGGCTATAAACCTAAAATACCTAAAAAAGAAAAAAATATCAATAAAATATTAGATTGCTGAAAGTATTTTTTAATTTTTTAAAAAATACTCTGTAGTTAAATTAGTTCACTTAAGATTATAAAAAATTATATCACTTCTGTTCTTCCACCCGACAACTTCCCCTAAGCTGTCAGTACATCGATTTAACTCTCTGTGGTTAACACCTCCAAAATAAGTCACAACCGTTAAAACATGCTTTTTAATGTTATTCTATTGATTAAAAAAAAAAAGTAATCAAAATTTCAAATGTTCTAAAAAGGATGAAAAAATTAATAAAAGAATCAAAAAATATTTTGGCTTTTTTTATCGACTAAATGTTTATGTTATTAAGATAATAACATAAACATTTAGTCGATAAAATTTTTTTTTATCAAGTTTAGGGCCTTTTATCCATCATGGTATTCTCTTTTTTGGCGAATTAGTGGAGATAACTCACTTAATAATACAAAGATTTTGATGATAACATTTTGGTTTTATTATGTTTTGGTATTTTTTCATCATATATCCTATTTTATCTAAAGTTTTAGGAGTAAAACTGTAGCGGCCGAGAGAGGGATCGCTGTTTAATATGTTATAATAAATAATATACAGGAAAATATTGATACCAAAAACTGAGTTACAGCAAAGGCCAAAGTTTTATTATTGGCAGACAAGTAACAACTTAATTACAAATATGTATATTTGTTGATTTGTAAGAAATGAAAAGAAGTCACCAGCTGGTAAAAGGATGAAATATTAAAAACACATAATGTTCCAAAGTGTGAATGTGTAGATATGTAAATGTGGTTAGATTAGTAGTCCAGAAAAAGGAATATGGTAACCTCGTGCAAGTGATAAGTCTTTGGAAGTGTTCGTGTGCCATAATTCTTGTTGAAAGGATAAGTTAACTCAAAAGAAATCACTTGAATGAAGTAATTTGGGGCTGGTAAGTAAAATCCAAAAAATGGTGGCGTGCTGAATGAAAAAGATGCCACACGTAACATGTTGTTATGTAAATCTAGTAATTTGGCGGGAAACCAAATCAAGATTCCCTGATGCTAAATAGAATTCAATATTGCTATGTGCCGATGAAAAGGCGCCAAAATGTTTTGGTTACTAAGTAACCAAACATGATAGCAAAGGCCATCATGATGGTGTTTCTGTGAACGAAATGTTAAGAGAATTAATATGCAAAAACAATGAATAAAGCAACAAGAAAGAATTCAAAGTAAAGGACTGGGTTGCTCAACAGAAAGGATGATCTCGACCTTTCAAATCTGGGTCGATGACAAATAAAAGAAAAGCAGATTCACTGCATCTTCCCGAGAGAGAGGGTAAGCAGAGAAGAGGAAGGAAAAATAGTAACTGCGTCTTTCCAAGAAGGAAGATGTGAAAAGAAAGCAAGCAGATATGAACAAACAGGGAGGAGGACCTCGTCACCAAAAAGCGGAAGTCGCTTTTAATTCTTTCAGGCAACCCTTCCGGTTTTGGAGGCGATCAATACTGTTGTAATAACCCTGGTGTGTATGGGAGGAGCCCACAGAGATCCAAGAAGGCCCTCTCTGTATATAAGATTGTTAAACGTAACTTGGCTTGTCTTTCCCCATTTAGAAAACGTCTTTTCTTTAAAAAAAATGTTTCCTATTAGTATTCCGGAACTGTTCATCAAGTTTTTATGTATTATATACATAATTTTTGAAACTATAAAAGTTTTGTTAGAATTGAGAAACACTGGTACGTAGAGGGACGTAACAAAGCCATTGTCAGTCAAGGGAGCTAATACACTCCCGGTTATTGAACCGGTGAATGCGACAAAACTTTTTTATTAACTTTGGGACACTTTTTCATCATGGTATACTAATTCTTTGACGAATCAGTGGAGCTACTTACCATCAACTCTAAGATGACTGAGATCATTCACCAACAAATCAGCAACTGAGTCCAATTCAACTTGAAGAAAGAAATCCGGCAAACGTAAACCATTTTCCATATCTTGGAAGTCACCTTTTCTAAAGTGTCAACTATAATGATTTTATTTTTTGTAAACTAATTATTTTCTACAATTTTTTTGATGTTGGTCACCAAGATTTCTGTATAATAGAAGAATCAGTACTTTTCAAAAGTTTTACATTTACTATTTTTTGGTTTCAAGCATTAAATATTTTTAGTCAAAATTATTATTATGATATTTAAAGAAATAAAATATTCAGTAAGAATTTAGGAAATAAATAATTTTATCTTATTTCCCAAATAGAAAAAAAATCCTGTAGCTTATAGACAATTAAAGTATTGGAGTAATTATGAAAAGAGATTTATATGGAAGAAGGTAATTGCAAACTATTTCAATGATTTGAATACTGTCATCAAAAATCAATGCACTGTCTCCTATATTAGTTTAATCTAAATGGATAAATTCTCATTTAAATAATCGGTCACATGTTCGAGTTGCATCGTCATCATCCTCTTCATCCTGATATAGATCGCACGGGCACTAGATCGGGTACTAACAACCCGTACGTGAAACCATTTCGGGACTTGGATCTTGTCGATAAGTTCAGAAATGAGCTACCCCGTGAGGTACCGTGGACTTGGACTAATAGGAGCAACTAGCCTTCGGTGTTGCGTACGAATTACATTGACCGGGTTCTAGTTAGGCGAATCGACTTAGGTCTCTTAGGCTGTCTAAGTTTTCACTCCATAATTAATTCGGACCATAGGCTTGTCTGGGTTCGCGAAAGTTAGATAAGCCTAGGATTAGCTGGCTACTGGAAATTCAACACATCATTGTTCGAGGAGAAAGATTTTTCGGACCAGCTCTTAGTAACATTAATGCAACAATCGACGGGTTCTGTGTTTGGGAATAAGTGGTGGGCTCATCTTAAGGCTACCATTAGGTCGTTTGTTGCCGAGTTAGACAAACAGAACAAACGGCACAGGAATCCAGAGTAGAGACGACTATACAATCAGGAGTTAGTGAGGAAATAGCCTCAACTATGACAGAGTTGACCTTCTTGCTTATCAAGAAGGACCAAGCTCTGGTAGTCAGAGCTAGGTTAAAAAGATATCTTCCGAGGCTGCAAATATGGTCACTAAAGTGCGAGCTGAAAAAGCCCGGAGTATCTCAGACCGATACCTCGCTAGCGTCACATTACCGAATGGGCGTACCGTGACCGGTTTATTTTCAGGATCTTTTCACCAGGGAGCCCGGTCTGAGCCTAACTCAGTTTGGCACCTATTTGGCTGGCTTTCCTCGCCTCGAGGCGGCTGAAGCAGCTGGGTGCGAGGGTTTGATAAAAAAGGAGGAAATCTGGGATGCGTTGAAGCATGTCGGCAGAGATAAGACTCTGTGTATCGATGGTCTCCCCTATGAGGTGCACTTGGGGCAGTCGCGCGTGTTTGCCCCCTTGATGGCGCTGGTCTTTAACCAATGGATGAGGAGCGGGAATATTCCTGAGCTCTTCACCAGTGGCGTGATCAAGTTGCTTCGGAAGGATAAACACAGAGGGGATGGGATTAATGATTTCCGACCCTTGACTATGTTGAATACAAGTTAAAGATTTGAGCCAAGGTGATAGCCAACCTAATGAGGTCGCGCAGATCAATTTGGATCAGTCCAAAGCATTTGATAGGGTTGGCCATCGGTTTCCAGGAGCTGTCCTTGAGTCGGTCGGCTTCGGGTCGTACTTTTGATCCTGGATCTATTTCTTGTATCGGTCCTCCAGTGCGATGGTGGAGGTGAATGGCGTAAGATCGAAACCTTTCATTTTGTCCAGATCTATTCGTCAGTGTTGACCGCTTTCGCCATTTTTGCGTTGGAGCTCTTCCTTCGCAAGTTAAAAGGCGAATCTGGTTCTACACGGAATTACTCTCCCTGGTGCGACAACCCAGGCCAGGTATTCCGACTATGCCGACGACATGATCACGTTCGTGAAGAGCAAGGCCGTGATCGACGAAGTCATCAAGGAATTCAGCAGGTATGAGACGGTAACATGAGCCAAAATCAACTGCGACAACTCCGTGGGTGTGTAGTTGGGTGGCTTCTCAAGATACTCGGTGTCTGCTTTGGCCCCGACCTTCAGTTGGAGAAGAATTGGTTGGAGGTTCGAGAAGCTGCAGTTCGTCTATGGTCTCGGAGGAGGCTTTCCTTAAAGGGAATAGAGGAAGTTTGTGCCTTGTATATCTACCCCATCCTTCTTTACTGACTCTTGGTACTTCCACTCCCGTGCGCAGAATTAATTTTGTTTGTTCGAGTCCTCTTTCGCCTCTTGTGGGGTAATAAGTCTCCTAAGGTGCGTCGGCCGGTCTGTTGCCTGAAACCGTTTGAGGGCGGTCTAGGAATGCTCGATGTTGAGATGATTTCGGTTTCAAAATCAGTGAACAGAAACGTCAATATTTAGGTCAGATAATCGACGAAAAACGAAAACCAGATCTCGCTCGAGCAAGTCCCATTAAACACAACATCGAAATGGAGTGAAACTAAAATTAAACAATAATATAGAATTTTCTATTTTTGATGGAGTAAAATATTTTACGTGGATAGAGTTTTAATTCCGTTATCATTACAAAAAAAGGATTTTAAAACAATCCACAAAGGACATCCAGGAATAGTGAGAATGAAGTCTTTAATGAGAAGCTACGTGTATTGGCCACAGTTGAACAAAGATAACCAAAACATAATGAGAAAATGTAATTGTTGTAATTCAGCAGCAAAATCACCACATATAAATTATCATAAATGGCCGAGCACTAGATAAACCGTGGGCAAGGCTACATATGGACTTTGCTGGACCACTAAATGGTTCATACTATTTAATTGTGGTCGAAAGTTTCACAAAATGGCCCGAGATTTTGAAGTGTAAATGACCAACTACCGCAATAACAATTAAATTCTTGCGCGAACTTTTTGCAAGATTTAGAGTACTTGACAATGTGGTATCCGATAATAGAACTTAATTTACTTCTACGGAGTTTAAAATTTCTGCAAAAGCTACGCGATTGAACATTTGATAACGCCGATTTATCATTCGATGTCGAATGGTCAAGCGGAACGGTTTATTAACACTTTCAAAAGATCAAAAGGCTTGGAAGCTGAAGAAACAGCACTACAAGAATTTTTGAGCGGGTATCGTATGTCGTCAAATGCAAACGTCACCGTGAAAATATCACCTGCAGAGCTCATGTTTGCTAGAAAAGTCAGATCTATTTTTGACAAATTACTGCCAGGGAATAAGAAGAAAGTTTCGACCTACCAGATCGTTCAAGATCAGCGATAAAGTTTCTTTAAAGCCGAAAAAGAAAATTGTCAGGAAAGAAAACATTATTCAGATCCTTCGTAAGTGAAGAATTTTGTCATAAGAGATATATTAATCAATTGAGTTCGAGATATGTACAGAATAAGCAGCCAGTGCAATTTAATTTACCGTTGAACATACTCTACGATATTTCTAAAGTACCTATTCCTACAACTGAAAGTGCAATACAACGTCAGGATAAGCGAAAAATGTAATCTGACTGAAACGTTAGAAGTGCACCTATATCGGAAAAAGTGCGGAGATGAACACACCTCTCCAGAAGAGGACTCATCCACATACATAAATACAGACGCCGAGAATCGTCAGTGGAATGAATAAAGAAGTAGAGATTTAGAGATCTAGCTTATTATTTATTTCAATAAAATCTACGTCGACTCCAAGCGACATACTACTTCTTGATTGTGTTATCTCCATTCAAGGCAATGAAGACATAACAAAAGTTGTTCGAATTTATTTAATATGTTGTTGGATCTCATCATTATCGTTGACATTTTAGGAAAGGCGACTTCCAAAATACGGAAATTGGTTCACGTTTTCTTGTATTCTTTCTTCGAATTGAATTTGACTCAGTTGCTGAATGTTGGTAGAACATCTCAATCATTTTAGTGTTGATGGTAAGCCAAAACTTTCGAGTATACACGGTTAAAAGCAAACAGGATCTATTAACGATGATTGTGTTGAGACCTTTAAATATGTTTTTTTACCTGCATATTAGAAACTCGATGAGGAAATATATATGTAGGTGTCAAGATTGAAAAGGCTGTCATATTTTCTGTAAAAATCTGGAGTTAGGTCATATTTTTTGATTTAGATAGCTGATTTTCGTTATAAAGATGAAAACATTTGGAGACAATGACGCATATCTTTTTTATATTCCTGATATGACTTTAAACGGTTCAAAGTTGCAAGTGCTGACTGTGACAAGTATATTGTTATGGAAGCATCTCAGTGTTTGAATGTACTTTCCAGGACATCAATAGGTGAATAGGATACCCACTAAGAGTTCCCTTGATATTGAGTCAAGTTATTTGATGAGGTCAGTAGATGTAATGTACAAATGTTGAAGTTATTCACAACATTTTTCTTGTAATTCATGCATTGTGAACATTATTCAACTGTTTCACATGATGGTTGGAAACACCGGCGTCTGTAATGGCATGCTGCTGCTAACAGGGACATTCTGATCCGTCTTCATTTATCGACGGCTTAATGAGAAGATTTGATACAGGCTGTAATGAATCGGATGTCCTCTAATTGATCTCATCTCTTATTCCATCGATTCTAGTGGCCTTGTTGTTTTGCGACATTTTGATAGCTTCCTTGACGTTTTCAAGTGTTACTAATTTTAAGGAAACTTCAACGAACTCTTTTGAAATGTTGTTGATTGCATAACGGTTTGATTTAAAAGCTTTATAAATAACTTCCTCTATCTAAAATTGATGTCAATATAGTTATTCAGGAGGGTTGAAGCGTCTTTGCTTTTGAGAAGGGCATCCATATGAATGAATGAACCAAAAGTACCTTTAGTTGCTTGGAAAAATTAGTGTTTGCTCGTTGTTGAGTATCCTGGTCTTTTTTTTTCTCCACTATTTGTTTTTCAAATTTCGGGACAATAAAGTATTGATTTCCTGATAGCGTTTTGCTTTTGGCAACCAATTTTTGTTTATTTTGTAGCATGAGGAAATATTTTCTATTTTTGTCTATCAGTTGCTTGTTTTTATCATCAAATCAATACTGATGATTTTTCTTCTTGAACCTAATTGTTTCCTGGCAGGAGGGGGGATGTCAACCTTTTGCAATTGGTTCCAGTATTCTTTTGCGTTATTCTTAAAGACTTTGTTGAAACTTATATACGTTGCTGATATCTTAATGGATATCAACAATAGATTTCTTGAAATTTTCTGATTTCGATATTTCCCTTAAGACTGGATCTTCCTTCTCGTGATGAACAAAGTGAAACGATATCCAAAACTCGTCAACATCAGTAACTGCCGCTGTTTATTGCACATTAGGTTGGTCTTCAGATCATACGATGATGCAACCGATCAGATGCCAATGTGTGGATGCTGCTTGGGAACTTTAGCCTGTTTTTCTCATGAAATAGGGTTTGTATCATCATCAGGTTGTATTCAGCAAATTTGGGGAAGATGAGTCTTACATTGTTGGTCCCTTTCTAATTGGTTATTCTACTTATTTTCTTTGTCTCCATTGTCCAAAGTTGGAACATAAACGTTAATGATGGTGGTGTGTTGGTTCTTAATAGGCTATTTCAGATGTTTTCACTATCAGCTTTTGAAATAAGCTGTTTCGGCTGATAAAATGTACTTTGTGAATCCTTAGTTGTACAGGATCAAGTCTTACCACAGAAAAATGTATATTGGCCTGGCTCTTCTTTTAGAATCCACTCCGCTCATCCTGAATTAGGAGGGACTATAAAAATTTCTTTAAAAATAGTTTACTTTATTCTATTCTGTTAGGAAAGCCGCAGTCAAAGGGATTAGCATCATTAGCATTAAAATTTGGAACTTGAACTATAGGAACCTCAATGAACCTCAACTGAGATCGACAAGAGACAAAAACTATTTTTGTTGCTCTGAGTTTAATACCCAAAGTTGGAGAATGGTACTGCATAGTTAAATGGTTAGTTAACAGTTATAGATTCATCCATGAAAAATTAAGCGATGGTAAATGAAGTTACCAATAGAGTTTTAAAAGTTGATTTTAACCACTTCCATTCTCGTATTTTAGCAGGTTTATTCTTTAGGTGACATTTTGTATCGTACCAAATATTTGTTGATTGTTAAGTTTGGTGTATTGTGTGATGAAGATGGTAGGAGAATACAATTACAGAAATGTGAAAAATATGAAACCAAAATATTCCCCACCCCAAATAGAAAAAAGAGGAAAATCCAAAAATAATTCTCTTTAAATAGGAGTTATCCCCAAATCATGAGTGGCAAGCAAGAATTACCGGTCCGTGTTAAATGTGTGCCTTCAGGACAAAAGAGAAGACAACTACTGAAGCATTCCATAGATTTCTTCTCAGATGGAACGAAAACAAATTAGACAAGATTGTCAGACATACATTATTTGTACGACTGACAGTGACCATAAAACAAGGAACGATTGTTAACAATGAAATAGTTATCTATTCCCTTTCAATCAGCCAACATATATATATATATATATATATATAACAACGAACAAATGAAGGGAAGACGACGAAAGTATGGTGCATCCACATTCAATGTGGCATTATAGGGAAACCTCTTCACAAACAATTAACCAATCAAGCATTGACATTGTGTCTTCTTAATACACCTATCTCTCTTTCGTCGTTAATTTATGATGTTAATACTGTTTAATGAAATCAAGGAGCCCTGAAGGTTTGCTATAGAACATTCTGTTATTAATATTTACTAAGTTTAGTCTAGTCTCTAGAACAAAGCTATTAGTGTGGGATACTTCATGAGGACCGAACCCCTGACAGACAATTAATATCGAGTAAACTTAAACGGCATAAGAACAAAATTTAATATTAATTTGTCGCTCCCCCTCTCTGTATAGCTATACCAACTATCTGTGTAGACGTATCGCAAAGGTGGTCAGAGAGCAGAAACAATAACTATTTTTTCTTAATCGATCTATTTCAGTATAAGAGATGAGAACGACGAATGCTTGTAAGTCATGTCATGATTTTTAACAGAAATATTTGAAGATAGTATTTCATTATTAGGTTTGTTAGAATTTGAGATTTGTAGAATGCATACTATATTTACAAAGCAAATATGGTCAGACATAGAGAGAGAAGGAATAGATTCATGATTTTCATTATATTGTAGTGGTCTATTTGTTTTTCTCGCCCCATGTCAAACGCCGGGTTTACCATATGTAGTTGTATGGTTGTTGCGGATGTGTGATGTGTGTTGGAGAGGAATTCAAGGTTTGAATTATCAGAAGGCTTAAAATTGTGTGTGTTCAATAATCTTCCATCCACAACAATTAATACAAGATAGAGAATAATGATTCATAAACATATTGTTTCAAAACGTAATAATTGAATTTATTAGTGTTTGATATACATGCATGAACACTGAGTGAAAAGGTTAGACAGAGTTGTGTCTCTTAGATTAGGTAATATTTGTACCTAAGTTCATAAAGTGAAAGTAATTATTAAACTGTAGTATAGAAGAATAAAGTTTCTTTAGCATGTTTGGAATTGTGTATTGTAAAGTTGGTAAAAGTTCAGAAGAGATTTCAGAGTTCGTAGTTGCGTGAATGTTGATAATGGTCTTTAACGTCTGACTACATTAGTTAAGACGGGAGTTCTTGAAGATTACATCTTGGTACTTGGTAGCAAGGAATGAGACGCGAGAGAGAGAGAGAGAATCACTCGTGTTTTAGTTTATATATGATCATGAATCACGTTACTGACTCAGACTGAGTTGGCGCCAAAATAGATCTGTCGCGGGGTGATTTGATTGGTCGAAACTGACCAAACAGCCAGCTAGATTGAAGGTGATTAACCAATGAATGCTTGTTATATATTTTTGTAAGATTGTGATGGTGACAATTACAACAGGAATAGTGCATTTCCTAGCAGGGGTTAACTGGCTTGTTGTGGAAGATTCCACATGGTAATAAGAATGGACCCTTTGTAGATGTCTGTTTATGGCTGCGCGAATAACATGACCACACAATTAAACGTAAAATACCACAAAGCAGGAACAAAATGGTTTTAAAACATAACATTTGTATTTATTTGTGTGTTGATGAACATGCGTAGAAGTTAAAGATCTGTTGGAGTTATGTCTCCTACAGTGGGAATATTTTTATCTCAACTCACATAAGTTGAATTAATTATAAAGCTGAGAAATACTGAATAAACTGTAGTTTTAGAAGAATATTTCAAAGAGAAAAGTTCTTGTTGCATGTTTGGAAATGTTCTGTATGTTTGTAATGTAGGTTGGAAAAGTTCGTACGTACGTGCATGCGTGAATATGCTTTTAACGTCTGACCGGCCATGGTCTAGACGAGAATCCTTAAGATCACATCTTCGCAGGAATTTGGAAGAGTAAAAGAGAATGAGCGAACTCGTGTCTCCTATTTATAGATAATGTAATCACGTGATAGGATTTGCAGCAAATTGGCGGGAAACTAGACTTGGTCACGCGCTGGAAAAAAATATTTGTACGCGGGTGGATTGCAACGCCCACTTGTGTGTTTATTGACCAATTAGAAGCTGATATTTCCTGAAAATATTTACTAAGCTGAGCAGGCTCTCTGATCCACCTTTTTTCACAAAAATATACAAAATTATATATTGATAAGGAAGTGGTAGCGGGATGCTACAATATCGCTAACCTGTTAGATAGACAATTATCATTTGAAATTTGTATGAACATATTGCTGACTCTAACATATTGCTGACTCTTGTATGAACATATTGCTGACTTCTAAAATTAGGGAAAAGTTTGTAGAACTTAACGAATGTTGTTATTAAGTAGATACATATTTACAGATTATAATTTCCAAAGCTTATTACAAACTAACGAGATCACGTATATTAAAAAAATTAATTTGTGTCAATAATTTTTACCAATGAAGTCTACGGAAGCCAGAAGGATCGTGCGTGCAATAAAAAAAAAACGTCAGCAGTGCAGCACTTGTATCTTAATTTTTTTTTTTTTATAGTATTTATAATTTCTCCAGATAGTATATCAACAAACTTATGGTACAGTACTTAAAAAAAAAAAAAAAAAAAAAAACGGAATGGCGAAAGTTTTTTTACTTTAATTATTACAAGGTAGTACTTAAGCAGGTCCGCTTAAAAAAATAATATGTCCATTCTGTCCTTCCGTATGAGAACTAGAATCTCACGTCAGCTGTCAATAATTTATAGCCGTCCATCACTTCGCACTTGTCAATTGCGGCGATGTTGAGATCGGCTCTCTTTTATCTTAAAAAACATTTTTCTACGAAGAAAGTAAGTAAAAGTTTATTTCAAAATATTTTAAATAAGCTTCAAATTTTCTAAATTTTTTCGAATAAATTTTGAAATACGTATAATTAATTTTTAAACGAATTTTAAACTAAGAATTTAACTTATTTTTCAAAATTTAAAAAAAAGTGGCTTATATCGAGTTTTTTTCGTTATTTGGTAAACAAGATTTTTAACTAAAATTTTGGACATGCTAAGAATGAGTAAAAACTTTCAAAAAATATTCAAAAAATACTTTAGTGTTTCTTTTATATAATGAAATATACATTTAACACGAAGAAAATTTTTTTTCATTAATTTTCAGGCCGTTCTTGTCATGCTATCGATTTTCATGAAGGTGCCTACAACACAAATGTAACGAATTAAACAACGACAAGAAAATAACAAAGTTCAAAGCAAAATATGCATTAACAATGAATAGATTATATTTAAGTACAATATTTGTTGAGTGTAGTATTTAAATTGTTTAAATGTTTTTGTTTGATGATTTGAATGTCAATAATATTTTGGATCAAAAGGTTGTTTATGTATGTTCAAATATAAGAAAGTATATTTCAGTATTTATGTATTTATGGTGAATTTATTTCAAAACACTTTATGTTTGCAAATAATTTGTATAAATTTCAAAAGAAAGACTTACTGAGAATTTGAAAGAGTTATCTTTCTTTGATCAGATATTTTATATTGAGTTTGGAATGGATGCTTGAGTATTCAAGTTGTAAGTTTGTTTGAAATATTACAGACTGAGTATTATGTTAAGTAGGTTTTTAACGTGAAGTCTGAACATTGGAATAATGACACGCGTCGAATGTCGTCGGGAAGAAAATTTCCCTCCTCACTGAAAAGGAATGATTTAAGTGTCGCTTAAGAAAAGTTCGTCACATGATAGGCTCATTACGGTCGTTATATTCGTGAGGTCAAAACCCCGGAGGGGAAG
Organism: Acanthosepion lycidas; assembly: GCA_963932145.1. Taxonomy (NCBI): domain Eukaryota; kingdom Metazoa; phylum Mollusca; class Cephalopoda; order Sepiida; family Sepiidae; genus Acanthosepion; species Acanthosepion lycidas. The sequence continues at coordinate 4,485,030 of OZ010577.1, forward strand.
ACTCTTTGAGCCAATGACGACATGTGTGAGGCGTTTCGGCGGCATTTCGAGAGCCGGTTTACTAAGGAGCCTGGTCTCCGGGACGACGAGTTTCGAAACTATTTGGATGACTTTCGTCAGCTTTCGCAGACAGAAGCGGATAGCTGCAAGGGAGAGATCATGGAGGGCGAAGTCTACGCGGCATTGAAGAAGGTCGGCAGAGGCAATTCGCCCGGTCTGGATGGATGATTTGCCCTATGAATTGTACTTGAGGCTGTCGCACATCTTTGTCCCGATTTTGACTGTTGTATTCAACAACTGGTTCCGGCAGGGGTCCCTCCCCGACAGGTTCTCCAGGGGTGTGATCACGCTGTTGAAAAAAAGTAATGGTGTTGGGCGGGATTTAGAGATGACTATAGGCCTATAATTCTGTTAAACACAGACTTAAACATTTTGGCCAAGATCCTGCAGGAGCGTTTACAGTTTAGTTGCCAAGTCTCTGTTGGGTCCTGAGCAGACTTGCGCTGTGAGGGGCTAAACAATTCAGAGCAACCTGCATCTGATCCGCACGATCATAGAGGGTATAAAAGACGACGAGCAAGCCGCGCTGATCAGTTTAGATTAGTCCAAGGCATTTGATAGGGTTGATCTTCGCTACCTTGCTGCTGTCCTGCAGGCCACCGGATTCGCACCCGACTTCTGCCACTGGATTAGCTTGCTGTATCGCTCCCCCAGAGCTGTGGTACAGGTGAACGGGAAGCTGTCAGGTGCTTTTGTGCTGTCTCGGTCGGTTCGTCAGGGTTGTCCACTGTCACCCCTACTTTACGCTTTGGTTTTGGAGCTTCTTTTCGCCGGCTAAGGGACAGGGTGTGCAGTCCGGCCCCACCTGGAATCGCTGTCCCTGGAGGGGCTCGTACCAGGGTTTTCGTGTACGCCGATGACGTATCTACTTTTGTGTCGTGCCACAGCGACATTGAGGTGGTACTGAAGGCGCGGTACGAAAAGGTGACAGGGGCCAAGATTAACCGCGACAATTCCTGTCCGCATTCTTGGAGTGTGGTTTGGACCCGACTTCCAGCTGGAGAAAAACTGGTCAAAATCAAGAGAGAGAGAGAGAGACAGAGAGAGACAGAGAGAACAAACTTGGGTCTGGTATGTATAATCAACGTAATCATGTGACAGAAAGAAACGGAAAGTTTTGACTTGTCACAAGCTGGAAAAAAGACTTGTGCGTGGGTGAATTGCAACACCCACTTGTGTGTTTATTGACCAATTAAAAGTTGAGGTTTTCTGAAAATATGTATGAAGCTGGATAAGCTCTGTGATCCTCTTTTTGCACAGATTTGCACAAAAATCAACATTGATAAGAAACTGGCAGTGGGATGCTAAACATAAATTGAGAGAGTTGTAAAAAACGTACTTTTAGTGGTTATAGTCTCTGACGGTGATTTTGAGTTGTATATGTAACTTAGCCCGTGTTACATGTATTAGTAGTTGATAGAGGATTCCTTTTCTCTTTTTTTATACTGAAAATGAAATGAATAAAACATACAAGAATAGCATACAACAATAAGACTTTGGGACACGTGTTGAAATTAATGACAAGAATGTGTATTTTTCTTTTCATGGTGTTATTTACAATATTGGTTTTGCGTGTGATAAATGTTCTCTTTTTGTTGCTTTAAATTTTGGGCTTACTTGTTTATAATTGTTCCGAGAATTTTGTGGTTAAGGGAAGCCTTTGAAACTGTCAACTCTTGATTTTCACGGAGCGAAGAATACGTCTTGTCCAGCCTGTGTTGTTCTTTTTACTACTTCTACTCTTGCTTGTGGTGGAAAGGTTGTTTTTATAATGATGGAATTTTAGATCTTTATTTTTAGAATGATGAAATATCATCATCACCATGAATCATAAGTCAAACTATATATATATATATATATATATATATATATATATATATATATATATATATGTTTGAATAATGATCTGCTCTCCCAATACATTATATATATGTATTGGGAGAGCAGATCATTATTCAAACATATATTGTTAAATATAATGAATGTCTATTATGTTTGATCATGCATATATATAGCCAGATATTTTTTATTTCAAACTAGTCACAAGACTTTACATATCACCTAGACATATGGTTCTGTTAATATTTCGTTCTCTCACGTAGTACGACGTCATAGAAACCCATCATGAATTTATGACCTGCGTCTGCTATTCTGCGACCATTATCATCGTATAGCAATTTTCTCTATCAATATAGAATATTCATCTTTGATGGTGAATATCTTTGTTTAAATGTCCATATAACCACTCTGATGATGGCTCCCCATACTTTATTATTTGTGTCATGTTCTCGGTGCAACTGTAGGTAATTTGTACTGTTTTTGTTGAATATCTTGTGAAGAGTGCTTGATGTTGGGAAGTGTTTGCATATGAGTTTAATGAATATTTTTGCTAAGTTTGTTATTACGTTTTTGTTGTATGGTGGGTTGAATCATATGATGTTTCTGGTTCAACACATGTGGCCTGACGATTGCGTTTAAGCATGAAACAGACTGTAATTGCTGGGTGTTGACCTCAATGTCCACTATTATATTTATATACATTCTATCCTTGATATTGAGCACTTTAACCCATAAATATAGCATGCCTTAAAAAAATATTTTATCATATATATATATATATATATATATATATATATATATGCCAACATTCATTAACACCAGAAAGAATCTTTGTGGAAAGATGTTTGAAAAAATCTTCATGTGTGAACCTGATTTCTGCCTAAACTGTGACACAGTGCTACCACTTCCAGGTATTAGGTTTGTAGCAGTTTGCAAACATTGTCAGTTCACAATAAATGCATTAGGTAAGCAAACACTATTGCCTATAATTCCGAGGAGAGCCATAATTGTTCCAATTTAGACACCCGGTCTTCATAATCACCTTGATACAGTTGATCTTCTACAGAAGAAGAGTTTCACAAAAATTGCATATACAACATCCCATGCAAATGGGGCAAACAATATGAGAGAAATGAGCCATCTACTAGAATACTGGTTTGTATTCATAGTGTAGGTAAAAAAAAAGATTGAGAGAGATAAAAGTTCACAGTACTCTCTCTGGGATAACTGACAGAAAAAAATTGATGGAGAGTAAGAAAATTAAAGAAAGTAGCATATCTCAGCCTATAGACTTGTTGTGTAAGTCACCCCATTATGGATATAAGCATTGTGTTTGATTTTCTTTTCTCAACAGGGTGAGAATTAAAGAGCATCTCAATGGACAAATTAGAATTGCTTGTTTTATAAGGCTGACACCAAACTGTATTGTCTGAAATAGACTAAAATGGCTAGTATATCATCTACCATTTCTCTTTGTCATTTTGTTTGACAAAAAGAGAGACTTGTACACCTGAAAAAGGCTGGTGAATGAATCAATCAAAACATAGTAACAACAGCAGTAACACAAAGTAAGATTATCCTGTTGGCAGTGTTTAGAATACATCAACTGCATGGGGATATCCCTTCACTGTCACAAAGGGGACCACCTGTGCAGTTACTTGCAAATTCTGGTATAAATCTGACCTATATCTCTTTGACTCATCTAAACTGGTCCAGTGCCCCCCTTTTTTGATTCTAGTATAAACTGGTCTGATGTCTCCTTTTCTTTCTTTTTTTTTTGTGTAAACTGATCTAATGTTTCCCTTTTTTTATTGTAGTGTAAACCAGTCTAATGTCTCCCTTTTTTGATTAAGTGTAAATTGGACTTATATCTCCATTTTTTCTACTATAGAAAATCTGACTGATGTCTTCTTATTTTAACTCTAGTCTCAGCAGTACCTATGTCTACACTTTTTTTGACTCTACTATAAACCAAATCATCGTCTCCCTATTGATTACTTCATAGTGATTTTTGTCCAATAAGACTTATATTAAACATTAAATAATCTAGTAAGGGTTGATGTGTCATTAAATTAACACAAACTCAAAATAGGAGCTCATTTGTTTGAACAAATCTTGGAGTGAAGATTAACTCCATTCATGCTAACAATTATTAATTCAAATATATTCAGTACTGAAAAAGGTTCATATTTGTGTGTACATGTATACTTATTACTCAGTGGCACATTTCACACACACAATGTTTTCTTGTACGATCACTGAAGTTAAGTAGTACCTAGATGGGTGACTGTTTGGGAATACCAGGTGCTGTAAGCTTGACTGTGAGTGTGGTGTAATGGATAATGGCTTGGAATTGTTAATTAGGGAGCCAAGTTCCAAATCAAGTTGGGTTCGTTATATTCCCTTATGTGTAAATACCTTTGGGAAAGGTATGAATCCACCTTTCACCCCAGATATGGGTTAATTAGTAAAACTAAAACCCCTATTATCTCAAAAAATATATTGTGGGTTATTGGGTTAGGGTTAGGGGTTCGGGTTAGATTTTGACATTAAATAACCCATAAAAGATGATATGCTGCTAAACCAAACAACCCTTGCATCTTCGGGGTTTTATTACCTTGCGTGTGATGAAATAAAATAAATTCATTGTTTCATTTCTTTCTTACAAAATGTCAACTGGGAAAAAGGCAAGTAAATTTCTGAAGATGTGCAAAAATTGTCCCAAAACTGCAAGTGGCTGTGTGTAGATAATAGACACTTTAGCAAAAAGTTCTTTATATTGTAGTGACAGTAGAGAGGGTGGGATTCTGAGATAATGCTTACATAAAAGAATACTGAGCCAATTTACAAATAATATATATGGAATTTTCCAAATATCACTTGCTAAGTTTGATAGCAACCTTTCTGGAATAGCAGGTTGTTAGGTGTGAATCAGAGAGCAACATTATTTTAGGAAATAACTGAAAAACTTATTTTAATAGAAGCAGATAGGTTTGTCTATTGTCAGGGTTTACACTCCTCTTTGGGTTTTTGAACACGAGTAGAGGTTCATCCCCTGTTTCATGTTTAGGATTTGGTTTCAAGTCCTTTCTAAAGTCTACTTCAACTTGATACTCCTAACATCTCCACCTAAACTCTATTCACAAATTAAATCTTGACCTCTTCAATCTGGAATTAGCTAAGTTTCCTATTATCTTGCCCTTATTTACACCAATGCTATTCTACACAATAACCCTCTACTCTGAGTGGCCATTGGGCCTTGTATTGGATGAAGATTATATATATATATATATATATATATATATATATATATATATATATATATACACACATACAGTACTTTGCAAAAGTAAGTGAACCACTGAGAAAATATTTTTAAAAATTGTTTCTTTTTTTTCCAGATAATCAACAAATCTTAAACTTACTCTCCCTTTTGAGGTCATGACATTGACCAGTCAGTCCTATAATTTTTAAGAAGTTTCTGGCATTTGTGAGCATCAATTTTTGACTATTCTTCTTGGCATAATTCCCACAATTGCATGATATTACCTGGTTCTCTTGCATGTAGTGCCTTCTTTAACTTAAACCACAGATTTTCACTTGGATTTAGATCAGGATTTTGGTTAGGCTGTTCCAAAACTTGAAATTTCTTTTTCAAACCCATTCTTTTGTGGATTTGCTTTGATGGTCCAGATCATTGAAGATCCAGCCCCAACCTAAAACCAGCTTTTGAACTGAGGGCAAAACATTTTCTCTGTTCTGGCTGCAGCAAATCACCCCCAAATCATATGCCCTGCCATATTTAACTATTACTACCAAATTCTTCTTTTCAGAAGCAATATTAGGAGCTTGCCAGACATACTGCTTATCATTCCTCTCAAAAAGCTCTAATTTTGTCTTCATCATAAAACCTTTTGCCATAACATTTCTAGCTTATTAATATGAACTTTGGCATAGCTGAGCCAAGCTTGTTTGTGTTTTTTCTAAGCAGTGGCTTTATTCTAGGCATTCTACCATGAAGACCTGCATTGTTTAGGTTTTGGCAAACTGTAAATGTATACACATTGATTCCAATGTTGGCCAGGGAGCCTTGGAGAATGGCAGAGATCCCAGCAAGATTTACCTGGGCTTGCCAAGCTAAATGTTTACTAGTTCTTACAATTATTTTTCATGGACGATCACTTCTTGATTGCGATGTTGTCATACCAAAGGCCTTTAAATTTATTAATAATTTGTTGCACATTGGAGATGTGCACTGCAAACAATTTTGATAGTTTTTGTAGCCTTCTCCATCATTATAGATTTTAATTATGCAATTTTTTTTAAAGTTTCAGGAAGTTCTTTTCATCTTGGAATACTTTTTCTAACTGCACCATTTTGCATACACAATGAGTTATATTGTTTGACTGCAGTATACACAGCTTACAAGTAAATGAACACATCATTTTGATTTTTACATGTGAACAAAAAATTATTTACACTGGCAACCATGTAAAACAAAAATACAGAGTGAAAATGTGAGGGTTCACTTATTTTTGCACATCTTAATTTTTAATTAATATTCTTATTCCAGTTTCATAAAAAATCTTTAAAGTGGTTCTAATTTGTTTAATAAAGGTTTTTGTTAATTAAGATCTGCTGAGTATCTAGAACAAAAGAGACAATTTTTTTTAATATTACCTTTTGTTCAGTATTGTATATATATATATATATATATATATATATATATATATATATATATATATATATATATATGTATATATACATATATATATATATAGACACACACACATATATGTGTGTATGTGTGAGAGAGAAAATGCCTGAATATACAGATACTAAAATGCATGGATAGGTAAAGATACTTTGAGTTCAGATCCCTAGGGTTGAAAAAGCGGGAACACACAAATAGTTACTCCCTCTAGGCTGACTGGTCATAGATCCTAGAGAAAACTTAAGACAAATAGAATGTTCCCTTTCTTTCTCTTTTTCTCCACATTATGCAAAGTTTGAGGACATCAAAATGAAGTAATTAACAATATGAAAGTGGATGAGTAGACAATGGTTAAGTATATCCACAATTATACTAACATACATGCATTAAAAAAATATAGACAAGTGTACAAATGTGTACATATACACACGAGTCTTCAGTCTGGAGTAGTTATGTGAACAAATAGTTTTCTACTCGGCATATTCCTAAATGCATCCACACGAGTTCAACAACAGAAGCGGGGAAATATCCAAGACATCACTGTACATTTCACACTCAGAGCTCATGCATATGTCCTGATATTTTTTAATTTGAAAATTAGCACTTTCTGCAACATTTGTGATTGTTTTTCTTATATATATTTATTGTTTTTGACATTTTCTCTGTCTTTAAATTTCTATTTATATCTTCGAGTGGAGCCATCTGCTACTGTTTCGGTCATTTTTTACAGCAACAGCTGTTCAAGAAAAGATATGAAATAGGTGATAAGTATGGATAGCAAATGATTGTCATTTGTAGAGAAAAAATTATACATATATGATAGATTCTTCCCATTGTTTCTGATGTATGAGGGTTCATCATGTTCCACCCTTTTTGTGCTTGTGCCTTTGATAATTTTTAGGGCCAATGTGAAACACACACAACTTTCCATATATGGGACAAGAAACAGTATTCCTTGTGAAGGCTGTAGGAATATTAGAGTGGTGTTTACTCTTCTACCTTGTAATATGTAAATGTTCAATCTAAAAGATTGTAATGTCTTTTATGCATATATTCCATCACTTGGTATGATCAGAAGCCACTTCCTCAAAGGACAACAGAAGGATGTTAACAAAATTTAGGTTATACTAAAATCTTTCCTTGTATTTCAACAGGAGTCTTCCTACTTTCCAAGAATCATCATGTAGATGAAAAGTTTTAATGTCCTTTCATTAATCATGTGTACAACATGATAGTCTTTCATGCTCTGAGAAAAGCAATATGCTATCAATGTACATATGAGATGTGTTTATGTAGATATATATTATTACCTATATGGAAATCATGTCCATATTTTGACAAGCTATTATCATAACCTGTTACTCTCATCCTATTGAGAATTTTACAAAAATGTGTTGGACAGCATGATTTATTCCATTGGGTGCTCTGGTATTATCCACAATCTATAATTCAACTAATTTACATTAATCTTAATGGGTTTAAGTTTGAATCCCCCATTGATTATTAATAATATTGGACACCTGTAGTACAAAAACTATTTACTGTGAATCCCAGAAAAACACACTTGGGGCTCATATAAGAAACACCACATAGTAGGAACCAATATTAAACTACAAACAACAAACTTCAACCCCAGATAGCTTCCCCTGGGATAAGATACCTTATGCCCCCACCAATCCAATCACTAACTCAAACCCATTCTCATTAACAAGGCATCTACCAGAGGAGGACTGACATTGAAAATAAATTTAAAACAATGCTCTGAGACAGACACATAGGGGCTGATGATAGCCACGTACAGAACAGCTTGAAATCGGCTATACTATGTTCAGGTAATTTTTGTTTTTTTGCTGTAATATATATATATATATATATATATATATATATATATATATATATATATATATATATATATATGTGTGTGTGTGTGTGTGTGTGTGTGTGTGTGTGTTTGGGTGTGTGTGTGTGTGCATGCGTGTGTGTGTGTAAATATTTATATATATTATGAAAGTTCGACAATTATTTTAATATATTTTCTGTTTATATGCTATTCTTATAGATACAAATATTTAAGTAAGTGCTCTGTTTATAATAAACAATATTAATGTTCCATGAAAACTGGATGGTTTGATGCTTCTCTGCATCTACAAGAATGCATTATATTTTGTTATGTTAGAATAGATTTCTAAACTGTCCAATCAAATTCATTTTATTATGTTTCCTGATAAGGAAGTTCAGTTGTTGAAACTCAGAAGAATTGTTGATTGACAGGACAATGACAACAGGTTATTTGAGCCAAGGGTTATTTTAAAAACCTGGAATGATGTAATGAACAAAATACATAAATAGTTTTTATTTTGGAAATCCTTTTTCAGTGAATGGATTCAGAAGCAGAAATTAGAAAACTTCTCACACTTCCTTATTTGTTTTTCGTTATTCTTTTTAACTTATTTAATTTCTCTTTGAAACAGGTTTATTCTTCATATTTAAATGATACTTGAAAACACAGAAAACTACAGAATGGTTACAGCAACAGCACTATACAATCTTTTACTCTCAGTGAGAACTAAGGGAGTAATTCACACGGAGACAACCAAACTTTCAAAGAATAAGTCTAAAAAATATTCTAAGAAGAAAGAGGTAAATATTTACATATTTACTGATGTATGATAAAGAGATTGTATCTTTTTTTGTTCTTTGTGAATTGTTATGAAAAGCAATAGTGTACCTCCCCAATTTACATATGTTCCTGTTTCTAATTTGATAAAATTCTAATGATATTGTGATATGACAATATTTTGATTATGAAAGGAGGCAGTGCCAAATAAAACATCTCTAATATACGAAGGGGAGCAATTCTTGTTTTAGAGATGATTTGGAAAACTGTTAATGTCGGCAATGTAATTAATAAAGAGTAAGGAATTTTTATATTTAATTTGTCAGTAATTAATGCATGATCTTGCAAGAATAACTTAATAGTCTTTAATGCTGAGAGATTAGAAGTTTGATTCTATGTGCCAGCTTGATCACACATTGAGTTATTAAAAAGTGCTTTCAAAAACTCATATTTCTAATTATATAATACAAATATTTTCTCATGTAAACTGAATCAAATTTCTTGCCAGATATCGCAGAGAAATTTATAAAATTGAAGTAATGAAATTTACAATTCTGATTTGTCACTACTGGAGCCAGTAGATAATAAATCTTCAGGAGAGCCATGAATCCAAATTAAATATCCTAACCATGTTTTAGGTATTGCAAGATGGCATATGGAAGATGAAGCAAATATAAACTTGAAGTTTTTAATATAAACAAAATGTCATATTTGAAAATGAATGATTTTCTTAAATGTCATTTTAGAAAGTTTAAAATTTTATAATTTTCATTTTTTTGCATCATTTTGGTCTTTGCTTTAACAAAGAAGCAGCAGCTTTCAAATTGTTCAAGTTTATACATTTGTGGTCACAAATGTAACATTTTCAATGTTTGAAAGCAGGTAAAAAAAATAAATCAATGTTGTCATATTTCTGTTTCCTGATTTGAAAAGTGTTCACTATGATTCTTCATTATCAATTACACATCATATTACATCATGTAATCACAGAGGCTGATTTTCAATCTGACTTTTGCTCCTTTCTAACAAATGTGAATTTACCATCAGTTCTTGATATTCTTGTATTGGAAAGAAAAACACACACCAGTAAATTTTATTTCAAGACAAAATCTTCTTTGTTCTTTCTTCATACAGGATTTTAAATGTATATAATTCAATATTTCATCATAAATACTCAATGAACTGACACAATCCAGTTATGATTCAATGCAATCTCTGCTCAAAATGAAGACTTCTTCAAGTATATGTCTGTCCTTCAGTGTTTGTATCTAGAAATAATTATTTATCAAAAATTGGTCTGATGACCACTGCACAAAAGAAAAACAAAATTATGACTGTAGAATTTATGCATATTTATCAAACTTAGCTTCATCTAGCACAAAGCTAAAAGTGTTAGGGTACCCAATGATGATTGAACACATAATAATAGTAGTGTTCTTTTTGACAAGCTAATCCTTTCTCCATGCAATATCTAAGTAAAATTGATGAAGAAACTAATTTAGAAAACCAGAAAGAAAAATCCATAAAAACATTTCAATTTTTATGTTAATTGTTATTAATTTTATGTTCCATTTTGTGTTATTCTATTTATTACAGAGTACTTCCAGTAGTTTTTTAACAGCTTTGTCAATTTACACGAGTTACTCCCCTTGGACATTCCCTTAAAAAGAAAGGTATAGTCAAACTTCAGCAGAAGTGGTAGTCATGTGTCATGTTGTAGTTAGCTAATTATAAATGTTACATCCACATTGAAAACGAATAAACCATTCTTTCCATATATTATTTGTGAGAGTTCCTTAAAGTCATGGCAGAAGAGCACCCAGTGAGGATTGACTTCCTATTACCTGCTGACCAATATTCTATAAAACATAATCTAAGACTTTCTTGTATTCTTTTCTTCCACTCAGTTTAATATAATTTCTATTTTTCATAGAATTATTACAGTAATTCTCTATAGCTTAATATTACTGTCTTCTTAAGCTTGGAAAATGACTAGGCTTTTTTATAACAATTACAAACACTTTCTCTGACCAGTAAACTCCCCTTGACTGCATGCACACACACACACACACACACACACACACACACACAAGGAATTGCTGAAAAGTTCTCAGCCTGACCAAGAAAGACTAACCAACTCAGTCATAAAAAGTACATGCTCTTCCATATAGTCACTCCAAAGTTCAACACACTTGGCAGATCATTTCACAAGTTTCTTTAACCCTTTCCCAACCGTAAGATTCTGATGTTTGACTATCAAAATCCTGCTCTGCTGCTGCTATCATCTGATTCATTTGCAAATGGTCTCCTTTTCAAACACTTAAGGGATGGAAACAGGAAAGAGATTGATCAAAATTTGATGAGTAGGATGAAATATCTATGTGTTCAAACACCAACTTCTTTAAAATGTCAATAGTCTTACCAGTCTTGTGAGTAGTTATATTATAAAAAAGAGAAACTCATTTTGTAGCTTCCATTTCATTTTTCAATACGTTCTCTAATGGACACATTAACTTTCTGCATCTAAGTTTTTCTGCATTAAATATTGGCCTTTCTAAAGGTAGTCACCTTCCTTATCCCACCCTCTCTCCTTATATCTGTAGCCATGACCTTTCCTGCTGACTTCTGGGTTTTGAATTTCTTTAGCCTTAGAGAACCTGAGTACCACCACTGTATGGGCTAGGGTTGTTGGTAGCAGTGTTATCAAGTTTCATCAATAGGGATTATTTATTCTAAAAAAAATTATCAGTAGATTGTTGCAATATCAACTTTTCTGTTTGTTTGCATCAAATTTTGTGTGAAGCTTAGTAAATCTGTGAAGATTGTCAAAAGACTTTCATCATCAAGATTCTGGTGAATATTCCTTAGGAATGAACACAGATTTTTTAGTGGCATGCATGTTTCAAGGCTGGTTAAAAATCTGTTCAAGATGATGGACATTCAAGGCAACCAATAACTGACAAAACACCAGAAAATGTGGAAAAATATTGTGAACACATCCATAAGAACCATCACCAAAAACAATCAGTTAATTCTCTCACATGAATTGAATCAGTTATGGAGTCTGCCAGGAGAGCCTCATGTAAAAGCTAAACATTTAACATTGCTTTCAAGTTTGTCCTCCAGTTCAAATGGCTGCATATGTTTATAAGGAAACTATTTCAAAAGGGATTTTTAAAAAAATATCATGTTCCCTCAGGATGTGAGTCATTGTCTCTATGGATTTTGTTTTATAATCTGTTAATTGCCATGAATTCTCAATAGGAAGATAGTGGCTTCCTATTGCCTTCTCCACAGTTTTGAATTCAGAGTTTTCATTCTATTAGACTAGTTGTCCGGCTAGAGAGCCTAGTCTACTCTGCTATTTAACCTATAGCCAAGGAGAGAAGAGACAGATTCATACCTTTCCCAAAGTCATTGCTTCAAAGTAGATGGTGACCAAATTTAAATAATATAGGAAATATTTATTGGATTAATAAGGAACTATTTTTAGGCCTAGACTGGGAACTTTCTGACATGTTTTATATATATATATATATTTTGAACAATAAAAATTATATATATATATTATGAAATTGACTAAGTCCGAAAATTATTTTAATATATTTTCTGTTTATATGTTATTTTTATAGATACAAGTATTTAAGTAAATGGTCTGCTTATAATAAACTGTATTAATAATATTTACCAGCCTGAATGTTGAATATAGGTTGGATACCTGTTGAAGGACACATATTTTCTATGAGATTTCTCTGATATTCAGACTGGTAAATGTTGTTAATACTGTTTATTATAAACAGAGCATTAACTTAAATATTTGTATCTGTAAAAATAACATGTAAACAGAAAATATATTAATATATATATGATGATGATGGACTCTCCCATTGTTTTCAACATATGAGTGTCTTTCAGTTCAGTTTTTATGTTTATGTTTTATAAGAGACAACAATTCTGCAAGGGATTTGCAAACAAATCCACACGAAGGGCATACTGAAGGGTTGACCATCATATACGTTGATGTATTAGCCTGTGATTTAGTGTTAATTCTTAATTCTCTCAGATAGATGATATGATTCTTTTCAAAATTAGTTATACCTTGGCAGCAAGTGTTTCTCCAGTTTGCTTGGTTTTCAACAGCGAGTTTGAACTTCTCTACAGGGTTGTGTGCAGCAATTAAATTGTATTTAAGTTTAACTCTGAAGGACGGCCTACATTACACTTACCATGAAAAAGTTGGCTATGCATGAGGATTTTCGGCATCCGATCATCACTCATTCTGATGACAAGGCCAGCCCATTTGAACTGTGATTGCATCAGAAAGGAATCGATACCACCGACACCATATTAGATGAAAAGATCAGGGTTAGAGATTTTGTCCTGTAATGTATAACTGCATATTGAACAAAGACAGCATTTATGAAATGCATCAAGTTGATTAATGTGCATCCTGTATAGCGTCCACGATTCTGACCAATAAAGAGAATGACTGCTCAATAGACATTGATTTTTGTTTTCACTGAAATTCCATGAACATCCTATAGGCGATGCTTAAGCTTCCCAAAGGCATTAGTTGCCTTTGATATTTGGTTAACTATTTCGTCATTCAAAGAGGCTCTTGAATTTACATTGCTTCCTAAGTACGAGAATGATTTCACACCCTTCAGGTTGTTGTTGCCAACAGTAATGGGGACGATTGCAAAGGTATAGGCAGGTGGTTTTTGTTTTATACCCTTGACTTGCTTAGGTGTAGGCCTTGGTTGATGGATAACTTCAGTTTTCTTTATGCTTATAGTTAATCTGAATGCGATGCAAGTGGTAGAAAAATGATTGACAAGTGCTTGAGCTTCTTTGATTGAGGTAGCCACGATCACAGCGTCATCAGCAAATAAAAGATCATGAATAATGCTTGCTCGAGTCAGCAATTTTGATTTAAAACATTAAAGAGAACACCACTTGTATGGAATTCAATTTTCACACCCATGTCAAGATCACTAAAAGCATGGTGCAGCATGACCAAAAAGAAATATATACAATCAGGCTCTCAAAAATAGTGGTTTTAGACAAGAATTAAACTTTAACGGAGAACTTGTAAATCAGAATAATAACAGAACTAAAAATAGAAAGAGGAAGGTAATATGGTTCAACCCACCATATTGCAAGCTCTCTAACATTGATATAGGAAGGTTTTTTCTGAAATTAATTGATAAACATTTTCACAGTAAACATCCATTACGTAAAATTTTCAATAGGAAGACTCTGAAAATTAGTTACTCATGCGTTAGAAATATGGAGAAAATCATATCTTCCCATAATTGCAGAATACTTAGGAACTACCATAGTAATGAAACTCAATCGAGTATCCCTACCTGCAATTGTAGGAATAAAGATCATTGTCCAATCGGGGGTAAATGTAACTATGAAAAGGTAATATACGAGGCAACAATCTTTCCCGAGGAAAATATAAACGAGAAAAAAAGATATATAGGTATATCTGCTGGTGTTTGGAAGCAGCGTCTATACAACCATAGATGCTCTTTTAGATATAGATGCTTCAGAAGTCAAACTTCCTTATCCAAACACTACTGGGATCTGGTGGATAAGGGATTAACCCCACTTTTGAAATGGAGATACCTATCAAGAGCCAGAACACCTAATAACTTCCGCGATCGGTGTGATCTGTGCATGGTGGAAAAAATTTTTATTATCAAAGATAAGAATCAAGATGAACTGCTGAACCTTCGTAATGAGATATTTTCTAAATGTAGATATAAGAAACAATTCAAAACATAAACACCGTTTTGTAACATTTTGTAACATTTTATCACTTATGTCAATTCCATCTTGGTTCAAAACATCGGGCATGATTCTTTAACGGAATGACTATTATGTTTATTTTGTTTATCTCTATATGGATCATTGTGTATGTTTATGTGATGCGCTATGAATTTTTTTTTTTTACCCCCAAATTGTTGAAATTTTACTTAATTAGATTTTAAATTCTAATTTATATGTATGTATATGTATGTATGTATGTATGTATGTAGGTATATGTGTATATATGTGTGTGTGTGCAGGTATATGTGTATGTGTATGTATATATGTATGTATGTATTTAGCTGCATGTGTATGTGGGTATATATTTAGGTGTGTGTATAGGTATATGTATGTATATGTATGGATGTATATGTATATGCATGCGTATGTGTGTATATGTATACTCGTGTATACGTATATGGATGTAGGTATATGTAGATGGATATATATGTAAGGATGTGTGTGGATATATATATATATGTGTGTGTATGTTTTGGTACGTATGTACCCATATATATATATATGTATATATATGTATGTATGTATAGCTAGACGGATAGATACAGGGATACATTGTTTATTTGTTTAAATGGGTGTATGTAATTGTATAGAAATGTAGGGTTTCAGGTATATATGTTTATGTGCACGTATGCATATGTTCGTATGTATATATGTGAGTAAATGTGTAAGAACTGGATGCGTATGGATGTATGTGTGTATATGTAGGTATGTGTGTGTGATTTTTTGCATGTATATGTATGCATATATGTATATATAAATAAAAATATATATATATATATATATATATATATATGTATATGTGGGTATGTACATGTATGTATGAGTGTGTGTGTATATATATATATATATATATATGTGTGTGTGTGTGTGTGTGTGTGTGTGTGTATGTGTATATGTGTGTATATATGTAGGTGTAATTATTTGTATATTATATGCGGGGTACTTATTAGAAAGCACTTAGTATCAGAGATAGAGCTAGATATTGAATCAGATATATGTATATGTGTATATGTGTGTATGTATATGCATGTGTGTATTTGGGTGGATATGTGGATATATGTGGATATGTGTACATGGGTATATGTATGTGTGTATGTAGGTACGCGCCTATGTGTATGTATATACATTTATATTGTGTATGTGTGTATTTGCATGTGTTTTGAACATAAAAATATAGGTCCTTGCTAGATTAGATAATCGTCGTATTTATTCTTTATATGTTTATATTTGATTTGTAACCTGTAGTCGATATTATTTTTGTCAAATTTTCTCAATTACACAGTGTCCCTTTCAATTTTAATTTCCCCCTCCCCATCTTTCTTCCCCACCACTTCTTTCCTTACCTCTCCCTCCTTCTTATTCTGATCTTTAACATCAGATCGGTCCATGGTATGTGTATGTCACCATGAAATGTATCTTTAATGTATTTGACATCCGACAACATTCATTTTCCCCCTTCCACTCACACCTAGTTGTAAAAAATCCCTCTCTGTTAAGTTTTAATCTCCCAAATGTTACCTCTCCCTTTAGAACTAACATTCGTCCCACACTCTCATATTCACTCTCTCTAAATTCTATTTTTATTTCCGGAGTTGTTCTTTTCCGTTTTCTTTTTGAATTTGTAGGTCTGATGAATTGGATCGTGTTTACGATTCCAATGGAATAAATTATGACCATGGAATATTAGTGTTTAAGCCTTATATATATATATTTATATTGAAAGGAAGAGAGAAATCACAAACGTTTTTGGTTGAATATGTGAATTTAAAAAAAAATATTATGCCTTATTTGCCATAATTTTGCTACATGGGTTTCCGTCCTCGTGACCTTCATCAGGCAAAGCGTGAAGATTTCCACATATTAAAAATAATTAATTTTTTTCTTATGTTTTTCAATGTTAAATATTCTCGATATGAAACATTCGCTTTATAGTCTGTTAGTGACCCAAATGTCTTTCTTGAACTGGCAGTAAATAGTTCTGCATTAAGGGTTATAAAACAATTAAGATTGGTCCGAGAAATGGTGAAGGAGTTATCGGAATTCTTATCTTTTAATGACCCCTGTGTGTTCTTAGATCTATTTCCAATTTCTTGTGTTTTTGTCAGCATGCGTGTATATATGTATATTCCCTCTCCATACAGACACACTGTCTTATTACGAGGAATTAGTAAACACATTTGTACACATACACACACACATATACACACACACAAACATACACACGTACATACATATACATATGCTTCCCAAGTTACAAGGAATCAGTACACACACACATATATATGTACATACATGCACACATACTTCCCAAGTTGTGTGGGGTTTGCGCACATGCCCGTGAGTAATCCCCTGTTTTTGTCAATATGTGTATATACAGTGGGGTTGAATAAGTGATCATACAGCAAACAAATGCTTGTTATTCTCACTTATAGTGAATGAAAACCTCGAATAACAATGTTATATATGTATTTTGGGATATAGTATTAGAATCTGCAATTTAAAATTAGAAATTCATCGATAAGTGATAGTTATGCAAATTTTTATATTTCAAATAGTGGAAAAAGAGTTCGCACAGTATAAATTTTGGCATTATAATATGGTAGATTTTGGTTGTACTTCAAAGTAGAAGATTCTAAACTGTTCTAGAATATTCTCAGTAGCTATATTGGAACATTCAGTTCAAAATTAGATGATTCTGCAGTCACTGGCTAGACGTAAGGAAATGACTTGTGCTCAAAAAGAGCTAATTATTAAGCTATGTTACAGAAACATCTCCAGTGACACAAACATACCTTTTTCAACAATTGTTTCATTTATTGCAAGATTTAAAAGACGTAATACTGTTGATAACAAAGGGAGGCCCGGTGCTCCCAGGAAGAGCTCTCCCAGATTACGAAGAAAGTTGATGCGACAGGTCCAAAATAACCCAATGGCCATCAAACAAGACCTTCAGAATGATGTGAGTTTGTCAGAAATTAATGTAACAAAGCAAACGATGAACTACGCAGAGACGGTATAAAGTCGCGCTCCCCAAGAAAGACACCACTCATAGAGATATCAAGTTGAAATTTGCGACAGAGCATAACGTTAAAGAAAATTCATATTAAGAAAGAGTTCTTTGGACAGATGAAAGTAAAATTGAGTTGTTCAGTCACAATTCCCTGAATCATGTATGGAGGAAAGACGGGGAAGCATACGCACCCAAGAACACCATAACAACTGTCAAATTTGGTGGAAGTAGTATCATGGTTTGGGGCTGCTTTTCAATGCGAGGTGTTGGCAAACTAGCAACTATAAACGGTAGAATGAATGCAAAAAAATATCAACAAATCCTAAGTGAAATTTTATCACTTTCTGTAAAGAATCTTGGGCTTCCACCTGATTGGATTTTCCAACAGGACAAAGATCCCAAGCATACTGCTAAGAGTGCAAAGAATTGGCTTGCTAATAACAATGTTAACATCTTACAATGGCCCAGTCAGTCACCGGATTTGAATCCAATAGAGAATTTATGGCGGTTTTTGAAAAATAAGATTCGTGATAGAGGTCCAACAAACATCAAAAACCTGAAGACAATTATTCAGGAAGAATGGGACAAAATACCTACTAAAGTATGGAATCATTAATTAAAGACTACAGGAAGAGATTGGTTGCTGTTGAACTTAAAGGCTTTTCTACAAAATATTAAATGGAGAAAACATGTTTTTATTCTGCTGTACAATCATTTTTAAACCCCTAAAAATTTAAATATTGCTATATTTTCTTAACCATGGAATATGGTTTAGTTTTATATGCATACATTTTTAGTATGCAATCTGATACAGTAGATATATTCCCGTTTTGTTAATTTAATATGTTACAAATAAAAATATGAAATATTTTCATGTGGACGATTGTTGCGGGATGTACATGGAGTGAAATGTATCAGAAGGTAAATTTGTGTAAGACGAAGATTATGCGTGCTTATAATGTCAGTATCTCACAACATGTAGATTAAACAATCAATTTAAGGACAATTTGTATGGCAAGAAATTACTAAACACAGTTGTTAGAGATTTGTAATAACTAAGATAATGTTATAAAGAATGTTTATGCAGAAATGTGATGCTTTTTTGATTGTTAGAAAAATTAAAATAATTGGGTTTTTTGCAAAGAAAGATGTCAAATGTGTTTGTTCATTTATCAGTGTGTGTACGTGCCTAATTTAGAAGTAAGGATAAATGTTGTCAAGAGTTGCTTGCCTTTAACTGATAGGCTAAATTGATGAAGTGTACAATTACTTTTTTAGAAGTGAAAACGTTCACTTTTTAAGTCAATTGTAGATGTTCTTTGAACACGCGGACAGTGGTTGATGAATGCTTTGCTGAGTTTGTTGAGTCAGTGAATTGACACGCGTGGAGTTTGGTAGCATCTCATGAAACTCCATGACTGACTGTCTGAATTGAGTCATGCGGTTATTTTTATAAACTTTTGAGTAGCAAAATCGGTTCCAGAGAGCTCAGCGGGAAATAGGGTTTGCCTAGAACTTTGCTACAATTTGGTGTTTATTAACCAATAGAAGGTAGAATTTGCAGAAACGAGATGATGATTGGTTAAAGGCTTTTTAGAGAAGAATACATCTTTCTGAAAAGGGTTAAAGGCTACTGTGGAAGATTCCACACGCTCACTTATTCAACCCCACTGTATATATTTGTGTTCCACAGATACCCGCATGTGAGCATGTGTGCATGCATGTGAGTGGGTTGATCACTGTATTTGGCCATTATGTGCGCATGTTTGTGTGTTTTTGCGTACACGTAAAAACACACCAAAAAACGCAAAAACACAGATGAAATTGCAGGCGAAATCGTATCATTTTGAGATGAGTGAGGAGATCCAGGCAGAATCAAAGGAGATACTCAACCCAGTTGCACTTAAGGATTTCTAGTAAAGCATGGAATATTGGAAAAGCATTGGTGCATTGGTGCTGTATAAATGTTCAGGGAAACTACTTTGAAGGAGACATTGGGAAATTAAATAAACAATTTGTATTTGATAATATTGGTAGCATATATATATATATATGTACAGCTGGCCACTCATATTCAAGGATACACATCACTAGGGCGGATAGCCAATCCCTTTTGTAGACGCTTGCTCAGGCACATTTTGTGTTTATTCAAACACCCACAGAGCCCACCTGTGGTTTATATTGCAACTATGCTGAGCAGACCGTAGTTACAGATATTTGGGAAAGAGCATGTTATCTAGTGTGATCAACAATTTGAATAAGGCCAGAACGCTCAAGCCCTCGGCCACGATGACTTGTGACTTTGTGCTAGCACAGCTATTGACGCCCCCCAAGGTTTCCGTCTACCCAATTCCACTGACAAGGCTTGGGGCAACTCGTAGTATGGTTTTCAGGCACTTTCCAAAGTTGCCACACGCTGGGATCGACCCCCTCCAGTCTGATAACATCTGGAAGTTTCCTTCTTGACAAATCGAACATGATGAGATTTGAACTCAGGTCTCATGGTCAGAATGTGAATGTTCTAATCACTCGGCCAGGTGCCCATTATATATATGAATGAATAATCAAAAAAATCTTTTTACCTCATGTGGGGAATAGACTATTTTGCCAGGCGATGAAAGTATTTGTCTATCTTTTCAACCCCAATGTGGAATGAAGTTCACGTCCATAGAGTAAGTAGGAATTAATGGTAAGGAGGTAATATTGGAAGGTAAAGGGTCAACCTAAAATTTGAGTTGCCAAAGATACCTAATATAGTGTTCACACTTTTCAATGTTTAAGGCAGACAATAGGCACCAGACAGGGATCAGGGCGGGTGGTTACCATCTATCTCAAAAGGCGTATTAAATAAATCAGAGAATATTAACCCTATGAAGGCAAATTAGGGGCATTTGAAATAGGAAGGAATAAATTTAAAAATGGATTTAAAAATAAATTTAAAAATAATTTTTACAAATATATAAGGTATTATGTATATATATAATAAGGGGTGGATCAATAAATCAACAGCCTGAAAAAGTTGATGAAGTAACATTGATTTAGTACATTGATATGATGTACCTCTTTATATATACTAGGAAGGATATTATGTTGAATAATAAATATTTCTTGTGTAAAATAAATACGTTTTTTCATCATTAGGCTATGGACTTGTTGATGCACCTCTCTATATATACTAGTTGATGTACCTCTCTATATATATTAGTTTGGTATCTAGTCCCTTGGCAAGATGATCAAATTTCAAATCTAAATTGTAATATGTTAAATAGACAAACATTTATTAGAAAATATTTAGTTTAAATACAGTAAAAAACATAAAATGACTTTTTGAAGTTGTGCATTCCAGCTTATACTCTTTTCTTGTTACCCAGAAGTTAGCCCACACAACACATATATTCATTTCAATTGTGTGTTTGTATGTTTACATGTATACATATATATTTAAAATTCAATGACAGACTGGAAATTATTTCTATCAAATTAAAAAGAAAACATTTTTTTTGATTACTGAATACTTTCTGAAAACTTCAATAAATTTTTATTATTATCTGATATTTTTAGGTTTTAAAAAATGAATGGATCTTTAGCTTAGAAATTAGTCATGATATTTTTTTTTCATGGCATTCTATACTACAGGCCTGCTCATAGAGCAAATAAGAGCCAGAACTGAAAGCTCTTGTTCCACTGGCAGCATTGCATTTTAGTTTCAGTTTAGGTTTGTGCTGCTGTAGTAAGCTGAAGAAATTTAAAGGAATTTTTGCTTTTATGCTTGGAATAATGTTAGCCTATTTAAGTGAAATAAGCATAAGCTTTATTTTATTTCCTTCAGATTTGCTTATTTTATGTTTCTCCTTATTAAAAATATTCATAACGTCTTTCAGAGTGTTTGGCTTATTAGACAGAGTGTAGCATAAATCTTTATTTGTAAATAAACCGACACAGTATAAGAACAGAATATGTATATAGAAACATATATTTGATTAACAGAATATTTCATATGCTGAATAAATTATTTCATCATTTCACATGTTAATTAGGTTTCTGTGACATTCTACAACCTTCATCAGTCTTTTCCCATTAATTTTGTTAACTTTCTTTTACTGTTTTGACTTTAACATCACTTGGATGTTTTGCTTTTCAGAGATCTTTGATTGCATATTGCTTTCCATTCCCATCCAAATTTCTTTCACTGATCGTCCACAAGTTTTCTATTAGATTAACATCTGGATAGTTTGGAACACATGACACTTATATCTTTGAAACATTTTGGGAGAAAAATGCACAATACTTACTTTTGCAAAAGCAGTGTTTTGAATGAATATAGACTTTAAGTATTTTGCTTGTGAATTGTGCTACTAAAAAAAAATTATTAAAATTTGTTCAAGAGCTTAAATAACTGTTGAAGATTTCATGATAACATCATCAACTTTGAAAGGACTTATACTTTTATTGCCTATAATAGTAGCATAAATTAATACTTCACCTTACCTTGCTTTCTTTTACATCAGATTGGTTAACTATTTCCATTTAGGAACTAACATCAAGCCCAGCCATCAAGTTCATCCAAATTAGCTCGACATTCAGCAGTAAAAATTCACACTGACAAATAAGTTTTCATCTACTTCTTTACCCAACTTTCTCTTTGGGATGTTTACTTAAACGTGGTAATTTGGTTTCTTCAAATGTTTTCTTGTATCAATTCACTTTTCTTTCTAATAACCTTTTTAATTTTTCTAAAAACTCTTTTTCTGAATTTCTTAAAGCCAGTTCTTTTTTTCTTGTTCTTATCTTGCCAATAGAGTTTCAACTTCTATTATGATTGTTTGATGGTCTCTGTTCAACATTTTAACAATTTCCAACATTTTGTTCCTATCACTAAATATCTTTACAATATCTTGTTTCTCTTTGAGATTATATTTTTATGTATCAGAAAATTAAAAGATATTTATATATCTAAAAATAAATATCAATAACTGTACCATTATATATATGTGTGTGTGTGTGTGTGTGTGTATATTCAAGTTTTGTTAAAAATGACTGACAAAGTGATGTGATTAAGTTTTTATTTTTAATTTTTCTTGTTTTCTTATAATTTTTTTCTTTTCTGGACATAAAACATGTAGAAATGTTTCATGATCATTTAAACATACATAAAGCCCTACCAAATACTAGCTGCACCATACTCCTAGAAAATAGAAATATAACATCATCCACATGTAAAAAAAGGCTAAATATAAAGGAAGCATTATTAATAAAACTGAAAAAGCCAACACTTATCAACTATTAACACAGCCACACTGTGTTGATCATGTTCAAAACATAAAACATTACTATAAATCTAGATACATATATATAAAAAAAATCCATACATTCAGTTAAAAGTAAAAATAAAATCATCCTTGATAATGGTTAAAAGAATTACCAAAAGCACTTGGACATACAGAAAATTTGGACATCTATATGGCCAGAAATGAAAAAAAATTATAAGAAAAAATAACGAAAAACTTAACTACAGTACCTTGTAAGTTGTTTTTAACAAAGCTTCCATAAAAGAGGGATTGCTGCCCAAATATACAATTATATATATATATATATATATATATATATATATATATATGACAGAAAATAAAATTGCAATAACTTGAATGTATGTTAATTTACTAAAGGGTAAATGTTCATGTAATATAGCTGGGTTATAGGAAATGATGACCTTTACAGGTCAATACATGTACAGTTTCCATTCACAAATAATATTTCATAATTACATATATTAAAAGTTAATGCACTATAGAAATCATTGCTATAACAATTGGGCTGCATACACAAGAAACAAAGAATTTTAATATTTATTATTATGCTTAAGTAGCATTCTTTTACCTGTCACAGAGTTAACTAAACAAGATTTATATATAACAAATAGAGTATACAAACCTCTACAAAATCACAAAGGCCAACATTCATATAAACCATTCATTTTGTGTACTTTCTTCCATGGGAAATTCTGAAGAAAATTTTATTATGTTTAAGTGACCTCAAATACCCACCCCTTGAAGATTTGTTTCCTATTGACTTTAAGACAATCAATTTTACTATCAGACAACTGGTTGAACAGAAAAGTCAGAATAAGAAAAAGTGTTGCCAAAAATATTCTTTGGAAGAATCAAGTTCCAACAAAAAAAAAAAGTTAGTCTTAATTCAACATTCTTTGATCTAACGATAAATCTAAGTGTCAGAAATGCAAGTGAACACAAGTTTAAGATGAGGGCAAGGGAGTAGATCAATTATACTGACTATGTTTAAGATGAGGGCAAGAGAGTAGATCAATTATAATGACTATGTTTAAGATGAGGGCAAGGGAGTAGATCAATTATATTGACAATGTTTAAGATGAGGGCAAAGGAGTAGATCAATTATATTGACAACATTAAAGATGATTGCAAGGGAGTAGATCAATTATATTGACAATGTTTAAGATGAGGTCAAAGGAGTAGATCAATTATATTGACAACATTTAAGATGAGGGCAAGGGAGTAGATCAATTATATTAACAATGTTTAAGATGAGGGCAAGGGAGTAGATCAATTATATTGACAACATTTAAGATGAGGGCAAGGGAGTAGATCAATTATATTAACAATATTTGAGATGAGGGCAAGGGAGTAGATCAATTATACTGACAACATTTAAGATAAGGGCAAGGGAGTAGATCATTTATACTGATAATGTTTAAGATGAGGGCAAGGGATTAGATCAATTATATTGACTATGTTTAAGATGAAGGCTAGGGATTAGATCAATTATACTGATAATGTTTAAGAGGAGGACAAGGGAGTAGATCAATTATATTGACAACATTTAAGATGAGGGCAAGGGAGTATATCAATTATATTGACAATGTTTAAGATGAGGGCAAGAGATTACATCAAATATACTGAAAATGTTTAAGATGAGGGCAAGGGAGTAGATCAATTATATTGACAACATTTAAGATGAGGGCAAGGGATTAGATCAATTATACTGATATTGTTTAAGATGAGGACAAGGGAGTACATCAATCATATTGACAACACTTAAGATGAGGGCAAGGGAGTAGATCAATTATACCGACTACGTTTAAGATTAGGGCAAGAGAGTAGATCAATTAAATTGACAATGTTTAAGATGAGGGCAAGGGAATAGATCAATTATATTAACAATGTTTGAGATGAGGGCAAGGGAGTAGATCAATTATACTGACAACGTTTAAGATAAGGACAAGGGAGTAGATCATTTATACTGATAATGTTTAAGATGAGGTCAAGGGATTAGATCAATTATATTGACAATGTTTCAGATGAAGGCTAGGGATTAGATCAAATATAATGAAAATGTTTAAGAGGAGGACAAGGGAGTAGATCAATTATATTGACAACATTTAAGATGAGGGCAAGGGTGTATATCAATTATACTGAAAATGTTTCAGATGAGGGCAAGGCAGTAGATCAATTATATTAACAATGTTTGAGATGAGGGCAAGGGAGTAGATCAATTATAATGACAACATTTAAGATGAAGGGAAGAGATTAGATCAATTATATTGACAAAGTTTAAGATGAGGGCAAGGGATTAGATCAATTATACTGATAATGTTTAAGATGAGGACAAGGGAGTACATCAATTATATTGACAACACTTAAGATGAGGGCAAGGGAGTAGATCAATTATACCGACTATGTTTAAGATTAGAGCAAGAGAGTAGATCAATTAAATTGACAATGTTTAAGATGAGGGCAAGGGAGTAGATCAATTATACTGACAACGTTTAAGATAAGGGCAAGGGAGTAGATCATTTATACTGATAATGTTTAAGATGAGGTCAAGGGATTAGATCAATTATATTGACAATGTTTAAGATGAAGGCTTGGTATTAGATCAAATATACTGAAAATGTTTAAGAGGAGGACAAGGGAGTAGATCAATTATATTGACAACATTTAAGATGTGAGCATGGGATTAGATCAATTATACTGATAATGTTTAAGATGAGGACAAGGGATTAGATCAATTATACTGAAAATATTTAAGATGAGGTCAAGGGAGTAGATCTATTATATTAACAATGTTTGAGATGTGGGCAAGGGAATAGATCAATTATACTGATAATGTTTAAGATGAGGTCTAGGGAATAGATCAATTATATTGACAATGTTTAAGATGAGGGCAATGGATTAGATCAATTATACTGACTATGTTTAAGATGAGGGCAAGAGAGTAGATCAATAATATTGACAACATATAAGATGAGGGCAAGGGAACAGAACAAATTTTATTAACAATGTTTAAGATGAGGGCAAGGGATTAGATCAATTATACTGATAATGTTTAAGATGAGGGCAAGAGAGTAGATCAATTAAATTGACAATGTTTAAGATGAGGGCAAGGGAGTAGATCAATTATATTAACAATGTTTGAGATGAGGGCAAGGGAGTAGATCAATTATACTGACAACGTTTAAGATAAGGACAAGGGAGTAGATCATTTATACTGATAATGTTTAAGATGAGGGCAAAGGATTAGATCAATTATATTGACAATGTTTAAGATGAAGGCTAGGTATTAGATCAAATACACTGAAAATGTTTAAGAGGAGGACAAAGGAGTAGATCAATTATATTGACAATGTTTAAGATGAGGGCAAGGGATTATATCAAATATACTAAAAATGTTTAAGATGAGGGCAAGGGAGTAGATCAATTATATTGACAACATTTAAGATGAGGGCAAGGGTGTATATCAATTATACTGAAAATGTTTAAGATGAGGGCAAGGCAGTAGATCAATTATATTAACAATGTTTGAGATGAGGGCAAGGGAGTAGATCAATTATAATGACAACGTTTAAGATGAAGGGAAGGGATTAGATCAATTATGTTGACAAAACTTAAGATGAGGGCAAGAGAGTAGATCAATTATACTGACTATGTTTAAGATTAGGGCAAGAGAGTAGATCAATTATATTGACAATGTTTGAGATGTGGGCAAGGGAATAGATCAATTATACTGATAATGTTTAAGATGAAGGCAAGGGAGTAGATCAATTATATTGACAACATTTAAGATGAGTGCAAGGGAGGACATCAATTATATAAACAATATTTGAGATGAGGGCAAGGGATTAGATCAATTATACTGACTATGTTTAAGATGAGGGCAAGAGAGTAGATCAATAATATTAACAACATATAAGATGAGGGCAAGGGAATAGAACACATTTTATTGACAATTTTTAAGATGAGGGCAAGGGATTAGATCAATTATACTGACTATATTTAAGATGAGGGCAAGGGAGGAGATCAATTATATTGACAATGTTTAAGATGAGGGCAAGGATTACATCAAATATACTGAAAATGAGGGCAAGGGAGTAGATCAATTATATTGACACCATTTAAGATGAGGGCAAGGGATTAGATCAATTATACTGATAATGTTTAAGATGAGGACAAGGGAGTACATCAATTATATTGACAACACTTAAGATGAGGGCAAGGGAGTAGATCAATTATACCGACTATGTTTAAGATTAGGGCAAGAGAATAGATCAATTAAATTGACAATGTTTAAGATGAGGGCAAGAGAGTAGATCAATTATACTGACAACGTTTAAGATAAGTGCAAGGGAGTAGATCATTTATACTGATAATGTTTAAGATGAGGTCAAGGGATTAGATCAATTATATTGACAATGTTTAAGATGAAGGCTTGGTATTAGATAAAATATACTGAAAATGTTTAAGAGGAGGACAAGGGAGTAGATCAATTATATTGACAACATTTAAGATGTGAGCATGGGATTAGATCAATTATACTGATAATATTTAAGATAAGGTCAAGGGAGTAGATCTATTATATTAACAATGTTTGAGATGTGGGCAACGGAATAGATCAGTTATACTGATAATGTTTAAGATGAGGGCAAGGGAGTAGATCAATTATATTGACAACATTTAAGATGAGTGCAAGGGAGGACATCAATTATATTAACAATATTTGAGATGAGGTCAAGGGATTAGATAAATTATACTGACTATGTTTAAGATGAGGGCAAGGGAGTAGATCAATTATACTGACAAAGTTTAGGATGAGGGCTAGGGAATAGATCAATTATATTGACAATGTTTAAGATGAGGGCAAGGGATTAGATCAATTATACTGACTATGTTTAAGATGAGGGCAAGAGAGTAGATCAATAATATTGACACCATTTAAGATAAGGACAAGGGTGTAGATCAATTATACTGACTATGTTTAAGATGAGGGCAAGGGAGTAGATCAATTATACTGACAATGTTTAGGGTGAGGGCTAGGGAATAGATCCATTATATTGACAATGTTTAAGATGAGGGCAAGGGAGCAGATCAATTATATTGACAATGTATAAGATGAGGGCAAGGGAGTAGGTAAATTATATTGACAATCTTTAAGATGAGGGCAAGGGATTAGATCAATTATATTGACAACATTTAAGATGAGGTCAAGGGAGTAGATCTATTATATTAACAATGTTTGAGATGAGGGCAAGGGAGTAGATCAATTATACTGACAACGTTTAAGATGAGGTGACGGGAGTAGATCATTTATATTGACAATGTATCGAGATGAAGGCAAGGGAGTAGATCAATTATATTGACAATGTTTAAGATGAGGGCAAGGGAGTAGATCAAATATACTGAAAATGTTTAAGATGAGGGCAAGGGATTAGATCAATTATATTGACAACATTTAAGATGAGGTCAAGGGAGTAGATCTATTATATTAACAATGTTTGAGATGAGGTCAAGGGAGTAGATCAATTATACTGATAATGTTTAAGATGAGGTGACGGGAGTAGATCATTTATATTGACAATGTATCGAGATGAAGGCAAGGGAGTAGATCAATTATATTGACAATGTTTAAGATGAGGGCAAGGGAGTAGATCAATTATGTGGACAACACTTAAGATGAGTGCAAGGGAGGACATCAATTATATAAACAATATTTGAGCTGAGGACAAGGGATTAGATAAATTATACTGACTATGTTTAAGATGAGGTCTAGGGAATAGATCAATTATATTGACAAAGTTTAAGATGAGGCCAAGGGATTAGATCAATTATACTGACTATGTTTAAGATGAGGGCAAGAGAGTAGATCAATAATATTAACAACATATAAGATGAAGGCAAGGGAATAGAACACATTTTATTGACAATGTTTAAGATGAGGGCAAGTGAATAGATCATTTATATTGACAATGTTTAAGATGAGGGCAAGGGATTAGATCAAATATACTAAAAATGTTTAAGATGAGGCCAAGGGATTAGATCAATTATACTGACAACATTTAAGATGAGGTCAAGGTAGTAGATCTATTATATTAACAATGTTTGAGATGAGGGCAAGGGAGTAGATCTATTATATTTACAACATTTAAGATGAGGGCATGGGATTAGATTAATTATACTGATAATGTTTAAGATGAGGGCAAGTGATTAGATCAATTATACTGAAAATATTTAAGATTAGGGCAAGAGAGTAGATCAATTATATTAACAATGTTTCAGATGAGGGCAAGGGAGTAGATCAATTATACAGACAATGTTTAAGATGAGGGCATGGGATTAGATAAATTCTATTGAAAACATTAAAGATGATGGCAAGGGAGTAGATCAATTATATTGACACCATTTAAGATAAGGACAAGAGTGTAGATCAATTATACAGACTATGTTTAAGATGAGGGCAAGGGAGTAGATCAATTATACTGACAATGTTTAGGGTGAGGGCTAGGGAATAGATCCATTATATTGACAATGTTTAAGATGAGGGCAAGGGAGCAGATCAATTATATTGACAATGTATAAGATGAGGGCAAGGGAGTAGGTAAATTATATTGACAATGTTTAAGATGAGGGCAAGGGAGTAGATCAATTATATTGACAATGTTTAAGATGAGTGCAAGGGATTAGATCCAATATACTGAAAATGTTTAAGATGAGGGCAAGGGATTAGATCAATTATATTGACAACATTTAAGATGTGAGCAAGGGATTAGATCAATTATACTGATAATGTTTAAGATGAGGGCAAGGGATTAGATCAATTATACTGAAAATATTTAAGATGAGGTCAAGGGAGTAGATCTATTATATTAACAATGTTTAAGATGAGGGCAAGGGAGTAGATCAATTATACTGACAACGTTTAAGATGAGGTGACGGGAGTAGATCATTTATATTGACAATGTATCGAGATGAAGGCAAGGGAGTAGATCAATTATATTGACAATGTTTAAGATGAGGGCAAGGGAGTAGATCAATTATATTGGCAACATTTAAGATAATGGCAAGGCAGTAGATCAATTATATTGACAATGTATCAGATGAGGACAAGGGAGTAGATCAATTATACTGACACTTTTTAAGATGAGGGCATGGTATTAGATCAATTATATTGACAACATTTAAGATGAGGGCAAGGGAGTGGATCAATTATACTGACTATGTTTAAAATGAGGGCAAGAGAGTTGATCAATTATATTGACAACATATAAGATGAGGGCGAAGGAATAAAACAAATTTTATTGACAATGTTTAAGATCAAGTCAAGGGAGTACATCATTTACATTGACAATGTATCAGATGAGGGCAAGGGAGTAGATCAATTATATTGACAACATTTAAGATAGAACAAGCGAGTCGATCAATTATATTGACAATGTTTAAGATGAGGTCATATGCGTAGATCAATTACATTGACACCATTTAAGATGAGGGCGAGGGAGTACATCATTTATATTGACACCATTCAAGATGAGGTCAAGGGAGCAGATCAATTACACTGACAATGTTTAGAATCAGGGCAAGGGAGTAGATCAATTATACTGAAATATTTAAGATGAGGGCAAGGGTGTAGATCAATTATACTGACAATGTTTAAGTTAAAGGGAAGGGAGTAGATCAATTATATTGACAACATTTTAGATGATGGCAAGGGAGTAGATCAATTATATTGACAATGTATCAGATGAGGACATGGGAGTAGATCAATTATACTGACACTTTTTAAGACAAGGGCAAGGAAGTAGATCAATTATACTGAGAACGTTTAAGATGAGGTGAATGGAGTAGATCATTTATACTGACAATGTTTAAGATGAGGACAAGGGATTAGATCAATTATACTGACTATGTTTAAGATGAAGGCAAGCGATTAGATCAATTATACTGATAATGTTTAAGATGAGGACAAGGGAGTACATCAATTATATTGACAACATTTAAGATGAGGGCAAGGGAGTCGATCAATTATACTGACTATGTTTAAGATGAGGGCAAGAGAGTAGGTCGATTATATTGACAATGTTTAAGACGAGGGCAAGGGAATAGATCAATTATATTGACAATGTTTAAGATTAGGGCAAGGGATTACATCAAATATACTGAAAATGTTTAAGATTAGGGCAAGGGAGTAGATCAATTATATTGACAATGTTTGAGATGAGGGCAAGGGTGTAGATCAATTATACTGAAACTTTTTAAGATAAGGGCAAGGGAGTAGATCAATTATACTGACACTTTTTAAGATGAGGGCAAGGGATTAGATTAATCATATTGACAACATTTAAGATGA
This sequence comes from Acanthosepion lycidas, assembly GCA_963932145.1. NCBI lineage: Eukaryota > Metazoa > Mollusca > Cephalopoda > Sepiida > Sepiidae > Acanthosepion > Acanthosepion lycidas. The sequence goes on from OZ010577.1 coordinate 4,516,761, forward strand.
GGGCCAGGGAGTATATCAATTATACTGACTATGTTTAAAATGAGGGCAAGAGGGTAGATCAATTATATTGACAACATAAAAGATGAGGGCAAGGGAATAGAACCAATTTTATTGACAATGTTTAAGTTGAGGGCATTGGAGTAGATCAATTATACTGACTATGTATCAGATGAGGGCAAGGGAGTAGATCAATTATATTGACAACATATAAGATGAGGGCAAGGGAATAAAACAAATTTTATTGACAATTTTCAAGATGAGGGCGAGGGAGTAGATCAATTATACTGACTATGTTTAAGATGAGGGTAAGGGAATAGATCAATTATATTGACAATGTTTAAGATAAGGGCAAGTGAGTAGATCAATTATATTGACAATGTATCAGATGAGGGCAAGGGATTAGATCAATTAGACCGACTATGTTTAAGATGACGGCAAGGGAGTAGATCAATTATACTGATAATGTTTAAGATGAGGTCATGGGCGTAGAGCAATTATATTGACAACATTAAAGACGATGGCAAGCGAGTAGATCAATTATATTGACTCCATTTAAGATGAGGGCAAGAGAGTAGGTCAGTTATATTGACAATGTTTAAGATGATGGCAAGGGAGTAGATCAATTATATTGACAATGTTTAAGACGAGGGCGAGGGATTAGTTCAATTATACTGACAATGTTTAAGATGAGGTCAAGGGAGCAGATCAATTATATTGACAATGTTTAAGATGAGGTCAAGGGAGTAGATCAATTATATTGACAACATTTAAGATAAGGGCAAGGGAGTAGATCAATTATACTGATAATGTTTAAGATGAGAGTAAGGGAGTAGATCAATTATACTGATAATGTTTAAGATGAGGGCAAGGGAGTTGATCAATTATACTGATAATGTTTAAGATGAGGGCAAGGGTGTAGATCAATTATACTGATAATGTTTAAGATGAGGTCATGGGCGTAGATCAATTATATTGACAATATTAAAGATGATGGCAAGGGAGTAGATCAATTATATTGACACCATTTAAGACGAGGGCAAGGGAGTAGATTAATTATGTTGACAATGTATAAGATGAGGGAAAGGGAGTAGATCAATTATATTGACAATGTTTAAGATGAGGTCAAGGGAGTAGATCAATTATATTGACAACATTTAAGATAAGGACAAGGGAGTAGATCAATTATACTGATAATTTTTAAGATTAGGTCAAGGAAGTAGATCAATTATACTGATAATGTTTAAGATGAGGGCAAGGTAGTAGATCAATTATACTGACTATGTTTAAGATGAGGGCAAGAGCGTAGATCAGTTATATTGACAATGTATAAGATGAGTGCAAGGGAGTAGATCAATTATATTGACAATGTTTAAGATGAGGGCAACGGAGTAGATCAATTATATTGACAATGTTTAAGATGAGCGCCAGTGAGTAGATCAATTATACTGAATATGTTTAACATGAGGGTAACGGAGTAGATCAATTATACTGACAATGTTTAACATGAGGGCAAGGGAGTAGATCAATTATACTGACAATGTTTAAGATGACGGCGAGGGAATAGATCAATTATATTGACAATATTTAAGATAAGGGCAAGGGAGTAGATCAATTATACTGACAATGTTTGAGATGAGGGCAAGGGAGTTGATCAATTATATTGACAATGTTTCAAGTAGTAGATTAATTATACTGACAACATTTAAGATGAGGGCAAGGGTGTAGATAAATTATATTGACAATGTTTAAGATGAGGACAAAGGAGTAGATCAATTATTTTGACAATATTTAAGATGGGGGCAAGGGAGTAGATTAATTATATTGACAATGTGTGAAAATGAAGAATTCAAATTTGATATTTTTTTGGCAATGAACAAGATTAAAAAAAATTGACAAAATTTAGTTAATGTGTCAAACTCCAATACAAATCACAAATATAAATTTGAAAAACAGATTCTTCATTAATCATAAAAATATTTGATTAGGAAATAATCTTGATACTTTCCAAAACATTTTGATTGTTTTTAAATATCTTCCTTCTTTTTTTCTTATTTTGTTCTTACTTATCTTTCTCTTCTTGATATTTACTAAGCTTAGCTGTGTTTGGCACAAGGCCAAATTAAAACATGACACATAGCAAGGGTGATTGCATTATGCTAATCTTCAAAGTGGAAAAAGTTTTTCTTGTAAATCAACATTCAGTATCCTGGTTTTTATATGGATTTGAACACTGATGGGAAATGACATGATGTAGTTTATTTGTTTTTATTTGTGCTTATTATTTTTTATTCTTGTTTATTTGACATTCCTTGCTTCAAAAACAACTTCTAGAATTTCTGTCTGAATTTCTGTGATGAGGAGTTATTTATATTTGGACTATTTTCCTCATCTTTGTTGTTATCAACATTTCAGCTGTTTTGCCTTAATTCAAGCATTCGTCAATCAGGTAACTTTCAGGGAATTTTGAACTGAAATGGTTTGTGAATTTGGTGTCAGTAATTGTGAACTTAATCTCTGGGTCAGCTAGTGCAGATTTGACTTAAGCAAGCAATAGCTGAGCAGTACTAAATAAGAACAAGCAGATATTCCATAGATATCGCCAGTAGTACAAGAATAACCTAACCCCATTAATTAAATAAAGGATCCAGTTCAAAATCCTCTCATGGTTACCCGGATTAGCAAGCACCTGAAGAAGTTCAGAGGGTACAACAGCCAAAGCATTGTGATAAAAACAAAGGCAAGTGCAATAGTCCACATGTAAATAACTTCCAGAACGTGACGTGAATGTAGAATACTAAAAAAAATTACATATTTGATAAATGATAAGCACATTTTGTATAAATACTTGCACTTATGTTAACACACATAATTCTGCAGTAATTATTAATAATTATAGTAGATGCTATAATTATATGTAAAATATTCCTTTCTGTCAGAAACCCCTGCCTTCTTTCCTGATCAGTGACAAGCTCTTTCTGCCTCATTTGCAATATATTTTTTATAGTAAAATCATTAGCAACATATTTACATTATATGTATAATAGCCCTATTTTATTAGTAATTTATGCATTAATTCCTGACTAAGTATCAAGTATGACAGATACCTGAAGAAGGCTGGTGCATACAACACATGAAACATTATTAAGAGATATTTGATATAAATGACTATATTTTAGAGACTAAATGACAAGTGCCTTATCACAAAGCAGTGCTTAACAAGTTAGTCTTGCAGGCTGTTATTACTATAGTGAGTTTCATATGTACCTAGAGCTCCATAAATATGGCCTTGTGTCAAACTAAGTTAAACTGAAGCGATATTGATATGGATTAAATGAATTATAGTGGGTCAGCCAATTTGTATTGGTTATAAATAGAAATAAAAACTGACCCTCTACAATTTTTACAATATCAAATGTAACAAAGACAACAACAAGAGAAATAATCAAGTAGAAGAAATTATGAATTTGTTCAACAATAAATATTTTTTATAAACACAACAAATACATAATATATAGTGCAAAAGTTGATAAACACAATAGAGTTGTTTGGTGTATGTCACTGAAAGAATTTGAGTTGCTGTACTGTATGTGTGAAAATGAGAAGGTGTAGTTAGCTATATTTGTTTTTATTGGAAAATTAAACAGTTGTTTTTGTTTTTTGTATTAATTAGAAAAAAGTATTGTTCTTGACTCACTGATTGTTATAGAGTTATCGCTCATTAACCGGAGATTCTTCTTGTGGAATAGAATATTTTGTGGGAGTGAGTGTTAAGCCTGGAAATGGTTGACAAGGTTTGTTGTTGTATTGAAGATAAAGTTCGTCTTCTTTGCTGTGTTGATTTCCAATGAAGTCAAGTGAATTGGTTCAATATTTTAAGTGCCCACTGACCAAGTCGCGTCGAAGTTTCGTTTTTATTAGTTCTTTTGGTCACGTGGTGAGACTCGTGAACATGTTTACATTTTATGGCGTCAACTAGAGGTCAAAATTTGGGTCGGTACCTTCGGACGTAGTTGACGACACCTAATTAATATTTTACAACCAATCAAAATACATCAGTTGTTATATTTGGTTGGGAGCCTCTATGTGTTTAACCTGCACAAAATTTAAGATTTAAAAAAAAATGTAGGAATCTGATTCTACAATAACCCCCCCCCCCCCGCAGATTGTGAAAGTTTTTGAGATAAATTTTCTCAATTTGTAATATACGTTTTAAATCTACTAGGCCAATGAACATGTCTGCCAGACTTTCGCGGGTGGTACTGAAGGTGCAAGCTGCGCTGGCAGTGTCGAAGATGTTAGCTCAGGTTCAGGAAGCGATTTATGAGATAAATCGATGTAAGCCGGTTTCAACCGGTCGACTGACACTGTGTTAGGCTTTCCGTGCAAAAGTAAACTAAAATGCTTGGACGTTCTATTAATTACTTTATGTGGACCAGAATACGTAGGGGTTAACGGTCTTCTAACTGCATCTTTTCGCAGGAAGACGTAATCACAGCTGTCTAAATTTTTCGGCGTAAAGAACTCCTTTGTTTGGGCACGCGTTGGAGTAAAAGCTAGGTTTTCCATTTTTTGTTCAAAATCCTGGACGAAATAGGTAGTCGGTCTGGAAGGAGTATGCTTTTCCACGAACTGTCCAGGGAGTGTTAGCGTACTCCCAAAAACAGGTTCTGCTGTAGTGCATCCTAAGTCCTCTTTGACTACATTTCTTAATGACAGTAAAATCAGAGGTAGGTTTTCCAGCCAAGTCCTGGAGTCATCACTTGCTGCTAGTGCTGCCTTAAGTTGCCTATGAAATCGTTCCACAAGGCCGTTTGCACATAGATGGTAGGCGGTTGTAGAAATGTGCTTTACGCCTAACAAGTTTATAAATTCATTGAAAAGGACTGACTGGAACTGGAAACCTCTATCAGTGGTTATTATTGAAGGACAACCAAAGATAGAGATCCACTCTCTAAGAATGCACCTGGAAATGGCTTCCGCTGAAATACCTTTTAAAGGAACGGCTACAGGCCAACGAGTGAAACGATCGATTATTGTTGATAAGTATTGGTACCCATCAATGTCGGGCAAAGGGCCCACTAAGTCAAGAATGTGGGTGAACCTACTATCAGGCTTAGAGAATATGCCAGGCGGGGACTTGGTATGCCGTTGTATTTTAGTTTGCTGGCATTTTAAACAAGTCTGTGTCCAGTGTTTTATGTCACTGGACATTTTTGGCCAAACGAAACGATCACTAATCATCTTAGTAGTCGCTCTTCGACCAGGGTGCGACAGAGAATGGAAATACTAGAATACTTTTTTTTCGCAAAGAAGGTGGTACATAGAGCCTAGAGTATCCTGTGCTTACATCACAATAGACAGTAGTGTTACCAAATGGCACAGGGTGTCGCTTTAACTGTAGTGACGTTTTTTTTTTTTACTGATTCCAAAGTAGTGTCAATCTTTTGTTCTTCCGCTAAGGACTCGAAATTCAAGGGCTGTGCGTCGATTGACTGTATCGTTGATCGCGATAGGGTATCAGCTACTATATTGTCAGCCCCTTTTATATAGCGGATATCCGACGTATATTGGGAAATATAATCCAATTGTCGGATATCCCTTGGGGTATATTTGTCTGACTTGGCGTGCAGAGCATAAATTAATGGTTTATGATCTGTATAGACCACAAATTTCCGTCCTTCCAAAAGATGACGGAAATGACGGATTGCCAAGTATTAGGTTGGTACAAAAATAATGACGTAATAATGTCGTTTTTTGACGTATTTTTTAACGTCAAAAACGACATTATTACGTCATTATTTTTGCACCAACCTAATATATTGCCAGTAATTCCCTTGAAAATGCGCTGTACTTTTTTTGAGATGAGTTTAGCTTGACTGAAAAGAACGAAATAGGTTTTTTAGCATCCCCCTGTTCTTGGTGAAGAACAGCCCCTATTGAGTCGCCTGATGCATCTGTTGTCAGTGTGATCATTGAGTCATCATCGGTTATATATGATAACTTCGTAAAGTTGACAAGGGCATCTTTGGCTCTGTGAAAAGCAGTCAGTGATTCGCCTTCCAAGGTAATCTTTGAGTTCTTCTGACGCTGTTGTTGCAGTAAATCTGAGGGGAATCAGAATCTGGGAACAACCAGGAATGAACCTCCGGTAGTAATTAATGAGGCCTAAGAAGCGGCGTAACTGCCGGAGTGAAGTTGGTTGTGAGAAATTTGAAATAGATTCTATTTTCTCAGGTAAAGGCGTTATTCCCTTTTCATCAATGACGTGCCCAAAAATTTAAGTGAGGGCACAGCAAAAATACATTTCTCTGCGTTAATCTTAAGGCCAAAATGCTGTAGACGCTGGAAAACTTGTTCAACGTGATGACGATGTTCGGTCTTGTTTATACTGGCGATCAGGACGTCATCAATATAGGCAAAGGTAAAAGGTAAACCTCTCAGCACTTCGTCTATAAGCCGTTGGAAAGATTGTGCGGCGTTCCTTAAACCAAATGGCATTCTCACAAATTTGTATAAGCCAAAAGGTGTAGTTATTGCTGTTTTATGGATGTCTTCCTTGGCCACTGGTATTTGGTGGAATGCTTTCACCAGATCAAGTTTGGTGAAGACTGTGGCGCCCTGCAGACCCACTGCGAAATCGTGCAAGTGCGGGATGGGGTATTTATCCGGAATTGTAGTAGCATTCAGCTTTCGGAAGTCGCCACAAGGTCTCCAAGCTCCTGAGTCCGGTTTTGGAACTATATGAAGAGGAGATGAGTAAGGACTCTAAGAAGGTCTAATTATACCGAGGTCCAGCATGTGCTGAAACTCGGCTTTCGCCAGTTTATATTTATCAGGCCTCAATCGCCGTGGAGATGAATGCGTGGGTGGGCCCGTAGTATAAATATGGTGCTCAGCATTGTGACGAACGGTTTCTGTATACCGGAATGGTGTTGTAATTTGTGAATATTTTTGTAACAGATCCTGCATTGCGTTGGCTTCAGGTAGAGTTGCGCTGATACATGTGCTCGTATAGATAGATGTCATTCCTTTCCTTGTAATGTTGGTCGTTTTATCCTCCAAAGAAAGGGAAGACATATTAGCGGACAAGTTAAAGTGGGCGAGGAAATCCGCTCCTAGGATTGGGGTTCGAACTTGGGCTATCGTGAATACCCACGGAAAAGATCGCCTAAATCCCAGATTTAGGGTTAATGAGGATTCACCATATGTCTAGATTGAAGATCCATTCGCCCCTTGTAATGTATAATCTGTCTTTCTAGTCAACATATTAGGCTTGGCTGGTATTACACTAATTTGAGCCCCAGTGCCCACTAAAAAGAAGTAGCCGGAGTTCTCATCTCGGATGTAAAAGAGACGACTTTTTGGCATCCCTCCGGCAGCAAACGTCTCTACTACTTGTTGCCGGTATAGTCGTTTCCCGAATGGTGTGTGTTGTTATCCTTAGCTGCGTTCATGTCGAAGTTACACGGTTTCGTACAATGCCGCGCTTGTTGTCCGTATTTAAAATGATACCAACAGGTATTAAATATAGGCCTGCTTCTGGATGTGGAACGTGATCTTCGCCTAGTATGATGTGATGGACGTGGTCGTCTAGTGAAATTGTTGGGTGTGCGATTTTGTTGATGCATAGCGGTTTGTAGAACTTGTAACTGTGAGGTAAGCTCGGCTATACAATCTTTAATTTTAGATAACTCTTGTGAGTCACAGACTGAACAGACAATAGGTTGTAAAGGTGTCGCAGAAGCAGTTCCCGGAGGTTTATTCTCATATATTTTGTCCGCGATTTCTGCCAATCGCTGTAGGTCCAAATCGTCCGGGTGTGACACTAATATTTGTGGGCTCAGTTTATCCATCCATAGTTTACAGAGGACTGTGTCAGACATGGTATTGTCACCTAGTAAAACTTTCATCTTTCTAAGCAATTGGGAAGGTTTATAGTGTCCCAAATGAAGGTTATTAAACAAATCGTACAACCGACGTTCCTCTGATTCGCCCGTGCGGTATAGTATAGCATCTTTCAAAGTATCATACGGTTTCTCCGCCGGCACTTCACTGAGGTCTGCTACCTCTAATGCTACATCTGAGGGAAGTTTCTCAACTACAAAAGCGTAACGGGCATGTTCGGACGTGACCTTTCTTGCATTAAAAATTGCGTTTGACTGCGCAAACCACACTTGAACGTTGGTGTGGTTGTACGTCGGTAGACTGATGGAAATTACCGCTTCAATATGTTCGCTGGTAGAATTTTCCATTTTTTCGTTTAAAACGTGACAACCAAAGTATTTCTCTTATAAAATGCTGTTTTTAAAATATTGCTTTGCACATTTAAACTTCGGGGTCACCAATTTATAGTGGGCCAGCCAATTTGTATTGGTTATAAATAGAAATAAAAACTGACCCTCTACAATTTTTACAATATCAAATGTAACAAAGACAACAACAAGTGAAATAATCAAGTAGAAGAAATTATGAATTTGTTCAACAATAAATATTTTTTATAAACACAACAAATACATAATATATAGTGCAAAAGTTGATAAACACAATAGAGTTCTTTGGTGTATGTTACTGAAAGAATTTGAGTTACTGTACTGTATGTATGAAAATGAGAAGGTGTAGTTAGCTATATTTGTTTTTATTGGAAAATTAAACAGTTGTTTTTGTTTTTTGTATTAATTAGAAAAAAGTATTGTTCTTGACTCACTGATTGTTATAGAGTTATCGCTCATTAACCGGAGATTCTTCTTGTGGAATAGAATATTTTGTGGGAGTGAGTGTTAAGCCTGGAAATGGTTGACAAGGTTTGTTGTTGTATTGAAGATAAAGTTCGTCTTCTTTGCTGTGTTGATTTCCAATGAAGTCAAGTGAATTGGTTCAATATTTTAAGTGCCCACTGACCAAGTCGCGTCGAAGTTTCGTTTTTATTAGTTCTTTTGGTCACGTGGTGAGGCTCGTGAATATGTTTACATTTTATGGCGTCAACTAGAGGTCAAAATTTGGGTCGGTACCTTCGGACGTAGTTGACGACACCTAATTAATATTTTACAACCAATCAAAATACATCAGTTGTTATATTTGGTTGGGAGCCTCTATGTGTTTAGCTTGCACAAAATTTAAGATTTTAAAAAAATGTAGGAATCTGATTCTACAGAATAAAATCAAAGATTCATTTATTATACAAAATATATTCTAGAAAATATTTAATTTTTATATATGTGATTCTTAAATATTGGTTTGATAAATCTTCTGTAAAATTAGAAAATAAAATAGATTTTTTGTACTTTCTTTTTAATATTTGATGAATACAAAATCAGAATACAATTGCTGAAATAAAGAAATTTCTTTGACATCACCAATTACAACTTTGTAGTTACATAAAAATCTCCATCTTAACGAATTATTCATCAGTGTATATCCACACTGAGGCATATTATGTAATTCTCAGTATATAAGGCGCATTAAAAAAAGAAAAAAGAAGAAACCTTTCAATGGTTGGGTTGTGACACATCTAGGATAAAAAAAAAAAAAAAAAATCTAAACATACCTGCTTGTTACACTCCTCACCTGATATTCCAAAATTAAATAATAAAATTATTATAAAAAATTAAAATAATATTAAAATACAAAAAACGAAAAACTACGAATGAATCCTCAGAATTAATTACTCGTCCTCCCACGGTGACGGGATATTGCATAAGGTCCGTTTAGTGATTTACTAAGCTTACTTTAGACGTGACACAAAGTCGAAAGTATGGACCACCAGGTAAGGATCGAACTCACAATCTTACTTAAATTAGTTTTTTTTTTTCTACCCAATTAAATTTTGTGTTTTTTTCATCTTTTTTTTTCACTTTTTGTTTTTTTAATATTTGCATTCGGTTTGAACAAAAATCTATACATATATTTTTTAAAAAGGCACAAGATCAATAGTAATTGTTTTTCTCAATCATGATTTTTAGAATTAAATAAAAATAAACAAATAATAATTTCTATAATAATTTCTATAATAATAATAATAATAATAGTGATGATGTTTTGAAAATCGCTGCGGCAAATTATTGTACATGTTCGACTTTTTTCTGTTTTATTGTGATAACCAAATTTTCATAAGTCAAAAATATTGTGAAAAATTAAAAAAAAAACTCTAAGTAAATTATGCAATATGACATCAGCCAAATATTTAAACTAAAAAACTTTTTAAAAACACTTCTTTTTTCGATATAGTTTATTTTGTGTTTCTGGCGGAGTTTTGTAAAAAAAAATTGTAAACCTTTGAAAAGGTGTATCAAATAGAGGAAAAAATAAAGTCAAAAAAAAGAAAAACACTTCAGGTAGAGAGACTGTGTTGCGCCAGACTTTCAAGTGGGAAGAACATATCTTTGAAAAACAGATGTTTTTCGAGATTATAATTTTTACCTGAGCATTTATCTCAGCCCGAAACTTATTATTTAGAATATTTGAGTGTGTGTGTGTGTGTGTGTGTGTGTGTGTGTGTGTGTGTGCGTGCGTGCGCGCGCACACTTTTCTCAAGACTGGCGTCAAAGTAGTAAAAAAACAATTTATTTCTCTTCCGACGAAATCAGCCCCAAAATGACGTTTTTATTGAATTATACTTCCTCCTCTACTGTAAAAGTTTTCTTTTACTGTACATTTTTTAGTCTTTTTACTTTATTACTCGAATAATAAATAAATTAAAAAAATTAAAAGGGAAAGCTTTGTAAAAATCGAAATTGAAGTAAATTTCTTTCTTTCATTCCAATCCTAAAATAAGAAAACTTTAACCTTGGCAGGTGTCGTTGTTTAAACAAGTAGAACTAGCCAATGTTGAAAGCAGACTAGAGAGAAAAAGAGAGAGAAAATTATTTCTGATGTACCTCAAGTCGTACATCTTCTTACTTATGCAAGCCTTGAGGCAGGTTGCCAAATACTAAGTCGATTTAAAAAACAGAATTTGGAAACTGACTTTCGTTTCACTGAATTAAATAAAGTCATCAAAAAGATCTTTGGGAGTGGGGCACATTTTTTTCCGCGTGAAAAACTATCTTTATCCTAAGAAATTATAGCTCTTTTTTTTTTCATTTTTTAGAAAGAAATATGAACTGAAAATAAAATTAGATAAATTTATTTAATGTGCAAACGAGCAAACAAACCTTTAAATTATCAGTGAAGAAATGATATCTCGTTAGGGTAATTAAAAAAATCCGTTATTACCTCAGTCAAAGAATCATAGTAGATGACTTTAACTTGTAGTTGTTGTTTAAATAAAAAACCTACAGTGAAGTTAGGTTTGCAATCATTTGCAAATTGCGGTAGCAATGACATAACATGAAAAAGCAGTGAAGTAGCAACACAACATTTGTGTTCCTCTTCTTTGACTCCGAGTATCAAATAACCATTACTGGAAGTTCTGTTATGCTTCTTTTCTTACCCACAAGTTCACTTCTGCCATCAACTTGCCTCTCTGCAATACATTATTCATCGAGGACACACATGTGTATATGTATTTTAACAAAAGTTTCTCCTTGTAAAAATCTTTTCCCCCAAATGAGGAAATTACTTCGAGCTGATTTCACTTTTTAACTCTTTTTTTAATTGCATCCTACCTCCTAAAAATATTTCCAAGACTGAAATTTCGGGAAGAAATACTTGTTAAATATTAAATTTCACTCATGGCAACGATTTCCAAATTAAAATTTATTCAGTATTTAAAAAAAATCACTGACAAAAAGGAAAAGGTCTGAGAGGGTGAAGAATTCCTCACAAATTAATAGCTATTTTTCATAATTTTTAAAAATACGTTTACGCTTTCTCTCTTAATTATTTTTTAAAATACAAAATAAATGCCTTTGTGTAGCAACAAACAGACTATCAAATCAACACAACGTTTAAAGTATATAAAGTGAAAAAAATAAAACAGGTGCTAGGGTGTTTACTGTTTATTCACCAACAACGTGATTACAAGTATGGAGCACTAAATGAGAATCGAACTCGCTATTCAGTTATAATTGGTCCCGCGAGAAAAGCTAGCTAACCATTAGACCACGTCGAAACGTCTCAGACGTGTACATTAAGAGTGATTTTTTAAGGCGAGTAAGTATCGGTACACTCCTCCTTCCACCAACAGTTGACTCAAACCTTTTCTCTTTCTCGTTTCTTCATCGTCGTTGCTACTCTTTGAGCAACGACCCAACACTTTCAACGTTAAAGCACGTGACCGTTTTGAATGGACACCCATTCAATATGATTTGACGGTTGGCATTTGCCGCCATTCAAAGGTCACGTGACTTATCGTATCCACGCCAATAAGTATCCACGTGTGGACAGACGATCTGCGGGCATCGAGTCGAGAAGACGCGTTTCCTGCCCCACTCTCTCTTCACCATACGGCTCAAACACTTCGATAATAGACCTTTTATAGTCAACTTCTTTGCCTGAAGCTACCTTCACCATCCTTGACTCGATCCTAGTCCAACCTTCCGACTTTCCTACATAAAACTAAATTCTCTTCCAAAAAGAGAAAAGCAACAAGCTTTTGTCATGATCTCTTCCAGAATCTCCACTACAGGAAAGTCCAAGTTCTACGTACTTACATCCATCTCCGTCGAAGGATCGTCGCATGTAAGAGAATTCATTTTTCTATCAACACTTAACCGTTCTCTTATCGTTAATTCATCGACGTCAGCGAACATAGCATCTTTTAAGCAACCGTTGCCACAGTATCAAGCGAACCTTATCTCTCATCCAAAGTAACAAATAAGTTAAGAACCCACGAGCCCCCACACGTGGTACTTGTATTTTCTGGATCTTTCCTTTGGTCTATATTTCATCCTATGTTGATGAACATTTCTCTTGCAACTTATAAACTCTGTGATTCTAGACTGGTCGAACTCATGTCAGACTTTCATAACCTACCGTGTTAATTCTTTTCTAAGTCTCCATCGATTCTTCTTCTATTCTCTGGCTTCTTTCAACCCCGGGAACATTTGGCGCCAACCATTACAATTTGGGGCGCAATAACCTTCAACCTTAACATCAACCGCACGCTTCACAGATTCGTCACACCTACTATCCAGAAACCAGGAACTTGACACCACATTCTTTCCTTCTTCATCCTGTCAGTTTATTATTAAATAAATTTATATCTGTTATGTGTTTTCATACACCATTCGTATTTGTCCATTCTCTACCGTTGCTAACCTTGTCAAGAACCGTTGATATCCTAAAATATTATCAACTATGCTTGTACGTGGGAGACTGGTGGTCTGACACAAGGCCATACAAAAGGAAATCACACTAGGCGACCAGGCTTCTAATACAGATCGGTGACCCCGGCGTGATTTGACAAGAAAATACTCTAGCAGTATGGCTAACAACGAAAGCAATGAGTGCAATGGCTTGACAAACAGTTCAATTTCGTTCCCGCCTTTCTATGAGGGAAATATCAAAAACGGGTTTATTCGAGCGGACCCCGTCACAACTCCTACGCTTTATGCGGAGCAGACTAGGGAAGCATGAGATATCAAAGCCGATTCTAAGAAGTTTGTGGTTAGATCGCCTTCCGTCTATGATCACACGAATACTAGTTCCTATGGCTGAACTCGCTCCGCTGGACCAGCTAACTGATGCAGCTGACAGAATTTTCTGTCAACCTACTATCAGCGAAAATTCGATGGAGACAGCCGAAAACCGGACTCTGCTACAATTAGAAAAGATGATCGAAGACTTACAGCGACTGACCCGAGACCAGTCGGTAAGGACGAACCGACAGAGAGCTGGACAATACCAAAGGAATAGAAGGTGCTCACATGTTATGTGGGTAACACCAACGTTTTGGAGACCGTGCTAAGCACTGCGCATCACCATGTTTACTCAAACCGGACTCGGGAAACGGCCTGGCCAGTAAGTAAGAGCGGCTAACCTTGCTGGACAGACCAAATCTAACGAATCTTGTCGTCTCTTCTATATTACTGATTCGAATAGCAAATTACAGTTTCTGGTCAACACAGGAGCAACGATAAGCGTACTGCCATAGGTCAAGAGCGACAGGACTAAGCCGTCCATTTCCCAACTTCAGGCAGCTAGTGTATCTTCGATTAAAACATACGGGCAGAAGACACTAACGTTCAACATCGGCATGCGAAGAGATTTCCCATGGATTTTTACCTTAGCCGACGTACGCACGCCCATCTTAGGCGCAGATTTTCTCACTCACTACAACCTCGCAGTGATGATGAGTAAAAAGACACTGCAAGACAGTCTAACTAGTCTATCGGTCGTTAGTACACACTGCATTTATTTCAACCGGCATCTCAGTAGCTACTGCCTGCAGTAAAGAGTATTTAGATATACTGAGCGAATACCAGGAGTTGGTTCATCCACCCACACACATACAGGTCGTGAAGCACCAGACCACTCATCATATTAGGACCACGGGACCCTACCCGTTGTCTCCAGTCCCCGCGGCCTTGTTCCTGACAAGCTAAAATTCGAACGTAAAGCTTTCAACCAAATGCTCAATGATGGAATATATATCCGCCCATCGGACAGCCCCTAAACGTCCCCACTGCATCTTGTGCCTAAGCCCGGAGGCAAAGATTTTCGTGTTTGCGTGGACTACAGGAAACTAAATTCAACAACAATAAAGGGCCACTACCCCGTTCCCCACCTGCAAGATTTCACCTCTGGCCTACAGGACGCAAAAATATTCTCAAAAATAGAATTAACAAAGGCGTACTACCAAGTCCCAGTTGCAGACGAAGATATATGCCTAAAAACTGCAGTGACCAGACCCTTTGGACTCTTTGAATTCATTAAAATGCCTTTTGGTCTATGCAATGCCGCACAGACGTTTCAACGCTTACTGGACGAAGTTCTACGCGGATTGCCTTACGTGTTCGCATATATAGATGACATTCTAGTTGCGAGTAGGAACGCGGACGAACACAAACAACATCTCCGAGAAGTATTGAAACGTTTGTCGCACTATGCTTTCAACGTAAATCTGGATAAATATGTTTTCGGCGCCGACCGAATCGACTTTTTGCGATACCATACAGACACCACGGGTATTACCCCCCACCTGCCCGATAAAATAGATGCTATCAGTAATTTTCCAACACCAACCTCCGTCACACAGCTCAGACGTTTTATCGGAATGATAAATTTTTACAGACGATTCATCCCAAGTTGCGCGTCAATTCTCGCCCCTCTCACTGACCTACTACAGAAGCGCAATAAAGTAATAGTACTAGAAGGATCGTCTTCAAAAGCGTTTTATGCCGCCAAAAAGGCACTAGTTAATTACTTCAAATTAGCTTATATTGAAGATAAATCAGACTCAAACATTTTTCTAACTACTGATGTTTCCGAGGCTGCTATCGGAGCCGTTATAAAACAGGGAACCGAAAGACAACGGAAACCAATCACATTCATTTTTCTCTGCGAAACTTTCACCCGCACAAGCCAAGTATAGTAACTTTTCGCGAGAGTTATTGCCTATATTCTGCGCAGTGAAACATTTCCGACATTTATTAGAAGGACGCTCTTTCACTATCTTCACGGACCATGAGCTTCTCACCACTCTAATGAATACCAGTTCAGATAAGTACACTGCCAGAGAGATTCGATACTTGGATTGTATTTCCTACTTTTCAACAGATATAAAATACGTTAGAAGGGCAGACAACACTGTAGCTGACACTTTGTCACATACGGAGTTATTCTCCTTGGACACTGATGTCCTGAGCTCAGAACTGCTAGTCACGGAACAGAGTGCTGACATTACCCTGCGAGGCGTATTGTCTAGCACTTCTTTAAATCTCCAGGAATGTCCAGTCCCGTTTTGCAAGAGAACCTTATACTGTGACAAATCCACAGGTACTGCTACGCCTTATGTCCCCCCACCTCACTCAGGAGGAAGATTTTTGATCAATTACACTGGTTTTCTCGCCCAAGCAAGAGAGCCTCACTTAATTTATTTCAGATCGTTTCGTCTGGCTAAATATGAATGCCGACATATGACACTGGGTGACCACATGCGTGGACTGTCAGCGCTGCAAAATTCAACGTCAAACTAAGTCCCCAATCGGCATTTTCAGCACCCCTGATGCTCGATTCTCCCACATTCATCTCGAAATTGTTGGGCCCCTCCCCACATGCCAAGGTTTTCCCTACCTTCTTACAATTGTCGATCGTTTCTCCCACTGGCCTATTGCAGTGCCGATAAAGGACACATCACTGACCACATCGTCCTACTGGCGTCTACTTACCACAAACATTACAACAGTGCGAATGTTTTTCTATGCAATGACATGGTTAAACGACCTCTTACCCAAGCATATTGCGGCCCTTTCAAAGTTTGTGGCCGGGCAGAAAAATTTTACACAGTACAACGTGGAAAAACTACGGATAACATATCAATAGATCGCCTTAAACCTGCTTTCGCGGAACAAGCCCCAGTGCCCAAGAGACCTCAAGAAACATCAGGATCCTCAACCTGAATCTTCAGCACCGGTTCCTCTTAAACAATCACGCCCAGGGCGACGAATTACCTTTCCGAGACGTTTCACAACAGTGATAGACATTTTTAGAGGACCATATCGGCACACCAACCCTTCTGTCAACGGTTACCGCAAACCTTTTCTCTTTCTCTTTTCTTCATCGTAATTTCTACCCTTTGGGCAACGACCCAACGCTTTCAACAATAAGACACGTGACCGTTTTGAATCGACGCCCATTCAAAGTAGTTTGACGGTTGGCATTTGCCGCCATTCAAAGATCACGTGACTTATCGTATTCCAGCCAGTAAGTATCCACGTGCGGACAGACGATCTACGGGCATCGAGTCGAGAAGAATGCGTTTCCTGCCCCACTCTCTCTTCACCATACGGCTCAAACACTTCGATAATAGACCTTTTATAGTCAACTTCTTTGCCTGAAGCTACCTTCACCATCCTTGACTCGATCCTCGTCCAACCTTCCGACTTTCCTACATAAAACTAAATTCTCTTCCAAAAAGAGAAAAGCAACAAGCTTTTGTCATGATCTCTTCCAGAATCTCCACTACAGGAAAGTCCAAGTTCTACGTACTTACATCCATCTCCGTCGAAGGATCGTCGCATGTAAGAGAATTCATTTTTTCTATCAACACTTAACCGTTCTCTTATCGTTAATTCATCGACGTCAGCGAACATAGCATCTTTTAAGCAACCGTTGCCACAGTATCAAGCGAACCTTATCTCTCATCCAAAGTAACAAATAAGTTAAGAACCCACGAGCCCCCACACGTGGTACTTGTATTTTCTGGATCTTTCCTTTTGTCTATATTTCATCCTATGTTGATGAACATTTCTCTTGCAACTTATAAACTCTGTGATTCTAGACTGGTCGAACTCATGTCAGACTTTCATAACCTACCGTGTTAATTCTTTTCTAAGTCTCCATCGATTCTTCTATTCTCCGGCTCCTTTCCTCTTCAGGAACATTTGGCGCCATTATGCTAAGTTTATAGCTGCGTTGGGAATTAGTCAAACTCACAGTTAATATAGTAAATAAACTTTCAATAAGGATGGAAAAATTTTAAACTGGAATTTATAATTTTTTATAATAATTTTTTTTATTTATGTATGTTTTTGTGATAAACAGACTAAATATTCTAAGAAATGCACGTTACTCAGTTTACAAGAGAAAAAGAATTGCAAACGATTTTGACTTCGAGATGTAACAGGAGAGAGCTATGGTAGAAAGATTTATTCGTCCATTTGAATT
This sequence comes from Acanthosepion lycidas, assembly GCA_963932145.1. Taxonomy (NCBI): domain Eukaryota; kingdom Metazoa; phylum Mollusca; class Cephalopoda; order Sepiida; family Sepiidae; genus Acanthosepion; species Acanthosepion lycidas. The sequence goes on from OZ010577.1 coordinate 4,534,527, forward strand.
TCCCGCGTTATGGGCATTATCATATCTGTGATATAATAACACTGTAGTTCATGGACAGAACGGAATGACTGAAAGGAAAAGGAATGACAAACATGCTTTGTTCTCAGAGACTTTCATATTATTAAGAGATACACAAAACTATATATACATATATACACATGTTCCACCCGAACAATAATATATCATATTTATCGACACAGGAGGAAAAAAGGATGGATCTTATATATAATATGGAGATATTTCTGTGTCTGGAGAAGCCATGTTTAGGACTCCAGATTCAAACGGGCCGGATTAATCTATGTCCCAGGCGAGGACATATTACACGAACGGGAAACAACAAGTCTTGGGTTTTCCCAAATTGAGGACTGCGAGCTGGAGTTTCTTTCCATATCAGGGAAAGATATATTCCCAAAGGGAATTGGCACAATAGACTTGTAAGCTGCAAGGAGATTTAGTCTCTGCTCAGGCCATAGGGGATGAGATAAAGAAAGACACGTTTATGTTTGGCTGCAGTAAACAAACAGAAATTAACTGCCACTGAGGTCAATGTGTCAGGTGACATCACGTGATTTATGTGACATCTCCACAAAAGAGAGTTAACTACGTTCTGTATCCTTTCAGAGACGCTGTCATACAGTTTCACTTGTCAGAGATCCCGTTGATTTCAAGCCGCTTTTATCTCTTTGATTAGAAAAAATTGTTTGTTATCAAAGATGACAATTACTTTTCAATATATCAACGAATACACAGACGAAACGATAATGATAGTCCGTTTTGTTGCATGAAAAATTTCAAAGCAACGACTAACTAGTGTATACGAGACGCAGAAGTGAAAATCCCGTCACAGCTCGTGACGTCACACATGACCACGCGAGAGTGAAAACGAGATGTATTAAGTATGGGAGGCCGTGATATAACGCAATGGCTTCTGTTATAGGCATTTAAGAATGTTTGCGGAGATTTCGTAGTTTATTTTGTTCAGGTTAGGTTTCAACTGTTTTATGTATATAGCTTCAAGAATTTTTAGAATTTTTTTTTATCTTTGATAATGGCTTATGTAAGCCGAAAGCTTAGATTGTATTTAAACATGTATTAATATGGTGATTTCCTTTCGTCCTTCAATAATAATGTTATTAAGCTTATCAGACAATATGAAAGGAACTTACTTAAAATAAATAGACAAAACTTGTCTATATTATTTAATGAAACATGCATCAATATATATATATATATACATATATATATATATATATATATATATATATATATATATATATATATATATATATATATTGGCGTAGCCGTCATAGTCTAGCATGATTCCTTTAGATGCCTGATTCTCCAGTGTTCTTCTTTGTCTAGTATTTTTACTTTATTCCACATTACCATTTTTCGTCTATACATGATCAGACATGTCTGATTTCATTGACTTATATATAATTATGAGTTTTCGATTTTCTTCCAGCTCCAGTTCTCTGTGTTAGGTTTGACTCGACAAAGATTTCTTCGTAAGGTCGGGCTGTGATGGACGGTTAGAAATCTTTAATATCCAATTGAATGATCACATGGCCCTCAATGTTCTTTCTTTTCTTTTTTTATTTCCTGTCTAGACAGTTCTGTCTCGACTAAGAAATGGCGGGAAGAAATCTGTGTCGCTTGACAACGAGACAGATTGACCTCAAAATAAAGTAAGTAAAAGTGATCGCCCAAACCCACGTGACATGCTCCACTACGTGGGATTTTTTAATTGTAATTTCAGTTTACTGATAATTTCTGACCAAAACAGATCGCGAGAAAATCGACTCTCATCGTGCGATCATGTGAGATGCGTCTATGAACTTTTAGTCTATTACTTGTTGTGTAAGGAAGAAGGGAATATCACTCCCGAAGATCCTGGATTTCTTTAACTATTTGATGTGTAGAGTATAAAGGAAGATTATAACCGGGGAAATCATCCCAACTTCATCTTTGATGTAATTTGATTACCAGAAGGGAAACGAAATGCAAGCACTATTCCAGAGTTGTCAAACGTATATTGTGGAAAGATGTACTACCGACTTTTACTTGGATATTTTAAAGATATTTTGTCTATTTGTATGAACATTTAATGTTACAAATTTATGAAACACGAATGCTTGAACAAACACCCAGTATCAGATAAGTGTCTTTTATTGATCCCACTAGCATCCGACATTATTTTCCCATATTTTGATGCTTTTTGCTATATAAAATTGTTTAGAAATGTTCATCTTGTGTTTGTTATTCGTCGGTACCTGTTCGTGTGTTCCTATCTGAATGAGCCTATCTGAATGAGCCTATCTTCTGTGGATTTTATTTTATTTTATTTTATTTTTTTTAACCTGGGGTTCATATCTCTATATGTCTTTTATGTTACGGACCAATCTATTATTGGTCTTGAATTTTTACATTGATTTTAATTAAAGTTGTTCTTGTTCAGTGTTATTTTTTTATATTAAGATTTAACTTTTTTTAAAAAAAATAAGCCTGCATGTTTTTTTTAGCCCTGGAGTTTTCTTTGTGGTTTTTCAGCGTGATAACGACTTGAGATTTAGTTTATGCGATCAAGTAGTTTGAATTTTTTTGTGTGATTTCTTTGATTTCGAGGTTAATTTCCCGTTTCTTCTTTGCGTGTTTTCCTGTATATTTTGGTTATATTTTCTTTGAGTAATTTGTTGCGTTAGCTTTAGGTTATAGGATTTTATTTTTATATTTAAATAGTGTTACATTTTTTTGTCTTCATTTGGAAATGGTTTCTGCTCTTTCATTTAGGAGTTTATCTCTGTTTTCTCAACTAAACAAAGGTTACGTCGTTTTGACATGTTGTAAGCGGGGGCTGTTTTTATTCATTGTGTTATTTTTGGCGTGCTTCGGCTTTTGTTTTTGAGTTTCCATGATTTGATATGGTAGTGTTGTTTACATATTTTCTATTGCTAAATGATGTTTTGCGTGAGTACATTCTCTTTTTCAACGGAGATTCTGTTATTCTTATATTTTTTCTGGGTTTCCTTTGGATTTTACCATAGATTCATATATTACATTATTTTGTAGGCAGATACTGTTTAATGGGCATTCTTACTTTGTTCTGCAGTTGCACGTGAGTGTAGTGGATATTTCTGTTATCTTTTTCTGTTATGTTGCTTTATGATTTGTAGTATTTTTCGGTGCAGCTTTTACAAAAAATCATCAGAAATGGAAACACCACATGGTTCAACGCACCATATAATAAAAATGTAAAACAAAAATATAGGTTAATCAAATTCATCGATAAACACTTCCTCAAATCAAGTAACCTACGCAAAATATCTAAAAATTTATATATTGCCACTAAAACAGAATTTATCTTCCACATTAACTGAAATGAAGGTTGAAAATTAAAATATTTTTCAAATTTAGAAAGGAAACGTATACAAATTTTATTCTCTACCAAATCCAAGTTTTTGTGTCGGACAATAACTGAGTCTAGTAAGAACAGTAAAACATGATAGGCGCAAAATTTCAAAACAAGACAGTCACTGTGTAAAATTTTAAAAGGAAAAACACATTTATACAATTATGAAAAATATACGAATACACATGATGCACAAAAATTTTCTTTTGTGCGCCTATTAAGGCAGCATAATAATTTTCTGATAAAAAGGATTACCAGTGAAAAATGGGAAAAAAATATAGCTTGGGAAAAGACGATTTGAAAATGACAAAAAGAGAAAACCATACAAGAATGCAGTAAAAAAACAAAGGTACAACAGCATTTCAGAAAAATGAAAAAAACCTACATTCTCACTTGCCTCACGTTCGTTTCTGGGACAGTAATTTTTTTTTTTTTGAAAAGTCTCCCTTTACATTTAACTTCACAGGGATCGTGCTTGAGAAAATTTCTTATAAATCTTTTCGCTTTGGCTGTCCAAGCACAGGAGAATTTTCATTTGAACTTTTTGTTTCTTTGTGGCTAGCTAATAACTGGAACCTTTTTTGTTGTTTTCTTCTTGCTGCCAAATGTCTTCTTTGATGTTGACGTCCTGCCTTGTCCTATTGTTGTCAAAAGTTTTCTCCCGTATCTACTGACCTAAGTTCTATTTACTTTAAAAATTTAGCTCACCTTTGCTCCACTATTCGTATGTTGTTAGAACTTGAGAACGTTTTTCATTGGTCAGTATCATTTTCCGTAAACTAGAAATTGATCCTTCAAAATTTGGCGGTTTTCAACCATTGAACCGAAATGGTTATAAAAAATGTAACAATTTTTACACAAACCATCTGGCCTTCATAAAATTACAATTCTCTCAAAAAAAAACAAAAAAAACAACAAGCTAAACGATTATACATATACAAGGCTAACATTTTTAAAATAGTAAAATAAAATTTTTATAAATGTTCTAGAATTCTAATCATATTCAAACTTTTCTTAGATTTCATGAATTATACTTTCTATCTAATTAATCATTCTTCATCAAATAACTTTACATTTGCATATTTAAATGAAAAAAAAAAAACGTTTCTAATTAATTTATCCTCCCCACATGATTGTACAGGTTGAGAATCCTTGATTCGAATTTCTTGGGACCGGAAGTTCTTCGATTTTCAGATATTTCGGATTCTGGAATACAGGCAATCTAATTTGCTCATATATAGCATCTATAAAATGGGGTAGCTTGGGAATGGAACCCAAGCATAAACATGATATTTCTTTATATTTCATAACATAACTTTATACTTATACCCTGAAGGTTGTTGTATATGAATAACATATACACTGAAAGTAGTTTTATATAAAATTTAATCAGTTTTGTGTAAAAATAGATACAGGTAATGACACTAGTCATGTAATGCTCACACGGATTTTTAAGGGATGAAATTAAGATTTCGCATAAAAATAATGTTTGTACTTTCTGTACGTATACAAAAAAAAAAAGAAAAAAAGACCACTACTTACAAAAATATATAAATGCAAGACTTTTTGACATTTTGAATAATATCTTTACTGAGCATGAAACACCTGAAAGTAATCCACGAATTAAAGTGTTGCTGTGACGATCGCTAACAAAAAACTAGCACCAACGTAGGCTACATAGCTGGTCTGGGGAACCCCTATCCAGGGAAGATGAGGTAATTTTCAACAGCTGCACATCACCTAAGAACCTTCTCAGTGCCTTCTGAAGTTTTCCATTGGTGGTAAGTTATGTCAGTATCGGCAAATCTTTCGGATTTGGGAGATTTTCGGATATAGAATACTCAACCTGTACTAGCATCTATAAGTGAAAAGCTTTCACTAATTAATCGATTCTAATAAATTTTATTTATATAAGAAATACAATTATTATGACAGAAATTGATATAACCTTTGAGCCATCAAGTTTTTTTAACTACTCATGTCAAACGAAAGGGGTTGGCCGCTTATTATTTATTTATTTTAATCATGTCACCCGCAAGCCACTATGACGCTGAGTGTTACAGGGAGTGAAAAAGATCGAGAAGACTTTAGTGAAGAAAAGGATAATAAAGAAACAAGATTCAGGAAGACAGAAGATGGCGATTGATGTTGCATTTAATTTTTTAAGATTGTCGATGGCATAGAAGCAAGAGATCGAAAGGAAATTCCACATGCAAGAAGTGCGAGAAAATAAACCATTAGAATAGAAGTAGCGGTTGCATTTAGCGATTTCACCAGTAAAACGGTAAGACCTAATACGCTTAAATTCATGCGGTTGAGGCACTAAGGGAAAAACTCATGGTAGAAAAGACGCAAGGAAGCCATGTTACGTCGGTGAGAAAGTGACTGAAGTCAAGATGCTAGGTCAGGATCAATTACATTACAGATCCTTCTTTGGATTTTGTCAAGAATCTCGAGATATCTAATAGGAGCACCAGACCAGACCAGACCAGACCAGACCAGACCAGACCAGACATGGCAATAGTATTCCATGCACGGATAAATGGTAGATTTATAAATGTGCAAGATGGATTCTGACGAAAAAAAATGTCGTGCATGATACAGTGAACCAACTTTCCTGACAGAAGACTTAACAATTGATCCAATAGAATCACTCCACGTCATATCAGTGGAAAACCTGTGCCCAAGAAGGCACAAAGTGTTGCTCTCCTAGAAGTTAGCATTAGCCATACTTGTGACAAGAAGAAAACTTTCTCTGTGGTGATTAAATGAAAATACTTGGTTTGAGGCGTTAAAATTGACTAGGCATTCCTTGTCCTAGTTAAGCACTGATTAAGATCCTTTTTGTGAGCAAATTGTCGGGTGTGTCGTGCTTGCTACTAAGACATGAGTAGGTAATTGTTTCATCTGCATAAATATCTAGTTGGAAAATAATGACATAGGAAGTTCGTTGATGAAGATCAGAAAAAGCGTAAGTCCAAGGATAGAACTCTAGGGACCCTTATTTTAATATGAACAATTCAACACGGCCTTCATAACGTGATTTGTTAGGAATGATTGGTGATGATCCATATTCAATCAAGCCTCTGATAATTTGACCCAGCATCAAAGGCTCATCATTGCAGGAAAACAACACTACAGAGTAACGATTATAACAACCGACTTTCAATATCTGTGCTATTCCAAACTCTACTCTTCTGGAGTTAGTTTGGTTAGCCATCTATGAATTCATGGATCATAAATGCATGAAGAAAATCTTCTTCGGATCCGAAGGACGACGATTATTTTTGCTGATAAAGGAAACTCAAATTGTTTCTTCGTAACTATATTTCCATAAATCATTATTCATTGAATTGAATCAATTCCACTTTTTAAAAATTTAAATGTTATTTTTTTAATTTTATTTCAATACTTTCACTGAATTTATTAAAATTAAAATGATCCGATTTCTGCATGCTTCTGTGTTTGTTACTGTAACGTTTAAATAGCATCGTAAGTTTTTTTTTTAGGACATACAGTCCATATCCTCTAATTTGGAAAAGAAAACATTTTGTAATCCAGGTGCCCATCAGTTTCTGAATAATTTTAATTATACATTAAGTAGGTTAAAAAAAGGCATTCAAGGGAGATAACATTAAGTCTATTAACTACTAATTACAGAGTTTTTTCCCTTGACTTGTTCATATTCTTTTTTTTTCTATCCCTCAATAGGAGAGTGCCAATGACAATATTTTAATAAATTGTTTTTTAATAATGTTCACCCTATATAAGGCCCAAGAACCATTCAAGGTAGAGGGTAACTAAAGGACGTTGTTGTATGAGTGGTAAATGTAAGAATTGCAGTTTATGAGTATATGAGGGAAAGATAACAGTTAACCCTCGACTTAAAGAGTATAAGATTGTAGAGGTCGGGAAAGCATCCTCCTGGGAGTCGGTTTCACAAGTTAGAGGTTCGTGGGAAGAAACTGTCCAAGCTGTCTTACTAATGGAATACAAAGGGAATGGGGGATAGTTCAGCCCAGTGTACGTGGCAGGATTAGGGTCTTAGCTGTTAAGGTGAGAACTGGTGGGATAAAGGAGTGTAGCATTTCCCATGGAAATTGCAAGAGTGGCTTGCGATGTTTCGTCTGTGGGAAAGGAGTTGTAGGATGGAAACTAATTTATCGCCCACAAGACTGCGTAGACGCTTTTGAACGCTATAGAGAATGGAAAGTGGAAGAATTTCCAGATCCAGCCTATGTGTAGCAGGAATGCTTCATTTTCGATCTGATCTGGCTATTGTAAAAGTATAGCATATCAGGAGGACCCAGATATTAGGTTGATGCAAAAATAATGTCGTTTTTTGACGTTCAGCTTCAAAAGATCATAACTCCTTTCATAATAAACTTTATAACCATTAGAATCGACACATTTTTGCCAACGAGAAACAAGTTTATTTATCCCATTAGCATAGAAATCCGGAGTTCTGGAAGCGATGAAGTCATTGAAGGCCGATTCGGCATCATCTCGGCTTTTGAAGCATTTTTCACGCAGGAAGTTGTCGAGATGCTTGAAAAAGTGATAATCGGTGGGCGAGAAGTCCAGTGAATATTGCGGATGAGGCAGAGTCTCGTAGCCCAATTCGTTCAGCTTCTGCAGGGTCAGTTGAGCAACATGCGGGCGAGCGTTGTCATGGAGGAGAATTGGTCCCTTCATATTGACCAATCTCGGGCACATACGTTGGAGCTTCTGGTGCATTTCGTCAATTTGTCGGCAGCACTTCTCCACCGTAATCGTTTCACCCGGATTCAAGAAGCTGTGAAAGATGAGACCGGCCGCAGACCACCAAATAGTCACCATAACCTTTTTTTGGTGCAATTTCGGCTTCGGGAAGTGTTGTGGAGCTTCTCCGGCATCCAACCACTGTGCCGAACGTCGCCGGTTGTCGTAGAGGATCCACTTCTCATCATACGTCACAATCCGCTCGAGAAATGGGTCGTTTTTGTTGCGCAGAAGGAGCGTAGAAGACACCTCAAAACGACGAATTTTTTGATTATCGTTCAATTCATGCGGCACCCAACTTTTTTGACTTCCCTATTTGCTTCAAATGACGAACGACTGCTGAGTGGTCGACCTCGAGTTCAACAGCAACTTCTCGTGTGGTTTTGCGAGGATCGGCTTCAATTAAGGCTTTCAAATGTTCGTTATCAACCGCAGTCGGCCGGCCGCAACCGTCTTCATCTTCGACACCATTGCGAAATTTCTTGAACCACCGTTGTGCCACACGTTCGTTAGTGGTTCCTGGGCCAAACGCATCATTGATATCACGATCTGTCTCGGCAGCTTTTCGGCCTAGTTTGAACTGGAACAAGAAAATCGTGCGGATTTGAATTTTGTCCATGCTGTCGAAAAGCCTGCAAAAAAATTAATGAAGACGGTAACGAATAACACGATTCGATAGAGCAAAAAACGCGCTTCAAAATGATATATACATGGCTATATATATCAATGAATTAATTCAGAAATCATATATAAAACTTAAAAGTAACATATGTGAGAAAACGACATTATTTTTGCCCCAACCTAATATTTACTAGAGCAATACAAGGAACCGACCACTTTTCCAGCATTTTTAGTGATGGGTCGTAGATACGAGTTCCATTTGAGTTTTGGAGTGTCAAATTAGACGTTCAAGGCAACATGCCTCGTTGAAAGAACGCCTGTTCATCGCGATAGTCGAAAATTCAGGGTCTGCCCAGTGATGATGATGGAAAAACAAATTTGTTTTTTCAGTTGTTGAAGGGCTGCAAGCCTTGCGCTGTTTTGGCTCGAACCAAAGAGAAAGCTTGACTTACTTCATAGCGAGCATCATGCGTTGGAAAGTAAAAAGAGAATTCAGTTGTCAGTGGACTGGTGAAACCACGTGGTTCTACATTTTGGAACAAAAAAGGAGAAAGACAATGAGACAGTAAAATGTTTGTTTTTTTATAGATTTCAACAACTCCACCTAACGGTGTTTTACGAAGCTAAGTGGGATAATTATATTTCTGGTTCCTTTACTCTTCGTATCAAGGGAAAATGTCTTTCATTTTTATTATTATTCATTATTATTATTTTCTTTATCGACTTTAAATTTCACGCAGTTGTCCTTGTTGAGATGACTAACAACATTCCTGATGATGATTGCCTCAAAGAGTTTTTTTCATGACGATAAAGAGGTTGATAGGCCAACATTGCGATGGAGATGAGCGCTCATTCGTATTCTTGAAAACAGGGAATACACTCGACACCTTTCATAGACTTTGAAAGATTAGTTTAGTGATAATTCACATTTGCAAATAATTATGATATGAATTTTATAATCAGAATTTAATTTACATTGTTCAGAACCTGCCTGAGATGGCGTTTAAGCGAGGGTATATTAAAAAGTTTTGTAAGCCAATATTTGAATATAATTATAAGAAAACGGATGCTGCTAAAAGATGGTAACAAACACTTAAGTATTCTTTATTGTGTATTAAAAAGTTTTTTTATGGAATTAAAAAATAAATTTCACGACACTTATGATTTGTTGGTGAATTTGAATTTTGATTTTTTAATCATTTCACCCCAAGGAAGGTAATAAAGCCATTATGACGCAAGTGGGTTACGGGAAAGCAAGAAGCCAGAAGAGAATTCCACAAGCGAGAAGCATGGTATATTTGGTTTGGTTTGGTTTGTTTTATTTTACAGCATATCAACCTCAATGGGTTATTTAATGCCGAAAAAATTTTCATTGTTGGCAACATTTTTTCCAAAAATCTATTTCTGGTAATATTTTTTCCTTCAAAAAAACGTTCTGGTAATAATTTTTGTTTGCTAGTAATATTTGCTTTTCAAAAATGTATAGATGGTAATATTTTTTTTTTTAAATGTATTGCTGGTAATATTTTTTTTTTAAAAATGTATTGCTTGGAATAATTTTTTACAAAGTATTTCTGGTATTAAAACCTATTCTTACACTTTCATAGTGTTTTAACTCCAGTTTGGGAGTTAACTATTTGTCCATAGCTGGGACCCAAACAGGTGTTACCACCCCGGGTAAGGGTGGACCAGGGAGCACCAGCAATTAAGAGGTGATTCCACGCTCCTCAAAATCTCCTGATCAGAGGCCTTGCTGTTGGAAGTAGTTTATCGTCTTACCCAGGACGCAGAAGCATGGTAGAAGAAACTGTTAGCATAGACCTTACAGTTACAGCTAGACATTTCAACTGTAAAATGGTGGAACATTGCCGCCCATCTAGAATTGCGCTTCAATTCGTAAAGTCCAGATACCATAGAGGAAAGTTCATCAGAACAATTACCATGAAAGTATTTATATAAAAGTCATAGAGAAGCTACGTTTCGACAGTGGAAAAGTGACTGAAGCCGAGATGCTAAGTCAGTACCAATAACATTGTAGATTCTTTACATTTTATGAAGAATCTCTAAATATATAGTAGGAGCACAAGACCATATGTGGCCACATTATTCCATATATAAAGGATAGATTCATAAATATGCAAAATGGATTCTGTTAAAAATTGTATGGCACGATACCATTAACCAAATTTCCTAGCAGAGGATCTAGCATGTGATTCAATATATTAATTCCAGTTTAGAAATGATAACAGAAACCATGGATGGAGTTATATGCATATCACTCAATAGAAACTTTCTTCTAAGTAGAAAGTCAGGTAAAGATATTCCAGATGAGTGAAGAGTAGAATTTGAAGAAAATTTACGAGCAAAATTTTCTGCTTTATCAGCAGAATATGTTAACACTTCAAATTGTGTGAAGAGAAAAGGGATAGAAGACTTACTCTTATTTAATACACAATAGTTATGAGTCTTTTGCATGTATGTCGTTGGAATTTAGTCGGAAGTCAATTTTGCATAGTCGGATAGAGGTCATTAGATGGTGGGCTCTAATCAAGTCACCAGGTTGTAGTAGGACTATAAGATACTAACGTGAATTGATGCTTAGGTGAATGAAGAAGAGCTCTCTCTGGTTGTGTGACTTGTGTATCAGGGCAAATCCAAGAATTATCTGACGGACAAAGTTGAATGAAACTGAATGCATTTAATGACACTGAGCTTTTGAGAAAAATAAAGAAACAAGAGATCAGTTATTTGGTTTTCTCCTCTAACTGATTTTAAATCCTTTAGTTTTTTTTTTTTGTTTTTTTTTTTTGTAACTTTAGTTGCTAATGTCCTAAGACACGCTTGTGCGTATTCATAATTATCAAGTGATAATTGTTCGTTCGGTTCTTTAGATATCGTCGACGACATTGTAGTATAGTTATTGAAATTGGAAAAGAACGTATGGCATCTACTTTCTCAGGCAAAGGTGTTATTCCTCTGATCTAGAGAAGATGAGGCACCAAAAATGCATTTGCTGTGATTGATTTTTATCTGGAATATTGCATTGTAGAACTTGTCTGATGTGAGACTCGTGTTCTGTTTCGTAGGTATTAGCTATAAGTACGTTGTCTATACATGCGTAGACAAAATCTAGTGTGCAAAAAACTTTGTGAAACGCTGAAACGTTTGTGCTGCGTTTTTGAATCCAAAAGGCAATTTTAAAAATTCTAAAAGTTCAAATGGTATTGTTATGGCTGTCTTTTCGATGTCTTTTTTGGCCACAGCAATTTGGTTGTAAGCTCAGGTCAGATCTATTTTAGAGAATACTATTTTCTGTAGTAATGCGGAAGTAAAATCCTGTAAATGTGGAATGGGATACCTGTCTGGTGTAGTTATTTTATTCAGAGCTCGGTATTCTCCACGGGGAGCCGTTTCTTTTTGGCACCATATATCTTTTTGACACCAAAGACTACTGGACGGACGAATTATATTTAAGTTCAGCATCCATTAAAATTCCGCCCTGGTGATTTTAAGTTTATCCGAGGATAACCGTCGTGGTGCTGCATGTACTGGTTGTTCAGTGGTGATTAGCCAATACACCAAATTATGTCTTGAATTTTTATTCTGCGTCACTGGGTTAGTTATGTCTCCAAATTCCTTTATCAATGTTCTATCGGTGCTATTATCAGGTAGTGTCGCTGTGATTTCCATGAAAGTGGTATTCGTTGGTAAGCCCTTCATGAATAGAGACGTTGAGCTGTACACTAAACATTAAGGTCAATGATAAGACCATAATGGTATAAAAAATCTACGCCTAAAATTAGCACTTTGATGTCCATGGTAGTGAACGTCTAAATCCAATATCCAGAGTGAGAGATTTTTCTCGGTAAGTGTTCATAACAGCATTGTCCACTGTTACTGGGGAGAATTTGTGGGGTGTTCGTTTTTGTGTTGCTGGTAAAACGCATAAATCAACTCCACTGTTGACGAGAAATCGTAAGCCAGAGATTTTGTCTGTGACGTGGAAAAGATTACATTTGAAAGATCTGGTACTTGCGTTTGATGATACTAGTCAATCTGTCGCTGTCCTTACTGTAGGAGTGTGAAATGTACATACAGGTGTACATTTCTTAGCGTTAATTCCATGATGCCAATGATAGCAACAATATCTTCGATCACGGCCCTAAGCTCTGATATCTGCTATTGGACCGTCTCCCTCTGCTGTTGTCTCGCTTGTGTTGGTGTTGTGATGCATGCCTCTCTTGAACAAGTTGGTTAATACTCAGCGTCATTTTTTAATCATTTCTTCCAACCTGTCCACCTTTGATTTTTCGGGCATTGTTGAAGTGTTAATGGTGGGTGTAATATGGACATCATGTATATTATCGGCCGTTTCGGTTAACATGTTGAGCTCTGATCTTTAGGTAAGTGGCGTGAGATTTTTGACCGTGTCTATGGTTAGCTTATCTCGCCACAACCATCGTAGTAGGTTTTCATCTATTGAGTTGCTACCTAAAAGGTTCTTCATATGTCTTAGTAGCTGTGATGATCTGTCGTCGATCTCTGTGTCCCTAAAAAGTTCCCGTATTAGGACCCGATCTGATTTTCCAAATCTTTTTAGGATGGCTGTCTTTAGAATGTTGTATGAATTTTTGGTTGGGATGTGTTCGATGATGTCGTTAACCTCTATATCCTCTGGTATGGCTTCTACTACATAAACAAACTTCATTTGATGTGAAGTTATATTTCAGATATGCAATGAAGCTTGTACTTGGGTGAACCAGATCCCAGGGCTTCTTCTGTCAAAAGGAGGGAAATGGATGATATTTAGTCTTGCTTCGTGTCGTTCCGTAGACATATCTGAAACTGACAATGAGTCGTCTTCCATTTTTATAGTCGTATTCGTTTGCGTGGTCATCAGTTGATCCGAGGTGGAAGTTGATTAAAGAAACAAATTAGACACGGGTTTGGAGAAATGACCAAAGATTTATTTTCCTTTACAAGATATGAAAATGTCTCTGGTAAGTCCTATTGTGTAGCGTTCGAATGTACGTGATGTTAAATCAGAGCGTGAAAAAGGAATATGTTTAACCCAGTTGACTGCTTGTTGGCTACTTGTTGGCTACTGGTTTGGGCTTGTCGCGTTGAAAGTGGAGTCCGTACTCTTTCTGTGTTAACAGGAGGTAGTTTCACAGCCTAATGATCGGATGAGCAGTCAGCTGTGTTCTCGGGTAGCCTCTAGGATTAGCGCGTATGTATAAATATCTTATAGCCTATATATGTAAAAAGCACGGAGTTGTAGACATATGTGGCAATCGAGAGTCGCGTCGATAATAACCAGCACTCTGGTATATTGGTGTTTATTTTAAAATTTGTTTTGAGTAGAGTGCGGCGTGTGTGTGACTTAGCTAGACGAAAATTGGTGTGTAGTTAGAGATTTGTTTTCTAATAATTGTATAAATTTGGCTTTAATTTGTTATCTCTATATGTAAATTGTGTTTTTCTGCTACATCATAACTGACAAACATAAAATACCATGTTTAAAGTCTTAGATAGTCTCATGGCAACGGCTCTGAACACGGTCTTTAGCAATGTTTTGATTAGACAGAAAATATTTATAATGGTTTCCAGCCTATTTTTATTAGCCACTGGGATTTGCTTTTTGGATCCCATCATTTTATATAAACTAAATTTCTCATTTGACTCCTTCTTTTACATTAAATAGATTAAATTAAAGTGAACAATTGTCTGCAAAAGTCAAATATTAAGTAAATATTTCCAAAAGCAGATTTGTTACAATATTTTTCTTTATTATTGAATATTCGATTAAAAATCCTTCTGGAATTTTTATAAAAGTTATCACAGCACATAATATTTTCTTTTCTATGCCGTGTTCCTCCAGAGTATGGGCGATTATGGCTCTCTATAACTTCCTATCATTTGTAGCTCTACGTAATGTTTGTTTCCTTCTAGTATCTCTTCTTCCATTCATATACAAAAGCAAAATAGACGATCTCATGTTGAGGTAATTTTTATTTTTTTTGCTGTAAAAAAATACATATACTCTGTTATAATAAACTTATAAAGACATCGAACTCTCTAATGGATCAGTTTTAATAATTAATATTACTACGATCCACCCGGATTATACCAACTGATCGATTACCTGTATTGTAATCCGTATGGATAATTCCACGAGGATATATACAGAGAGAGCTCGATGTACAGTGTAACACGGATATAAGAAACCCGGATATAAGAGAGATTTTTTATCTGGTCCCAAACTAGAGCCTGTGTTAATGTATATAAATTAAACCAAACCCGGATATAAGAGAAACCCAGATATAAGAGATTTCTTATCCGGTCCCGACAACTCTCTTATATCCAGGTTACACTGTTAAGTAGTGTAATAACAGAGCCAGAATTATTATTTTAAAAAGTCTCCGTTTTCATAATATAATATATATATATATATTATTATTATTATTATTATTACATCAGAAATATGAAACGTTTTAATTTTTACGTATATCAATATAGGTGCTTTATCTGTGTGCTTTCTTTATGTGTGTGTTTGTGTGCTTTATGTGTGTGTTTGTGTGAAGGAAGTGTCATAAAAATCTCTCTCTCTCTCCTTCCTTTCTGTTCCACTTTTACTCAACACAATCTGGATTCGATCAGTCGGTAACAAATTGGCAACGATAAAATTAAAAAACAAAACAAAAAAAATTTTAGTTTCAAAAAGTCATTTGCAGTTCAGGGGTTAATTTGCTTTGAACAGATCATTAACGAAACATTATTAGCCCCTGACTACCTTTAAGATGACCCCCCTCCAATACCTTTCTGTGTCGCGCGCTCTTTTTGTTTGTCTCTCCACGTCCTTCTCTCTCTTTCTGTCCCGTCCCCACTCTCTTTCTGTCCCCTTCTCAGTATCTGATACCAAGCGTGACAAACACCTGTATACATTGTTCTTACAAGCGTTATACTATAAAACAAAAAGAAAGATTCATGTAATTTATGCTAGGGGAATTTAAATAATGAAGGTCAGTTAGTTATCCTTTCATTTACTAACTAATTGGTGCGCAAAGCGAAGCCTCAAGCTCAAGCATGAGGCACTCAGTAAGGATCCAACTCGGTAAATCTAGTTTGGTGATCATTCGAACATGATGAGACTTCCTGGTTACCCTATTTTCCGTTGATATTTTCCATTTCGGTTACGATGTACAATCTAAGTAATGTAAAAAAAAAAAAAAAGAAACGAAAGAAAAAGTCAACATTGCTTTTTTTGACTAAAAAAGTGACCCATTGTACCTGACACTCAAGTACAGTACTTGACATCTATAACTGAACTTGTTTTACTTTTAATGATGTTGTCGTATGCTTTAATTTTCAAGTTATAAATTTTAAACAACTGACTCATCCAGAAATAACGTTTAAAAAGTATTTTAAAAATTCTCATGTACAAAATAATAAATTTAATTTTAGGATAATTTCTCACAGACAAAAAGCAGAACACGAATTTAGTTTTTTAGATTTTATTTTAACTTCTTAAAAATAACACGTACTTGCCAACATAATTTAGTATTTATTTACTGACCAAATTAAAAAAAATAATTTATTTACGAGTGAAATAAATTAAGATAAAGAAAGACAGAAGCAGTACAGGAGGAGGAATCAATTTTTGCAAAGCGGATTCAATATACGTGTTTATTTTAGTTTTTGCGACTTTCATCTGAATGCAACCCGAGAAACACATTTACTTAGAAAAGAATTAATAGAGTCAATCCGTTGAGTTGGTTGCATGTAAAATGTGGCACGAGACTTGGCTGTTTTCGTCCCGTTTGGCGTCCTGTTTCCAGTCAAGCGATTGAGGGACTCTTTAATACTGCGAAATCAAAAAAAGACTATTTTTGTAACACGGCATCATGGCGGCTGTTTGAACTTTAAGTTGAATCGCTAGCTACCTTCGGGGATTTATAACACGTGTTTGCACCCGTTGTACTATGCACGACAAAAAGAAATTTATTGGTGTCATCAGGTATTTCTTTTTCTTCTTGGTCGCTAATTGTTCAGTGTAGTTGCCAATTTTGGAGCCCATGGCACCAACTCCGCTTGCTGACAGGACATATTGGTTTCGTTTCCAGGGTCAGAAACGGCATCGTTTCGTACACAATGTTTTACTCACCTATAATCATTCCACTGCCATTATATTTAGTTAATTAACAAAATTTCATTTTTCTTTCATTCCTATTACTCTCTTTATGTTATTATACACGTCTTCTGTTATTGTGTATGATTTGGTGTACTTTTGTTTATATTTTCCTCTCGTGTATGTTTTTCTTTTCTTCCTTTCTCTACTGATCGTGTCAAGTTTATTTTGGTTCCTGTCTAAACTGGATCTAGGAAAAATATATATATGTTGTGTATTTTATTTCAATTTCCCCACTAGTTTTATTTTCGAATCTATATTGTTTTTTTCTCTCGGTTTATTCACCATTTGACAATTTTAAAGCAAGGAGGTCTGCTTAGTTTTCTTTCTATTTATTTTTTGAGATTCTTTTCTGCGAGCAGAAAACAGGAGAGAGATGGATAATGTTCTCACCTCTCTGTTACGCAAGTATTCACCGAAATTTAGGTCGTTAATCCACAAATATGCACACCTGCAGAATTTTCTACTTTTCTAGTACATTATTAAACTTTCCTTTCTTTTAAAAAACTTCTCTTTTTTTTAGCATATGCAAATAATCTGAAAAAAATATCAATATTTTTTTTGGAGTGTTTTTATTTTGTAAGAAAACAGCGAAACCAAAAATAATGTTTAATTTTCTTCAAGTGAATTTTTTTTCTAATTTTTAGATCCGGACTTAATTTGACATGATTTTTTTTTTTTTTTTTTTTTCATTATTAAAAATCGAACCAAACGACAATTCAACGTTGTTATTGTTACATACCAATAAAGGAAAAGTCAGATAAAACTAAAAAAAAAGTTCTGTTAGTGTTTGTGTACTAATTTGTAGTTTTACAGGACACCTCCTCCTCGGATCGCAACTATAAACAAATCTTGCTATGTTTTTCCTGTTTTAAAGATTGAATCATCATTTAATATTCCCAGTGGACACCATAAAAACAGGAACACTATTTTTTTTTTTTTTTTACTTCCCGCTAAATAAAACTATTTTTCTATTTGTGTTTCGTGTTCAGTTTTTCTGATGACTACAACAGCGTGATAGTTTTTAAACTCATCTCCTAAAAAATCAATTCGCGTGTGTAATTGAGTTCTATCCTCGTTGTGTGCCTCTATGTGGCCTTGTACCAGATAAATAAGTCGTGACACTCTGCCGTAGAGCGTTGGTTAACAAGCCTGTGTTATTCGATTCCCCCCCCCCTCCAAAAAACTAAAAAGCAAAAAACTATACAATTTGTGTCAGGCAAAGTGAAGCTTAGTAAACTAGTTTTATTGATTCATTTTTTTATCATTCATTTAATTTTTAGTTGACACGAAAAGCAGTTAACGAAATTTTTATTTTATTTTTTCCAATTTAATTATTTTAATTTATAAAATTTTCGGTTTCGACAAAACTATGCATAACTAACACAACACTATTTTTACCAACCTCAACAGTTTTCCTCTTTGGAAAACATCGAATACTGACTGTATGAGTCGGGAATCTGTGTGTGTGTGGGGGGGGGGCACTTATTTTTCTTGATAAAATGCCAACAACTTTGTAGTCGAGTTTCTAACTCGTTGCTTCTCTTAAGACATCAGTCAAAAATGAAATTATTCTCTGACTGTTGCTTGGGAATTTTTTTGGAGAACAACTAAAAACTAAATTTAATAGAAGTGTTTTTAAGGAAGTCGAAGAAAAAATTATTCATCTTGTGACATTTGGCCCTTGGGAGTTTACAAATTCGCAGTTAAAAGGATTTAGGATAAAGAATTTTTTTTCTATCACCTTTTCTTTGCTTCAGTTTAGAGAGCTTAAGCGTTTTTCCCCCTAGATTTCCGGATGAGAAATTGAAATCTAATACAGAGAATATTCTCTGCTAGATGCGAAAATTCCATTTTTATTTTAAAAATCATGTTTTTACAATTTTTATTATTTTCACTTTTCTTTCATTGAAAGAAAGCATCCCAAATAAATGAAGCCTCTGTTTTTGATGTTTTTCTTTGCAATAAACTACAAACTTGTATTCTATTTATTCACTATTTTCAGCGTTATTGTTGACACGAAAGTTTTAGACTGGGAAAGAATGTTTCTTCACTTTTTTTTTTTTTCTTTTTTTTTTTTTTTTTTTTACTGGTTCTGTGATTTTATTAGAAGAATTTACATAAAAAGAAAGAACATTTTGTTTTGAGACAGGAAGTTTTCAAAGACGAACTTACGAATAACTTAAAGGTTGAAGTAATTTGGCTCGAAATCAAAGTAATTGCAATATTATGCACCGATTTCTGATAGTAATTTGGTTGAAATAGGCAAACGAGCAATATTCAATGTTGGCCCCTTTGCTTGTCATGTCAGTAAATTTGTCAAATGCATGAGAATTTATTTAGAGCACTTGGAATTTTTCATGTATATGGCATATGCACTCTGTTGATTGCAAGCTTTTTTGTTGGTTACGAACAGTTTTTACGTTTTATTCACTTTAACTTTGGGTTTATTGTTACATCCAAACAAATATAAGCATGAAAATAAATTTCCTAGAAGCAAGTCTTTCTCTGTTTCTCTTTCTTGAAAAAAAGAGATTGTATTTATTTGGCCTGTATTTTTTGCCTCTATTTGATAGATTAAATTACAGATCAAGTATATCTTGATAAATGTCTGGTTTATTTTAAAGTTGTATTGATAGCTTATTTTCTAACATTTTTGTTTTTGGTTTTGAAGAATTGTTTAAATGCCTAAACAAGAGCTTTCCAAAGTTTTGTTAGTTATGCCAAATATATAAATCAAAATCTTTATAAAGATAATTCTGTAAATTTAAGTTAAATAAAGAAAGAACGCTAAAGTTTTACGCCATAACATTTTGAAAAGCTCTGGCATTGGCAATTCTTTTATCTTGATTGCGAGTCAGTAACTACATTTTAAAGGATTTTGTTTGTCATTGCAATTGAACTTTACTTTTTTTGTAGGTAATAAATTTGCTACCATGGAGAAATGGAAGAATAAGTAAATCAAAAGGCTGTTCTGAAAAGTCTGTAAGTAATTTTCCTTCAGTTCATGTTATTTACTCACATCTGTTTTCTGTTAAGCCATGAATCAGATTCATTTTCCTTGAAATGTTTAGTGGCCTGTCCCACCATATCCCTGGCATAAAGTGTAAGCAATATAAGATCCTCCTGTGTGCATCACAGGAGACTCCATCTGCTTGAACTGGGTGATGTTTCACATGACCAAAAATTTGTGATGACCTTGCTAGATGCCATAAAAGCCAGCATTTGTTTACATCAGGGAGTTGCTTGAAGGGACACTGCTGGTGTGACAGGAGCAAAGAAAAAGAATTTCAATAACTCTGCAATAAGCTATTTTAGCAATATTGCAAACTAAGAGAATGGAGATACAAAGAATTGAATGTCATACTGTCAGATCTCAGATCAGCCTATCTGCAAGCATGCATTTTTGAACAACTTTGGCTGTACCAATCTGTTATCTTCCAAGACAGAAGGTACTGCCTGACCAGAATGATATTTGAGTTGAATGTTGCCCCGCAAAAATAATAAGATCTGTTGTAGATGCCATGATATCTCATGATGAAAAATCAGAGAGGCAACCTCCATATACATTGACAGCCTGTATGTAAATGAGGATATTATGTCTGTAACAAGTGTTGCTGAACACCTGTTGCACTTTGGATTGACAAGCAAAATTCCAGAGCAACCAGAAACTGGAGCTAGGATACTTGGCTTAACTGTCTGGTAGTAAGACAATGTTCTGCTTTGGAAGTACAGGAATGCACTTCCTGACATCCCAGAGGTTGTCATCAGGAGTCTGTGGATGGCTGCAAGTAGTGGCTGTTGTCATCAAGTGAAGAGCAAGTGCAGTGATGAAAGGTCAGGATGATCAAACTGATGATGCCCTGCTAAAATGGATGCAGACAGAGACTATTACCAGGGTGAGGTAAAGCAACCCGTATAGATGCAAGTGGTGTGTTGATAACAAAGAGCTTGATGTCTGAGTTGATGCAAGTTCTTTGTCCACTGGAGTCTTGCTTGAATCACCTGGGTTCATTATTGAAGATGCATGTTGCTTGCGTTCAGAGTTGGACAAGTAACATATCAACCTTGCAGAGCTAGATGTTATTATAAAGCGGATAAACCTGGGAAGCTAAAACTGTACATTTAAAAACTGAATTGCTGTGTGTGTGTGTCAATGACAAATGAACACTGACAGGCAAAGCCAGAGTGAGCCCTAAGGCTGTGGACCTTCTTGGAGTTGAATAAGGAGTATGTATTAATGGTGGAGGTCACACTCATCCAATTGAATCAGAACAAAGTAAACAGAAATCATTAGAATCCTGCAGAGGTGGATGGAAGCAATGAAGAATGAGGCAGAACCTGTGCAACCGGTATGTGCTGCTACTGGCAGTGGTATGGAAGAGTCAGATAAGGCACTCACACAGCAGACACTCTCAGGAAGTTGCTCGATCTATGACAAAAAAAGATCTGATGTTAAATTCTGCCTGGAATGTCTGTCAATACCAATCCAATGGCAAAAAGGAAAACTGGAGACAGCAGTGTGTGTGTGTGTGCGCACACACACACACACATACATACATACATACATACATACATATATATATATATATATATATATATATATATATATATATATATATATATATATATCTGACAACCTCTACGACAAGATGATTTGGCTACTTTGATCCAGTATCTTAACTCTACCCCTTTTGAGAGGGGCCCACCTAAAGAGCTCTTGACAGATAATGATATAGCATTTAACAGCAGGAGCTTTAAAACATTTAATATGCGGCGTGTCTGTCTGCATTTCCAATGGGCATATGTGCATTGTTGAATGGTCACACAGATCCATAAAGTAGATTGCTGCCAGAAAGAAATGCTCTGCCCAGGAAGCAGTTTACTGGTATAATGTTACTCCAAAGGATAGTGTCTGTTGTGTGATTGCTCCGGTTAATGCTTTGTCCCAGTATGAAGTCTGAGTGAAAAGTGTTGCCAGAATCACTTTGCTTGATTCTGAGCAAGGTATGTACAAGAAAATGGACATCATACTAGTAAGGAATCCACTGAACAGATGCACAAGTAAATAGAAGACAGGGACTGTAACCAGACTTGTGAGTCACTAAGTGGTTTGCATGGACGGAATGCCACAGCATGTGAAAGACCTCATCCTTTTTCCTCATATGGTGAGCAATTCTGTATAAGACAAAACCACTGCTCAAGTGACAATCAGATGTACATACATGTAATGAAGACAACCACACAACCACACAACTGATGTTAGCTCTAACCAATCAAATGATTGTGATGACAATGACGGTCAGCAAATTGTGACAGGCCTACCTCAAGAAGCAAGTAAGCTTGTTGAACTGCTTCTTTGAAAAAGCAGTAGATGTAAAATGCGCACCCCATACTTGCTACCTGATAGTGTGATAGTGACATCAGGGGGTACACAGATGTGTAGTGGACACAGCCTATCCTTTCAGTGTAAGTGACATAAGGTCACTTGTGCTGTGCACGAGAAACTCAATCTTTGCAAACTGGGTGATGTTCCACATGACCGAAAATGTGTGTAGTGATCTCACTGGATGCCATAAAAGCCAGCATTTTTTTACACTGGGGAATTGCTTGAAGGGTCATCGCTGGTGCAACACTAAAAAAGGTGAAAAATGTCAATAACACAGCTACAAAATGTTATTTTACCATACTTTATATTATAACTATTCTGTAATTTTGAAAGGAGTCTTTATCATTCTAAGAATTATTTGGCCTTTTGATTTAATTCTTTCTATTGTCATAATGTTTCAGCTAATTCATTTTGGGAAGAAGGATTTTCTTTTTTTTTTTTTTTTTTTTTTTTTTTAAGTAAATCAAATTAGGACACAGAAAACAATAGTGAGGCAGAGGAGAACCCCCCCTCTCTTTCCCCATTGTATGTTTGAAGAAGACAGCAGAATGGATTAATTGAAATATTTGTTGTTAACAACAGAAACAAAAGTAGTTAGACATTGAAGCTAAATCTTCCTTGCCTCTCAGTCATGGATAATTCATGCATGTCAAGCAAACAAGGATTAAAAGTTTGTAGATACTTGTCTGTTTTTTTTTGTCAGGGGGGTTTCTAGTCCTGCCTTGAACTGATCCACTATAACCATATTTACTCTAGAAGGGAATTCCATGGGTTGATTACTCTCTGCGAAAAGGTCATTGTTTTGGGCGAGTAAATATTTTACATTTAAAAATACTGTTATAATTAACTTTTGAAAGCGTTTAGATATTGATATAAAAAAAAAATGATGCAAGACTTTATAAATTGTCCAGGGTTATTCTTTATTTACTTTCTAACAGAATGATTAAATATTGGCATCCTAAGCTAAATATAAGTAGAGTTTCTCTTTTGATTAGACAAAAGAGGTAAAAATTTTAGTTTGTTTATAGCTGGTGTGATCTTTTGTCTGAAAAGTTTTTGGCAGTTATCAAAATCTGTTAAAAAAAAAATTTATTTTGAAGATACCTTGACTTGGTTGAAGAGACACATTAACCTTTAACACTTTGCATTATTCACTACTTACTTTCCTTTCCACTACATGGTTTTTCAAGGCTCCTCTACTGTACTACTTAATTTCAGTCATTTTCTGTTGCCATAGCAGGATATGACAACACAACTACTGTATGTTAAAAGTTAAAGCTGTAAATGAATCTTAAATAAGAAAAAACATTTTTTTCTTAAGGAAAATTTATCACTTGTTGATTAAAATTTGTGAATTTTATCTTTTTTCAAAAGCTAACCTTTTATCCACTTTTTTCTGTTCATATTTGTTATTATTTACTAAGCATAGTTTAGTTTTGTCACATGATTACAGATATAGCACCTAGTGAGGATCAAACCCACTATTTCTATTTTTGTCTGTTATATAAATTTATCAGTATGACTTATTTTATCTCCCCTGCATGTTCAGTTCTGACCAAAGAGTATAAACCAAATATTGAAAAGCTGACACATGAAGATGTTGCCTTTTTAATTTTATGTGTTTTTTTATTTTTCATATTGCTTTTATTTATTTTCTATAGGTTGTGAATAAGATAGAATGTGGAAAGGAGAATGAAAAAAATTGCAGTAAATCTCCTGTAAGTATTTATAGTCATTGTATTTGACACTTGTGAGAGATAAGAGAATCAGGAAATGCATGAACCTTAAAACTCTAACTCATGTGAACACTAAAAGATAACTTATCCTATTTGACCTCTGAGGACCTAAGCATTCATTGAATGTAATTCCTTCAAATAAGTGCCAAAGAGAATAGCATATAGTGTATAAAAATGTTTTATATATTTGATCCTGAGAATGATGAGCATTTTATTCAATCAGCTTACAAATTAAACTATAAATATTTGTAATTAGAAAATAGATATTGTTTTTCTTAGGCTTGATTATAGAATAAGTGAAATGTCAATATTATCATCATTAGTATCAACAATATTGTCAGTTGTAATATTCACATTGCTAGCAGTACAGTAAACTGAGTGTATGTATCAATATGACTTTATTATTTAAATGAGAGAGAAATCACTATATACTCAAATTTAGTTCCTGTTCTTCCAGAAATATATGACTAAATGTGATCTCATTTGTTTATATTCCAACATTCCTACTTGTATCCGCAAACTCCCAATAACTTAAATCTAACACATGCAAAATTTACATTTGGGATTGGGTCACCATGAATGAAAAACTGTAACTCCTCTTGCAGGTTTAATGAATATATCTGCTACATTTTTCTCGGATGTTATTAGGTATCCCAAATTGCTCTATTTTACAATGTGAGAATGTGCCAAAATAGTGAAATTTCCTTCAATTTCAACTGCTGATATCTTGTTTATTTTTAAGGCTATCTTGTTAAAATTAGCATGTAAACACAATTTAATCTTTTCTCTTTCTTTTTCATGTGCGATGATTAGTTTTTAGTCTTTTTAGATTGTCACTATTGTAAAGATGACTGCATATTTATTTGACATTTTCAAAGTTGACAATTTTAAAGTGATGTTTTTTTTTGTTTTTGTTTTCTTTAAATTTGTTGCACTCTGAGTTGTCTCCCTACACATATCAAAATAGTTCCATCTTAGAGAAAAGGACATTTGTCAGTTTGGTGAGTTAACCATAAGATTTGAAGTTGTCTTTCACAAAAAAATTTGGTGAATGAAATAAGAGAAATTCAACTCTTGAAAAAAAATAAAAATTACACCTTGTAGAGCAAAATAATAATCACTTGCTCTTATATCTCTGCGTTCATACAACTTGAAGCACATGCGATTTAAAAAGAGGTTCTACTGTGTTCATTTTGTACAAAACATTTTGGTCTGACTCAATGCATCAGAATTTGTATTAATGACCAAGTGAATGTACATTGGCAGCTGAACCTTGTTTAAAGTCTGACTTGTTTCATCAATGAATATTATAGTTTAAATCTTTTCCTTATTTTTTTAATGATAGATTTTAAAACTGTATATAGTATTTATTCATTGTATTTAGTTCAAACTCTCATGTTTGAATCACCATCAGCTGCTGTTTTTATGCATTTTCCTAAAAAAACATTAAACAAAATTCATATAAAATAGAAAAATAAATATATAAACCAGATATATTCTTAGTTCTTAGAATTTCACCCTCACATTTGTCCATAAAAAATGAAAATAAAATTTTTAAAAAAGTATCCAGTTTTCCTTTTAATAGTCATTTCATTTACATTCATGGCTGGTGATATTTTCTCTAATTATTGGGATTTGGGGATTAAATTGAAAATTTATTTACATTTTCTTCTTGTAAAAAAAAAAATGAAACTGGATACATTTTATAAAAAACAAACAAAAAAATGAAATGGGTTAAGCTTAACTTTGGTGCTTGGGTCCATAAAAAAATTAAAATGTAATTAACAGGGAATTTTCAAAATGGAATCATTTATTTTATATATATATATATATATATATATATTTTTTAATGATTATTTGTTTACTAATTCTAGGGATTAGGTCCTATTCAGGAGGTTAAAACAAAATTTTTACATTTTCTTAAAAAAAGAAATATACATTTTATACTTCAACTTTTACAAACATGTCTTTTTGAAATTTTTTTTTTTTTTTTTTTTTTTTTTAGAGAATTAGTGCTTTCTATACAAGTGTCCCCTACCCAAGTGATTAATAAAATTTGCATTTAATCTTGTGTTTTGTGCATGATGAACTTAGTGCCCTCAGAAGTAGTGGGAGAAGCAAAGCTGAAGAAGACCCCACAATATATAAAACTGATGAAGGGACTAGACATTTCACTGATATAACTTTTAATTGAACTTCATCTCTACTTCTAATGGAATAAAGAAAGGGTGCTCAGTGAATGTGAATATTTAAACAACTTTAGCATTTGTTACTGCTTCAAATGACTTTCAGTTACAAGTTGCTAGGCCAATGTGATGTAATTTACTATTACTCCAACTTTTACAGTGACTATGTCATTGATATTACATCTCTGTAATCAAGATTTTAGTTTCAACCAAAGGCAGAAATGATTACTTTTTGAGAGCATTTGTTGGATGATATTGCACAAGAGGTGTCAACATTTGTCTTTAGATGGGACTAATACTATTTTCAAGTGATATGGAGTATTCCAGGAATATTGGCTATAGCAGAGAGACTCATTAAACAAATTCAGATTATAAAATACTTGTTAGAATAGGAAATGTAGGAAGACTGTAAAGAAAGTCTTTTTCATTAGTTCCAATAAATGTATTTTTATTCATTTCTGTGTTTTCAGTTTGAAGATAAATGAGTTGAAAGCTTTACAATAAGCATTTGTTTGCAGGGTTGACAAATGATTCATTTCATGAAACAAATTTCTATGTTTTGTAGTCATTAGTATCTTTTTTTTGACAAGTTAAAAATTGCATAATTTCACAAAATTTTCCAAAATTAGATACATGTATGAGAAAAGATATTCTTATTACAGAGAAAAGAACTGTTTTATCAAATTCCTCATCCCCAAATAGGTAAAGTTTCAGGCATGTACCTTCCAATAGAAACATTTTTATGGCAACTTCAGGATGGTGTACTTTTGACCTGTTTTTACCCTAAAATGTAAAATTGTGTTTCTGGCTGTTTTTACACAGTGTAAATATGGGTTTTTATTGATGTACTACTGAAAAAAAATTAGCTTAATTCCTGTCGTGTTATGAATCCTGGCAAGAAGCTGGAAGGCATTGGTTGTTGAAATGAAACTTGAATAGTCAAAATTGCCTTTCTGTGTCATATCTTAGCTATTTCATTTTTGAGAATGCAGTGATTCCCAATGTTTAGGCTGGTCTGATTTAATAATTATTGCTTACATTAGTATTATATTTCATTTACTTCAAGACTATCGATATGATGTTACATTTATAATGATTTTTTTTTTTTTTTTTTTTTTTTTTTTTTTTTTTTTAACTAGTCTGAAGCTGGCATCTTCAGTTATACATTGTTGAAATTGGCTTCTAGTCCAATAACACATCAGACAGATAAACTTTGAATAGTCATTTGTTGCTATTTGAGCTACCAAAATAAATTTGGTACCATTTTATTGTGTTTCATTAATTTCTCTATACTTCTGTTAAAGGTTTTTAGATACATAGAAAATAAAACTTTAGTTTAGGATATCAGTAGTTATATATACATATTACATAACTTTCTACACTTCAGACCTAATGAAATGCTATTCTGTGTTATGTTTTGATCTTTGACGATGCACAGGTTTTTTCGCAAGCATCTTGATTGTCACAATGCGTAGTGACATTGTTGAATAAATGAGAATTGATCACAACTTTTCAGTAATTAAGAACTTGTAATTATTTTGTTTTTGCTGCTAAAGTTATCTATTCAAACTTGTAAGTGGATAGTGTAACACTTTGTTGTTTTCCATTTTTCCAAAATATTAATGAACTATTTGGTGTCAATTAAACCATAACCAATAATACTATGATGATATTTTATAATTACCTCAGTTTGCATCACAGAAACTAATAAATTCAGATTTGATTTGATTTTGAAAATAGATTTTCATTCTTTATGCATTTCAGATAATATGAAACATTTTACTGTGAATTTAAATGGGCAATGGTTGTCTTTGCTAGGTGTTGTGACAATTTTGTTACAATATAAAACAAAATTTGGTCAAGCATTAATGTAAATTAAACTTCAGTTTCTCTACAAGATATCGTTAACCATTTCTGCACAATCCTTTTCTATCTTGTTTACATTTATTACAAAAAGATCTGGATTTATAATTTGCTTATCACCTTTTAAATATATATATATATATATATATATATATATATATAAACTCTCTCCCATCAAATTCAATGTATGAGGGTGAAGCAGATCAGTTCCTAGGAAACTGACAGCCTGACAACAGCACATGAGATTTGATTATAGTGGTGAAGGTTTCATGCAGGACCCTCCACACTTTTTGAAGGGCCAAATACAGAGACCTGGTGCACTATGTGCCACATGGCCCCAAACGATCTTCTGCAGGTTTTGAATTCAGAGTTGTCCTTCTCCTAGACCAGTTGCTATCCAAAGCTATAGAACCCAGTCTGTCCTGCTATTTACCCATAACTGGAGGGAGAAGAGGATTCACACCTTTCCCAAGGGTATTAGCACGTATAATATATATATATATATGTATATATATATATATATTAATTGATTCATCGAGTCTGATAGAAACCTCAGGAAGCACTGGACGGCCGTTTCGTCCTATATTTGGGACTCATCAGCAGTGCGCATCCACTACCGAGGGAATCGAAACCCCGACAGTTAGGTTGGTAAGCGAACACTATACCAACTGCTCCGCCGGGCCTCGGTGACGAAGAGATTGCAAATCAGACTCTAAGAAGCGCTGCTCACTCCCACATTCCGTGGTGGAACTCAACTGAAATTCTCTCTGACCATAGGACTGAGCCTCCTGGAGCCACGACTACTCTCACCAAGCCGCTCCAACTGGAGCATTAGAAGCTGGTTCAAGCGAAGATAAACACACATAGTAATGAGGAGGATTTGATAATTATATTAATTGATTCATCGAGTCTGATATATATATATGTAAAATGGAGCGAGTCATTTTAATTACGTTGCCTTCATATAGGAGCTGTATATCAAGGAACCAAGTATCCTTGATATCTTGAACATGATTATCTAGATTGTGATGTGAGGTGGTGACCTCTTTCTGGATCTTGTTTCATGATCACAATCACTTTCTCAATCTTCTGTTTTCATATTCAAGAG
Source organism: Acanthosepion lycidas (assembly GCA_963932145.1). Taxonomy (NCBI): domain Eukaryota; kingdom Metazoa; phylum Mollusca; class Cephalopoda; order Sepiida; family Sepiidae; genus Acanthosepion; species Acanthosepion lycidas. The sequence continues at coordinate 4,563,788 of OZ010577.1, forward strand.
GATCAGTTTCAATACATTCTGGTCATACAATAATTTTTCTTATCAACAAGCACAAGTGGATTAATAGGTTCACTATTATTCAGTTTTAAATTATTTGGTGAACTTAAATCACCTTACTTTTTAAAATTTCTTTCTTTTTTTGGGTGATATATAAGGTATGCTAGAATTATATTTGTAATAGTTTACAAAAACCCTTGAGCCTCTCTTTAGCAAGAGGACCTATTGGACCAGCTCAGTTATAATTTCTCTATAATTTTATTTCTTTTTTTGAGCTTTATTATTTCAATGGCTTAAAATTTCATACCATTCTCATAATTGCAGATTTTAATGAAATTGTATTTGCACTTTGTTAGTGGCTGCTTTTAAGACATAAATCTGTTTATTCCTAATCAAATCCATCAACAAAACCCTGGCATTACCTTTTTTCCAAAGTGATGTTATTTGTACTGTAACTGTTTGGCAACTCGGTAAAATGATTTTTGTGGTTACTGTCAAAACTTGTGAAATTTGTCTTTACTATTATGACACATTACTTTACAATCAACCAACATAGCATTTACTGACAGAAAATAGTAGGGACTGTTTTATTTCAGAAGAGTGGTTGACTTTATTTTTACAAAGCAGTTCAAATCACATATAACACACAATTGTTCTTTTGTTTTCATTCTTCTTACACTCTTCTCTTGATGGTCTTCTTGTAACATTCTTTCTGTTTCCTCAAAACATGTTAGTGCTCCTTTCAATTGACTGAATGTTAAACTATTTTTTGTGTGATAGCAGTGATAAAAGTTTTGAATTTTGACAGATCCATTTAAGATCATGGTAATGAATAGGCTTTCATTGACTATTTCTCTTAACATTTTTAAGGAAGTGGCAACATTTTCTGCGCTTTCCTCTTTTGATTGTTCTAAAAGAAATGAATTTTATGTACAGAGATATAATCTTGAATTTTCTTTTTGATACATAGTGCTTTTTCAAGATTTTCAATACTTTTCTACCATTTTCTGTTACATCCTGAATAGTCAAAAAAAGACTTTCATTGTCCAGCCTTACAGTTTTGTCATTCTTTTCATTGTAATTTTCAACTGGATGGCCTTGCATTGGTAATAAATTCATGCAACCTTTCAAGTTGCATATGACCCTAGAATTTAACTTTCATAACTTGTATTTGCTTTCACCACTGTCAAATCATGGGTAGGATCTGTTGGGTTCATAGCCTGTTGCAACTTGAGACATTTTGTTTGACTTGATAGTACAATAAATGAAACTCCAATATTATCAGTGTGTTTTCAGTTATCCCTGTTTTCTAGCTAAGGCAACATTTCAATATGGGTTTGTCATATGACATTAAAGATGTAACTAAAGAAAGTTAATATAGAAAATGTTCATAGAAGTCAAATTGACTTTGAAATGAAAAAGAAAGAAAACTATTCTAATAAAGTCAGAACATACTGAATTTTAGGTAGAAATTGAGTGCTGATCCTAGATTTTGAGGACAAATAGAAATATGGATAGCAAATCGGCAGCTATAATTAAGGAAATCCAATCAAAATAATAAAGAGATACTTATAAATACCAGAGATGTAAACAAGCCATGTGAAGAGTTAAGCTTTAGGACTGGCTATTTAACAATAGACCATTGACAAACCATAGATCAATTGATAAAGAACAATGATATAACTATCTTTGGTTGATTATGAAAAGACTCAGTAGAACATGTGGCAATCTTTAACTCACTATAAAAGGAGAGGTATTAATAAAAATATATAAGTTATTGAGAATTATTTGGTCACACAAGTTAATAGATTGAAAAAGGAGTGATACAAGAGGATACAATTTCACCTAAACTTTTTCAAGCAGCTCTTAAAATAGCTTTCAAAAATGAACTGTGAAGGGATGAGAGAATATTTAAACTAGGGACCTCCTAAGATTCATTAGAAATGAGCACACATGATGAAAAAATGTCCCAAACTTAATAAAAAACAAAAGTTTTATCATTAAAATCTTTATTATCAAGAGGAAAGACCAAAGGATTTGTTTATTATCAAATTATATTTTTTTATCCTTTTTAGAACATTCAAATTTTTTTTTTTTTGTTGGTAGTGGACCATACATTAGTATAGAAAATTTTAGCAGCGAAAAACACATGAATTAATTTGGAAATTCTTGCAAAAAATAAAGTAATTGTTTGATTTTAATTAAACTTTTCGGACTTATACACAAATGAATTATTTTAGAAATGTTTCTTTTCTAGAAATTCTTTTTTTTTTTTTTTTTTTTTTTTTTTTAACATCTGTTCCAGACTTATTTAATTTTATGAAATTTTGAGAAATTAATTTTTGTACTGCTTAATGTTTATATTAGTTATATGCAAAACTCCTTGGAGAATTTAAATCATTCATTTTTTTTTTTTTTTTTTTTTTTTTTTTAAAGAACCCCCCCCATTCACTGTCATCTAACAGAGAATATTTTCCTAAATTTTTAAGATTACTGGGTAGTTAAAAATTATAAACACAATCCTCTTTGTTAAAAAATGCATTTCTGCAGTATTTTAAACTAAAAGTAATATTTGTTTAAAATCAGATTAAACTTTAAATCAGCTAATATTCCTCAAATAAAGTTTCAGAAAAGTATATTTTATTTTTGAAAGATTTTTTTAATAGTGAGAATCACATTGTGATAAAAGAGTTCTAAAATCAGCAACTTTTAGTGAATTCAATATAAATCTTCCAGTAAATTTAAATTGTTTTGAAATACAGCAAAGTAGTTTGCTTATTGGAAATATTAAATTTAATCTCTTACTATTAGCTTGAAATTAAAACTAAAATAAAACCTTCAAGAAATAGTTTTCATCTTTAAAAATTCATTTTAAACCTTAGGTTTTGCATTTCTGTGGAGGTACCTAATTTAAACCATTAAATTTTTTGATGACATTTTACTAACATTAGAATTATTGGCTGAATCACATTAAATGCTAAATGACCTAAATTAGGTAAGTCTGAATATAGGTTTAAAAATGAATATACATACAAATGGAATGTTCAAGTATAACATTCCAAAAAAGATCATAAAAATAAAGAAGTCCAAGACTACATAGACTTAGGCCAGGTATGAACATTAAAGAAATACGATCACACTAATATCGATGATGATGATTGATATACACTTGAATATGTTCCTGTTGTTGTCAGTTAATTGCTTTTTTATTTGGACATGTTGATTTCAAGGGAAAGCATGAGAAACAACTTATTTAATATTTTCTTTATTCATAATGAAGATTTGTTAAATTTTATGTTTTTTGTGAAATGTTCCTTTTTGTATCAATCGCAATCCATTTATTTTTCAGGTTTTAAACTCCTCAAAATGGGAAAAGAAAGAAATGAATTCCAATAAATCTCCTGAAAACCCTGTAAGTTTATTCTGCCATTAAATTTGATTCTTTTTCAGAGGTGTTGAATATTTAAAAAAAAAAAAAAAAAAAGAAGCAAACTAGAATTAATTTTGAGAAATATTTGAACAATCAACATTTAATATAGAAGAAAGTATCACACCATTACAAATTTTTGACTGAAATGGATTTATGTAATGATTTGTGAGTTTTAGCAAAATCTTTTTCCCAATTAAAATCATTGGATTCTTTTGGACAAGAGGTGGGAAAATGTTGATTACTGCATTGCCAGAAAACCCATTTTGTAGTTGATTTTGTATAATTATGTTACAGAACAATTTGAAAAAGATTTTTTGCATCCAAATATTGCCATGGTTTGGTATCTTTGGGCCTTTGATTTCAATAATAAATTAAGAAAGCCTCTCATAGGTTCTTATATCAAAAGGAAAAACTTAATTTCAAATATTTTCTTTAATTCAACATTTTGCCTTTTTTAACTTTGTCAATTAAGGAAGTAATTTCTATTAGGAAAATACTGATTGCCACATTATGGTAATCAATATTTTTGTCTTGTTAGGAAACTTCAATACATGTACAACCACTATTTCAGCAACTGATTGTCTCACATCTTTTACTTTGGACAAAATTACAAGTTCACTGCATATTCATAGGTTTACTAGAAGACTTATAAAATTCTATTCTGCCCATCCTGTTGAACCTTTTAAGGAAAATGGAAACAAAAAGGAAACTTATACATACAATCAAAAAGAGACAAGCTGAAAATTTCTGAGAAACACAATGAAGAAAAAAAACCTTGGCAAATTTGACACTCATAGGACATATTGATGGCAAGAGGGGCAGAGGGAACAGCAAGTAACCTACTTTATCATTTATTTTGTGGGAGGGGTAGTAAAAGACGAACATTGCTAAGAGCTACAAAGGACAGGAAGTTGTGGAGAGACATAATCACAAGTCCTGAAGAGACCTGGCACATGGATGAAGAATATTACAGTATTCTTAGCAGCAAACTGCTTATCTGTTATCCATGACCAACAAAGAATGCTGTGTTCTGTCAAGGCTAAATATTATTACACGCATTTCATGAAGTGTATGTTAGATATGATACATTATGGTAAGCCTTTTGAGACAGTTATCAAATATGAGAAATATTTGTTTAATTTAAAGAGGTGCATAATTAGTGGGTCAGATGTATTATTAATATATTTGGCTCTTTTATTGGTCTGGCAAAATGAATAATCTGATACAATTCTGAAACAAAAGGCATCAGAAAATTGGTACTACTTGGTTGATGTAAAAGTTCAGTGCCATCTTTTTTAAAATATGAGGTAAATATTTGCTGTGTCTTAGAATTTGGCTTTTGGTTCTATGAAAATTCAACTTCATTTTGATGACACTCATGGCTAAATATAAAAGGTTTACTCTTCATGTTTAAATGGAGAAAAGGTGCAGTGGAAACTTGGCACTGGATTATGATGCTTATGAAAATGATGATAATAATAATACAGTATGTGCAAGCATTATTTGGAACTTTTTTGTGAAATTTAAAAAATATTTTGAGTTCAACAACAAAGGAAGATGTCAGAAGGTGAAAATTGTTGTTGAATTGAAGGAAAAACTTTTGAAGGAAAATAAAAGCATAAATGACACACAGACTTTCAGAAACATTAAAAGTGAAACAGTTGTCCTATGTTGTTATAACATGAGTGCCATAACCCATTAGTCATTAGAACATCATATGTACTGCAGCCATAGCACCAGCAGTGTGTGTCTAAGATAGCTTGATAGATGCTATCTCTTTTCTTGTTTTGAATTCAGTTTTCTTTCTCCTGGATTAGTTGCCACCTCAAGGCAAGAGAGTCGAGGAAATGTCAATATTTAAATACTTGCTTTTATCTTATTTTTAGACAATATAGTTACTGGGATGAAAAATAAATTTTTTTTAATAACATTCCAAGCAAAGAAAAATCATTGCAAGATCCTAGATAACGTTCAGTATCACAAACTAAACAGGTTTGATTGTGGGTTGGGTAGTTTTGTGCTTGGTTGGATTAAAAGTTGTTGGAATCTGAACAAATTATTACTGTGCCACTCTACAGTGATCAGTTGGCTTGTTTGAATGGCAAATTTGTGGAGAAAAGATATTTTTCCTGACCATGATTTTACTGTATGACAATGCTTTCTTTTTACAATTGCAATGTAGCAAATTCTCATAAAACAATGAATGTCATTTTGCATGCCATGTATTCTCCAGATCTGTTGCTTTTAGGCAGTCACTTGTTCAACCCCTGCAACATTCCTTGTTTGGGTTGCAGTTCCAACAAGTTGGATATATCAAAACATTTCTTGAAAGAATTAAATCTAACCTGGAATTGTTCTTTTATAAATAATACACAATTTCTCTGAAAGGTGCTATAAGGTCATAGAAAACTTAAAAAAACCTTTTCTGATTATTATGAATTTAAATAAATAAATAATTTTGGGAAATGTTAATCAGTTAAGAAAATTTTCTGAAAGTTTTCATGAATCTTTAATCTGGCACAAGGTTACAAGTGTAGAGTACTTTGTGAAGATCATGTCTGATCATCTATAATTTCAAATATAACATCTGTAACACACATTGTGCATTTTATAGAATGTTTTAAATAAGTTTTGTTTTGTTTTTAGGAATCTGTATGTGTCATGGAAGAAGACCCATATGTTAGTAGTGGAGATGACAAGCCAGAAGTGCGTCAAAGTACAATTGCACGTCTGCTGCTTTCAAACCGAATGACACGGCCAGAGGTTAGTGCAGATGTGCCATCAACTGCTGAAGAAAGTGGTCTGAGTGAAGTGCCGACCATTACGTTGGACGGGGACTCCTCACAGGACCAGCAATATGTGGTGAATTACGAAGCTGGCAGGAGTGACTTTGACTCAGGCAGAAGTGAGTATGACTTGAACCGGGGAGATCTGTCACCATTGGACGAGTATAGTGAGGACAGGTCCTCGCCTGAAAACCTGGTCACTCCGACCGGATTCTCTATTGCTGCTCGTCTCTACAAATGTAGATTTTGCAACTTTTCCACCATGAAGTATACCCAGCTTCAACTCCACATGCCCAAGCATGGTGGTGAGTAGAAAGACATTTTGTATTCACTCTCTCTTGAGTGTGTGCACGCAGTATTTTCAAACGACATATTCATCTCTAGTTGTCACTATTTCCCCACAGTTTTCCTTTTGGTTATTTTTCAAGTGTGGTTTTCTTACCCATTTCTTTTTGTCCCTTAAGTAAACCTCAAAATTATAGTTTGTTTTGTAAAACAGCAAAACAATGGTTAGAACTTTACTTTTCAATTTATTATTATTTTTTTGTGTGTTAAATTAACTTCTAATGGTTATTATTATATTTTTTCTTTCTCCAGACAAAATTAAATAAGACTTAATTTTGCTTAGAAATACATTGAGGTAATGTGTAACTTTTCGCCATATTTTACAAATGTGATGTGCCAAGAGCTGAGATGTGCCTTAAAAAAACTTGTCAGGTTAACTTGGCAAGCAACATTCATTTTGTACTTTCTGGAAGTTCTTTACAAAGGTTAGCTTATGCCGTTGATATGATAGTAGTCATAGATACACAGGAAATAAGTTTTGATATTTTTCCCTCTTTATATCACAGTTGCATCAACTTCATCCCACTATACATGATGCCTCTGTAGACATTGTGTGTTGACACTGTTACCAGAGTAGACCTCTAGCCACATTGTAGGAGGCCTAAAATTTAAAAATTTTTCTGTATTTTCTTAACTTGATGTGTTGTTGTGTTACTTGCAAAAATTAGCTATACATAAGGTTTATTATAAATGAATGATTTAATGTCTGAAAATTGAAGATTGACTAATATGTAAGATGAGCACATCTCTCTGACATCTGCTTAAAAAAGACAAAGACAGTAATAATAGCTTGAGAGAATGAATTTGGTTGATAGCTCTTCGTTTAAAATCTGTTTTTAAAACTTGTGTTCAGAGAAATTTTATCAGGTCTTCTAAAATGAAATATTACTTTTTATTTGAACAAATAAAATGCTTATTGTTATTAAATTCACTTTTCAATAACTTAAACAGGATTTATTTATTCCATCTGTTTTGACATTCACTGATAAAGTCAAACATTTTGATGCTTTGTTAATTACAACTTAACTAGAATCAACCTTGGTCTTTACAATTTGAGATTGTATTTAAAAACAAAAATTCATGACAGCTGTTGTGTCATAGTTTTTTATTTTTATCCTTATTTTTATTCTTGGAATATTTTTCCTCTTTTAAAACAAGGATGCAAATAATAAAATCTTTTTAATATTGCATGAAAAACTGAGTTTCAGTTTTGGTTTTTACTGAGATATTTTGACCCTATATAGTTTTGAATTTCTACTTTTCAAAAACTGAATCAATATGTTGACCTTACTGAAAGACTTTATTGGCAATTGATAATATTTCAATGTTTATTTTTTAAATGTTATTTTGAATAATTGTGTAGCTTGTAGAGTTTATTTTGAAATAAAAAAAAATTATAAAATTTCAAATGTTTGATGAAAGGGGAAATCATTTACCATGTACTTTGCTAAATTGTTTTATAATAAAGACACACTTGGTGATAGTTTTCCCCTCAAAATTTCTGATACACAAGGTTATTAGACTTGGATTTTATGAATGAGAAACAAATGTCAATCTTTAAGGAAAAAAGAAAAATTGTTAACCTTTCACTCTTTAAATCAGAGAGTGCTTAATTCTCATTTTTTTTACTGTCATTTTGTATTGACTGAATATTTTTATCTTTATAAAGATGGGATTGAGCTTTGGAGAGTCTCTTAATTGTTTTCCTTACAAGAATACAGTTTCTCTTTGACAATTGTATCTTGAACTTCTTTAAGAGTTAATGCCAACAGACTCTTGACATATGTTTTCTTATTTCACTCCTTTTTAACATTTAATTCAAATTTGCACATTTACCAAATCAAAATTTTTGATCTATTTGATTTTAATTATTAGGTTGGTGCAAAAATATTGTTTTCTCATATAGTATCATATGTGAAAAAACGACATTATTTTTGCACCAACATAATACTATTGAAAATTCTATTTTTTATCCAAGAAATCCATTATTGAAACATTTGTACTTCTTGAGTTAATGTGACAAAAATAGAAATTGCTAAAAAATGGACATTCTAGAATGGTGTTGAGTTTTAGATAAAAATCCCACTTGTTTGATCACCACAAACACTATTAAAATAGCTGCATCTTTTCTTGAGTAAGTTGAAACATTGGCATTTTTTGAAAGGCAAGGCAAATCCTTAATTGTAGTGATTTGGAAAATGTTAACTTCTTTCTTTGTAAGTAGTTAACACTAGGACACTATTGGAAGTGTCAGAAATCCTAACACTCAGCTTCATGGGGCTGCTTCTTATTTTTCTTCTGCAAATGGATACAAGATATTCTTTCATTGGACTTTGGATTCTCTTTTGCTTGGAATTGGAGGACATAACCCAATTTGTTGAAAGTTCAAGTTAATTCCTAATTGTCAGTTTTGTAATTGTGTGCATACAAAGTGAAATGAAATAGCAAAATCTCTGAAAAAAAAAACTTTTATTTTGCTGAGCTTATTTACTCTCTCACACATACACACACACAAATATTTTGTGAAAAAAAAAATAGATTGCTTCCTAATCTTTTGATTCAGTAGCTTAGTTTGCCCTTGCATATGTGCCTTTCTTATTTCTTATTAATATATGAAGGATATGCTGAAGAGTTCTTAATTTGATTTACTTCTCTAAATTTGACAATATAAGGGGAGAGGACAGGAGATTCTTAGAGCAAGAACCTTTAAGCACACCCTTCTTTGTACAGATATCTTGAAATATTAAGAAAAGTTGCAAATTTTGGAATAAAATTGAGATGAATATTTCAAATTTGTAAAATATCTCCTCTTACAGTTATAGTGATTTATCTTATAAGTAATTAATCCAAGCTATAATTAAATACTTAAGTTGATTAATTAAACTGTGTTGTTTTCTATTTCATTTTACAAAAAGATATGAAACTGATTAACAATTGTCTGTTAGAAACCAAAATAACTTTAATTGCTTGTGTCCCTTTGTTTTAGGCTATCAGTGCCAATTTCCTGCAAAGCTTTCAATAACAACCTTTTTTTATTTTGCATCTATGTATTTTTGATATTAATCCATTTTTTCTTTTAGACTATTTACATCTACTTTGTGTACCAAATACAAGTGCTTGCATGATTATTCCGTTTAGCACCCCCCACCCTGGTAACAGTGTTTATTTTGGCACTTGGATATAGAAGAGTACACTGCTTCAATATCAATTGAAATGAAGCTTTTTTATTAGCACTTTGTAGTCCATTTGGTGGTTACAGATTTATCAATATCTAGAATATCTATTCAAATGGATTCTGGCCATAATTTTTATGGGAAGGTAACTGTAGGTCTCTCTATGATTTCTTCATTTGAGATTTTTATGTTTAATGTTATTCCAGTAGTTTTCTGAAAATTTTGTGTTTTGCTTTTTATTCTATTAATGAAAATTTTTTTTTTTTTTTTATACAATGAGGTAGATAGTTACAGAGTAAGAGACACAGTTTATGCGGATAGGTGGCAAAGATAACAGTTAATCCTAGACTTGAACAGGCTAAGATTGTAGTGATTAAGGAAACATCCTCTTGGGAGTTGGTTCCACAAAGCAGCAGTTCATGGAAAGAAGCTATTAGGTTGGTGCAAAAACAATGATGTAATAATGTCATTTCTTGACGTATTTTTTAACGTCAAAAAACGACATTATTACATCATTATTTTTGCCCCCAACCTAATACTTGGGTGGAACTTAGATCTCACCTATGGAATATAAAGGAATAAGGGTTGTTAAATACAATGGGCATGGCATGACGAGTCTTAGCCATAATGTTTAGAACTGATGAAACAAAGGAATGTAGTTTGTCTGAATACTTTAAATAGAAATAGTGATAGAGCAGCAAGAGGCTTGCAACATTACATCTGTGGGAAAGGGGTTCTAGTGAGGAAAATAATTCATCACCCACAAGGATGCAGAGACTTTTGAACTCTATTGAGACTGGAAAGTGGAGACTAGACAACTTCTGTCTGTATATGGCAACAGTACTCCTTTAAGGTCTAATCTGACTCTTATAAAGATAGAGGATAGCAGGAGGAGTCAGGTATTTACTGGAACATGGACCCAACCATTTTTCCGGCATCTTTATAGTGATGGATCATGTGTATGAGTTCCACTTGAGGTCTAGGTTGAGTTTAAGTCCCAATAGGTGCTCAAGACGCAGGGCATCTATTCATTGTGATCAGTGGCAGTTCTGGGTCCAATTGGCGATGATAGAATGTAATTAGTTCGATTTTTGAGGCATTGAATGTAAATAGCCAGGTTTTCCCTCACTAAGATGTTAGAGGAGAGATCAGCTGCCAATCGCTGGTCACCCATATACAATTGTATCATCAGTATAGATATTCATAAATGATTGGAGTATATTCTTAGTCAGATCATTTATGTAAAATAGAAAGAGGGTTGTTTCAAGAAGTGAGCCATCGGGGATGCCTGCATTGATTGCTAGAACCTTGGAAGATTAGCCATTAACAACTACCTTCAGGAATCTACCTGTTAGGAAGGACTTTATAATTGAAAAGATTCTTCCATTGATTCCATAGCTAGAGAGCTTGTGCAGCAATCTTTAGTGTCATACTTTGTCAAAGGCCTTTGAACTATCTAATGTGATAGTCCTTGAGATGTATTTATTGTCTAGTACCTCACTGATTCTGTGAGTAATGACAGGACATCAGCAGTGGATTGGGCTGATTGGAACCCATACTGCTTGTTGGTCAAAGGGCTGTACTTATTTAGGTGATCAACAACCTTCTAGTTGATTATAGATTCAAAAAGTATGATAATGTGACTGATGGGTCTATATTAAGAGGAGGATAAGTGCCGACTATCATTTTTGAAAAACTTACATACACTTGACTCCTTCTACAGACTTGGGAATGATTTCTTCTTCAAGCAGTGGTTAAATAATTTTGCTAAAATCAAGGATAATTTCAGAGTGATAGTCTTTTCAAATTAAACAGCTTTCCTCATATAATTAAAAAAAACTCTGCATCTACCAGCAAATAAAAGAAATCTCATTCATTAGGTAATGTTCCAACTCAATACAAGAAGAAAAAAATGATCTGTGGCCATTATAATATTTGATAACAAAATGACACTATAAAACTTGCTCACAAATGTTTCTATTATAGAGAGAGATTATAAAGAGAATACTAGAAAGCAATTATAAGATTTGAGATTGCTAAATCATACTTAACAGAAAGGGAGTAAGTATACATACTGGCACCTCTGGAATAAGGTCAGAATAATAAACACTGAATCCTGGAAAGTCTGTAAATTGAAAGAAGTTGCACATGGATATTAAGAATTGGATGCAGAAGCAAAAACTTTATGAAAACCAATGCACAACAAAAACAAATTTTAACTTTTAAATCCTTCTTTATCAGGAGTCAGTGTAAGATTCTTTGAAAAACTTTGGTTGTAGAATTGTAAAGAAAAGTTTATGCCAGTTGAGCCTCTTAACATGTTGTCTTGGGTATGACGATAAACTGCATCCAGCAGCAAGGCCTCTGATCAGGAGGTTTTAGGGAGCATGGAACCGCATCTTAGTTGCTGTTGTTCCCTGGTCCACCCTGACCTGGGGTTGTAGCATCCGTTAGGGTCCCAGCTATGGGTAATTAGTTTTCCCCCCTCCTTTTGATCTGGAGTCGAAATACTAGGAAAGTATAAGAATGGGTTTTTTTTTGTAATAATAATACCATCAACACAAATTGCAGTATATAAAGTGCACATTCACAAAACCCGATTTCAAAAAACTAAAATTTCCCCTAAATGGATCCACCCATTTGCTGTGGGTGGCGACCCGTGATGCCTGGGGACAGTCCTAGTGACTAAGTGACTCCTGATCTGGTATAAAATGACCAGGAATTTCCACAACATGTCACTTCAGTCCCTACCTGGGATAGACGGGCAGATGGAATAGCCCAATCCATTCCAATCGGTTAGTCACATTGTGGCAAGGTCTAGTTGGGATGATAGATAATGGGTCTGACAGGGTCACAAAACCTTACATCTACTCTACTTGGGTAGATATGGTGGTGCTCGGATCCACTCTCATCACAACAATCTACTGTCTCTGTAGCCTTGGTGGATTAGGGCGAATGGGATTAATCCCCAAACCCCGATAGCATCCCTTAAGAAGGAACTCCAAGGTGGGTGAGGAGCACAGACAGCGAATACAAAAATTAAAATTACATGGCTATCACTTATAAGCGAACCAAGAGACAATAGAAGATAAATCAATTTCCAACTTTCATTGTTGTAGAATCAGTAGAGGGTGGTATATCAAAAGTGTCTCCTTTCGTGTTGCAAAGGATTATTTCAGACATGATTAAACCACAATCTGTTAAAATTAAAGAAAAATAATACTCTATTAATTCCAGTGATATCCAAAAAAGACGCAGAGAAATTGCTGAAAATCAAGCAAATTAACAACAATAAAGTTAAGGCCTATCCCCCATCAATTTCTTAATTCATCAAAAGGAGGAATAAAATGCCCAAAATTGTCACTTTGTTCATCAGAAGAAATTGAAAATGATGACACCCTAAAAAAAGCACGGAGTAACAGATATTAGAACAATGCAAGTAAAAAGAAATGACATCGTAATAAACATCAACACATATATTTCGACATTCGACAAACCGACTCTACCAAAAGAAATAAAGATAGGTTACACAATAGCCAAGGTAGAGCCATACATTCCTAATCCCCGTAGATGTCATAAATGTCAAAAATTTGGTCATCTTCAAAATGTTTGTACGAGAACATCAGTTTGTCAAAGATGTGGGGAACCGGAAACTGAACATGATGAAACACCTTGTGAAAGGCCTCCTTTATGTCCAAACTGTAAAAAAATAAAATTCAGCTGACTCCAAAGAAAAGGGAAAAGAAAATAATTAGAAGAAAATACATGCAAATATCACTAAAAGATCAAGTCAACAAAAAGTCATCCAAGAAAACAATGCATTAAGAAGCCAAGATCTTATAACTCTTATTAACAAATTAAAAAGTTTAATAGAACTACTAAAATGTAGTAGATCACTCATAAATCAAACTCCCATAGACAAAAAAAAATCCTGTTCCGTCAACCTCAAAAAAAGTCTGTACAAAACAATTAAATATGAAAATTCCAAACCAAAGTACAAAAATCCAAGAAATAGAAACTGCTAAACATTCTCAAGAGAATCAAAAGGTACATAAAAAAAAAAATAACTCAACTTTTTGTGAAGAATCAAGAGAAATGGACATAAAGGAACAAAACTTTAGCCCATCACAAACAAGGGAACAGTCATCATCTATACAAAGATCATTAAAAGAACCTAATGGAAAAATAAACCCTATACTGTTAACTGCAAACAAAAACGACTCTACATTTACAAAACTATTAAACCCGAAAAATCAAGACGAAAAATAGAAACATTGAAACATTCTCAAGAGAATGAAAAGATACAAAAAAAAAAACTTAATGAGTATTGAAGAACCGAGGAAAATGGACATAGAGGAAAAAATCTCTAGTCCATCACAAACAAGGGAAGGATCATCTAGATAAAGTTCATTAAAAGAACTGAATGGTAAAACTAAGGGAGCAAAATCAAACAAGAAAGTAGAAACAAAAGAAGTTCAAAGAACAAAACATAGCAAGAAACAAAATGCTAATAGTCTGAAGTATATAGAAATGATGGCCACTTCACCCATATAAAAAAAAAAAAAAATTGGACATGTAAAACTCCATAATTCGTAATACATAATCAAGATGCAAAACCTTATTCAATGGAATTGTAACTGGGGTCAAAACACTATGAAAGTGTAAAAACAGGTTTTAATACCAGAAATACTTTTTTGAAACCCAAATGTTGCCAGGAATCCATTTTTGAAAAACAAATATTACCAGCAATATATTTTTGAAAAAAATAAAAATATATATTACCAGCTATACATTTTTTTAAAAAAAAAATAAAAAAATATTACCAGTGATACATATTTGAAAGAAAATTATTACCAGAATTAGAATTTTTGAAGGAAAAATTTTACCAGAAATAGATTTTTTGAAGGAAAAATATTACTAGAAATAGATTAAAAAAAAAATATTACCAACAATAAAAATTTTGTCAGCATTGAGGTTGATATGCCGTAAAACCAAAACAAACTAAACCAAACCTCTTAACATGTGGATTAAAAATATCTTCAAGTCTTCGGTTGTATGTTGTAGGAATCATGGGTAGTAGTTGGTAATGATAAAAAGGGGTGAAAAAAAGCACACTTGAGGTTCATTGTTAATTTTTCTGAGCCAATGTGTAATTGAGATGAGTAGAGAGCAGTTGAAAGTGAAAACAGGCAGGATAGAAGAAAAGAATTTGACAACTTGAAGAGGATTTTTTTTTTTATTATAACCAGTCATTCTTTCACTGGTTGAAGTGAAAACAAGAATAAAGCATATTAAAACTGCTTCTGAAACCACAGCTACTACGAACTTGTTAATGCCTCCCATAACAAAAAAAAACCAAGAATAGATGGGCCTCTTCCAATTTAGTATGGTCTTGTTTTACAATTACTATCATGAGATGTTAACAATCCTGTGATTTCCTTAGACAGTCATGTTCCACTTGAAAAAAAAATCTAAAACTTCTAAATTCTGATACACAAACCTGACAGGCTAGAGAATATATTAGTTTGTTAAAAACAATCAAGATGAAGATAATTATCTGAAAATTAATGGAATAATATTCACGAGTTTTATGTAATTAATTGACTTTTGATTTCTTTTTAATTTCAAAATGTGTTGCGAAAAGAACTTTTACATAATCCTCTTTTATTTTATAACATTTTTCTTTTTAAGCTATTCACATCTTGAAAAAAAAAATGATGTTAAAATGGTTTGTTAGAGCAAATATACAAGTCAAAATATTACAACAGCCATTAATATTTAAATTTTTAGTTTGAGCATTCAAATAGACATTTTTCATGTATATCTTAGTTTTATATTTTTAAAACTTTCTCTTTCTGACTGTTACCCTGTCACACACGTGTTGTATCTCTTCAATGTTCAATTTTAAAATCTTAAATACAGAGATGCAACACAAAATGCATATTAAGATCCAGTATTGTGTGTTTATGACTGTAATGAATTGTCCCCTTTGGCCATTCCATCCTATGGATGAGTAATAATTTTTTTATAACCTTTAGGATAAGGTAACTAAATTCTGTTCTCTGCCTCAGTGGGAAAATTGCCTGTTTGATAAATTATTGATAATTAATTAGATTCTCACTGAGAATTCTAAAACTATAGCTTTTTGCCAAGTTTATTTTTTTCCAAACAAATAAAACTCCTTAGGATAAATATTCTTTTCTATCCCTACAAACCCTATTTTCAAATAAAGCTTTATGGTGACTTTCTCTTATTTTATTTTTAATTATTTCCTTTATCCAATGCCTCATTGAAATGACACTAATTTTTCCAATGTTTGTTGTTGAATTAAAAAAAAAAAAAATCGCTAAATTCATTGTGAACAAAAATGTTGCATTTTCTTGTTGATTGCATGTAATTAGTTTAAATTTTTAGCCAGAAGTAATAAAATAAAAAATAAAAATTCTGTAAAGCAATATTTTTTTCTTTGTTATCACTCACAAAAAAAATGCATAAGTTTAAGCTTTTAAAATCTAACTTCTGTCTGAATTGCTGGGATGAAGAGTTATCATTATTTACATTATTTACATTTGAACTATTGTCCTCATTTTTGTTGCTGTTGTAACATATCAGCTGTTGTACCCTCCTACCTTAATCAAGTGTATATTGATCCGAGTAACTTACAGGGTATTCTGAACTGAACCCTTTACTTAATCTTGGTCTGTTGTCCATGCCTAAGGATATCTCGTCTAGTTCTTAATTTTAGTATTGCTAAGTTGTTCATGCTGTTTCCACTGAGTTCAATTATACACTGTCTGGCTCATGGATTGAGCTCACAATTACTATTAGCAAATTCCTGAACCAATGCTTTAATCCACTGTCCTGTATGACAATTCTCTGTAGAGAACTAAATCTGCTTACCTGTTGATGAGTGTTGCTGCTTCTTGTCATGCTTGGCTGCACTCACTGAAGATTTTCTCTTTTGTTACAATTGTGCTTACTGTCATTTGTCTTTCTTTCTTTATTAGCAGCTCCCATTTTGTGTTTATTTCTATGCTAAGTCTACCAAGGAGATCCTGTACCCTAGCATATGTACCAATTCTTTGAGATGTCTAGCTATTCAATTTTCTTCCTTGTCCAGTATTTTCACTTCATTTCACAGGGGCTGATGATTACCCTTTTCCCTCCATACATGATTAGCCTTGTCTGATTTCACTACAGCTTTTCAATGTTCCTCTAGCCTTATTTTTAAGGGATGGCTTGTTTCACTTTTATATTGTTTTCCATAACTGCAAGAAATGGAGTATAAACACTTCTTGGTCATGTTCTCTCTTGTGTTAGGCTTTACTCAGCAGATATTCCTCCATTGAGTGGAGCTACTTCTGAATATTGTCCTAATGTTGTATGGACCACAAATCTGAATATTTTATGATAAGCCCATGACAAAAGACAGACAGACATGTGGCAATTTTGTGGTTCTTTTTCTTGATCCTTCTGTTTCCACCTGCAGACACTGATGTTATGTTTTCCAGGAAATTGTTATTTAGAAGGGTATGCTTGATGTTGAATATTACTTCTTGATATGTGGCTGAGTCACCACTTAGGAATTTTTGCACAGTGTTGTAGGCATTGGGTGATCCATTTCTTCACACTGTATGGAGGTGGGAATTGAAGTTGAGATATTGTCTGGTGAAGGTTGGCTTATGATATATAGATGTCTTGAACCAATTCTCTGTGAGAGTTATTACTATGTCTACAAAGTCTAGTTGGTTATTATTTTCTTCTTCCATTGTGAAATGGGTTGAAGGTATTATTGAGTTCACATGGTTCAGCAATATTTGTACAGCTTCTTGGTGAAGCCAGGTGTATGATGGTGTCATCTATGTATCTCAACCATACTGTTGGCTTTAGTGGAGCTGCTCCTATAGTCATTTCCTTGACGTATTACATGTATATATTCACCATCACTGATGATAATGGTGGACCCATAGCCAACCTTCCTCCTTTTGGTATATTTCAGACTCTAGCTGAAAGAATGTCTGTACATAGAATGTCAACATTTCCATCAGATTATTTATTGGAATGTTAGTACATTCTCCCAGGGAGGAGTCTTATTCCAATCATTTTTTAACTACTGTCAGGGCTTCATTTGCAGAAACTCTGGTGAACAGGTTCACTACATCGAAGCTTGCCATCTGAGTTCTATGGAGGGGTGCCTCTCAGATCAATTCCACAAAATGTCCTGAGTTTCTAGCAGAAGACAAGGAATTCCCTGTTAGTGGGCTGACTATATCCACTAGGAATCTGCTCAGCAGGTGGTATGCTGAGTCCCGGCAGCTGACTATAGGTCTCAATGGAATCCAACTTTGTGAACTTTGGAGATCATTCATGTATGGCAGCTTTGTGTAATGTTGAATCAACTGTTTATACTTATTTAGTGTAAAGTAGTTCTTGTTCTTATTTAGGATTTGTGATAGCTTCTTCTCGGTTTTTAGTGTTGCATCTTTTTTCATTATGCCACGAGGCTTGCCAATTTTTGAGTATTCCAACTTGTCCATCACCACCAAATCATTGCCTTTGTCAGTTGATAGTATGATGATTTTATGATTTAAGTTTATACAAATGGGTAATAACAATCCACAACACTTGGACTGTTAGCGTAGAAGTCATAATCTTAATTTCTGACTCTGTTTGCTATTTATTTATTGGCACATATTTTGAATCTTTCATCAAATCCAAAAATTTTTCTTCATGTTTAAAATACATTTATTTCAATTACTTTGTATCAATAAATAGCTTCATGTTTTTATTTTGACATAAAATATATTACATATGCTGTAAGTGCATTTGAAAATTGACAAACACCAACTGACTACTGGTATGATTTTCAATTTCAAAAGATTTTTTTTTTTTTTTTAAATTGTGTTTTTTGTGGTTTTTATTAAAATATTCTTTAATTGCATGTCTGCTATTTTCATTCTGAACATAAATTCTCATAATGTATACAAAATAATTTCTGAAAGCTTTCAGAAACTGAAACAGGAATAGCCTTTATTTTTTGTAGTTCTAGTAAATTCAGAAAATTTAAAAAGAATATGTTTTAATTCTAGAAACATTAATCTATGGACCAAAAATAATCTCTAGGTATTTACCTAGCTTATTCTGGCACAAGGCCATAAGTGCTTGACATCTTCAGAACCAAATTCATTATACAGTAGTAATGATCTCCTAGATTAGCTTGTTGATCATTGTATGATGGCGATGTATCCACCAACAATGATCTATAGAACATTATTCTTCACTTAATATTTGCTACTTTTTTCTTCTTTTTTTTTTTAATCAACATTCAATTCACTATTTTATCTCCTCTTTTCATTGTTCATCAACCTGGAAAATGTCATTTTATTAAAAAAAACATAAACTAAAACTTTATCTCAAAATATTTTTTGTGCTAACTTTTGTTTTTTAATCAATTGAATAATAAAAGCTGAGATTTTAATATTTTTAATATTAGA
Organism: Acanthosepion lycidas; assembly: GCA_963932145.1. NCBI lineage: Eukaryota > Metazoa > Mollusca > Cephalopoda > Sepiida > Sepiidae > Acanthosepion > Acanthosepion lycidas. The sequence goes on from OZ010577.1 coordinate 4,583,013, forward strand.
CAATTGTTAAAGCTTAATTACAAATACTTTTAATGGAGAAGGCATCCTTTTTTTTCTTTTTTTTTTTTTAAATAAATTAATGTTCACTTGTCTAGACAGAAATTTTAATAAGAAAATGTACCTCTTGGCCGAGATTGAACCTGCATTCCCTTATCCTGGGGAAACCACATTTTAGTCTTACTATTTAGTCATGCTAATTCTTGATAGTTGGATAAAGAAGATTAAGTAAAGAATTCTTGTCATATTTTTTCAAAGGTATCTACTGTATATATTTTTAAATAATTTTAAATCATTTTTGTTTCCTTTTTCATTTCAGGTGTGAAAGCCCTCAAGTGTTCCTTGTGTGATTACTCGACAAACGACAAAAGTAATTTTCGTAGACACAAGCGTCTTCACCTTCGGAACAATCCTGTTAATGTACTAAAATGTGACAAGTGCACTTATTCCACTATTTTACCTCGCAAAATTCGTGAACATTATTGTGAGGAGCACAAAGAAGTCCCTAATAGCACTGCAGCTGAACCAACAATTGCTTACTCTGGTCCGACTTACGGTGAAACTCGCTTTAGCTTCAGACATTTTGGTGTCGATCAGAACAGTTCGACAAGCAACCCACTTGGAGTGAGTACATTGCACACCCTATTAACAACTGTACAGTCCCCAAATCTTCAGTTTCGACGGTCAGGTCCTGCACCCATTGGTAATTGCTTTGCCCAGTATAACCATTATGAGACTGCAAGTCAGCAGGCCAACCAAGACACTCACCTTGCATCGAACTATCTTCGTTCCATTGTGTCTTCTATCATCAACAGTCCACCACCACCACCCCCTCCTCCTCCGCCGCCACCACCACCACCACCACGAGTGCCTGTCACAAGCACAATTACCTCATCAGGTCTTTATTCCACTGCAGTCTCTTCAGTAACTCCTGCCCTTCCTTCAACCACGGTGCCATCTATTAGTCTGCCTGCATCGACCGTCGTACCGAATGAGACTGATAGTACAGAAGTCAAAGTGAAAGTTGAGCCGTATGAATGCGAAGAGATCTCGGATGTGTCTAGTTCTGCTGCAGTCACTCCAATGCGAACTGTAACCCCAGAGTGTAGTCGAGACCTTCAAATTTCTCTCTCAGCATCATCTCAAAGGCAGCCATTGGAATATGAGACTTCTTCCACTGCTCATTTCTCCACGTCAGTGGATGCTGGCCAGTTGACAGAAGGTGGACAGTCTAATTTGAATTTGGCCGATTCTTCTAATAGCAGATTGGAGTATCTTCCAAATATTGATGAAAACTCTGTACCCAATGAAAACCTTGTAGCAACGTCATCAGTAAAGCACTACAGCGAAAGCCCCATCCACCTTTCTTCTAATGTAAAAAATCTGAATGGTGAATCTTCTGCATCTGTGGCAAATAGGAATGTAACTTGTGATAACAGCTCAGTTCTGAAAAGCTTCTCCCAAGAAGAGGTTAACGCCTCGTCGGTGAAAACGGAAACTTCTAGTGTCGCTGTTCAGTGTGTCCTGCCCAATGTGAAGACGGAGGGCTGTAGCAGTGGGCAGGAGACACCAGAAAGGAAACGTTGGCGGAACCAATTCACAGAACGAGCTGTACAATGTGAGCTGCTGCCATCACGTAGAACTGGTTCCCGCTCCATGTCTCTTGCCAGCGAATCTGAGGGAAGTGAGCAGCCAAGTACGGCTACAATGACAGACAATCGTTGCATTCACTGTGGGGTGACCTTTGAAGATGAAGTTCTTTTTTCTATTCACATTGGTTGTCATAGTCACACGGATCCATTTGTGTGTAACGTTTGTGGAAAGCAGTGTTGTAATAAATATGGATTCTACTCCCATATCATGCGTGGACATCAATATTGACTGCTCAGAAATGAATCCACTCAAACTGAGATGCACTCACAATTGTGGCTTTGTCTGTGTGAAAGGAGAGGAGAATACATTTTGCATGTTGTAGCACAGAATTTCAATAACCCCTCCCCAATCTTTTTTTTCTCTTTTGGATTTTTTTTTTTAATTATTATTTTTTTTTTTTGTCTCTTGTTTGTGTGTTTTAATCCAGAGTGAGGGTTTGGTGAGATGCAACACAGATTTTATAATACACTATATCTTTAACTTTGAAACTTCTGTTGATTGTCTGCATATTTTCTTAACAAATAAATCAAAGTGGTTTATTCTGTTTCATCCCGGTAAGAGAAGAAAAAAAAGGAAAACATTTTTTTGTTGGAAGATTTTTCTCTCTCTCCCCATTTATTGATTTTTCTTGGTTAAATTTGCTTTTCAAATTCTAATGTATAATTTACACTATTATTGAAAATCTTTTCCTTCATAATTGTAAATTCCGACAGTTTATTAATTGTTCAAAATGGTTTAGTAATTAAGCTTGGTTTATACATTTGTGAAATCTAAAGGTTGATCTCCTTTTTAAAAGAAATCTCTGGTTGTTTTTGTGTCTTGGTGGATCTTACTGTGTCAAATACTGCATTTGTAGCACAACTAGTCACAGAAGTGATATCGTCACATCTGGTTGACACAATTCTCTGTTCTTAAGATTGGTTGCAGCTACAAGTGCAGCAGTCACCTTGTGAATTGTTATGGATCTGATAACCATGAAATTTCTTTCAATTTTGTTTATTTAAAAAAAAAAAAATTATTTGCTGAATTTTAATTTGACCTTGAGATGGCCCCACTTAATGACATTCACCTGTATGGTCAGTTTTGTATCTGTGATGTTTTGATATTATTTGCTTGATCAATAATTCTAAGTCCAGTGATAAATTTTGATTGAATTAGTTTACAGAGACTAAGATTTGAACTTAAGACAAGTAATTGAATCATCTATTTTGACCTTTTCTTTTTCAAATTATTGCTGGCTACATAGCTACTGAAAAGTTTAAAGTTTGTCAACGACTCATTATTATTCTTTAATTTAGAAGAGAAACTAAAGGAAAAGTCTCTCCCATCACCACAGTTACAAGTTATGTACACATAAAATTTATAATATCTATTGCTGGCACTTCTAGGCCAGAAGTTTCAAAGCTGAGAGTGAAATGTGTGACTTTAATCTTTGCTAAAAAAAATTCAGTTAAAACATAAAATATTATTTTTCTTGCATAAAGTATTGCAATTGTAAAGTTAACAATGATGTTTCCATGTGAATATTAGTTGTTATTGGTGAAAGCCATATGTGATCATCAAAGAAGCTGGTCAAATTAAATCTAGTATTATTTTATCTTTATTTATAACTATTATCACTTCCTTAGCAAATGTTGACAAAGAGTTTGGAAGATGTTGCCAACATATTTGGTTGACTTTATCTAGAAAACAAACTTTTTGGTAAGTAAATCCTTTTGATTTACTTGCCAAAAAGTTTGTTTTCCATTTTTATACTGAATGAGATCAATTGCTATTAGCAAGATGAATGTGACATGCTTTGCACCTCTCATATTTGAATTTTACAATCTTATTGATTAGATTGCTTTTGATTTCTTAGTCAATGGTTATTATTATTATTAATGAATCAGTCAATCTATAAATTGATTTTTATATAATCTCTTAAAAGGTCTTACTAACAAAACAATTTAAGAAATTTAAAAAAAAAAATTTTTGATGGCATTACTGATTAGAAATTCAAATACTTTTCAAATAATCAATCACTAAAACCTAATTAAATTCTGAAACTGATCAAAAAATAATAAAAAACAAAAATCCATAATGGACAAAGTCTTACTAATTATTGGCATAGGAAACAAACATTGGAGTCTAAAAAATCTTTGATGCTATGTCAAATGCTGGGTTAGTGAGGTTATATACTGAATCTATAGAAATTATTTCAAACATTGCCAAAAAAAAAGTGCTTTTCAAATTACTAAGAGGTTGTATTTGTATCTAATATGTAAAATCTAAAATTTGACACTCCAAAATGTCTATTATGCCATTGTGATGAGTGAAATATGTTCTGGGAATGTTTCACTGAATAATAATCCCAAGGTTTATAACATCAATCTTTCTTCTGTCCATAAATCACTTCAGGAGAATTTTTAAAGCTGTGAAGAAAATATTCTTATTTTTTAATAACTAGTCTAGAAACATTGAAGAACTACAATGGCAAAAGTGTGGCTTTGGACATCTTACAAGAATTCATCAAATGCTTTTCATGTCTGCCATCACATAACTCAAGGATAGTTTGAGCTGTTGTCACCAAATTTTCTCTGGTTACTAATGGGACTCCAAAACATTTTCTTTGCATATTCCAAAATATTTTAAGCTTTTAGTAAGCGGTTCAATTTACAATGGAAGCATAATGCTAAACTGGACACTTACTTCATGTCCATCAGTTAAGCAAGTTTTTATCTTTTTGCTTAACTGTATCTTAACTGGACATCTAGCTGCAGATTTCCTAGCCAGAAACTAAAGTTTTTTTCTTTGTTTTTCTGACCGTGAAAAACTAAAAACATAACTCCTCCCACAAAAAATACTCCTGCTATATTTATATTTGTATTATGAGAAATGGTCACCAGAGGCATATAAACATTAACTTCTTAATTAAAAAAAAAAAAACAAACATAGTTTGGTGTTGAACTCATGTTAATTGGTGCAATAAAAAAATTACTAAGACAAGATTTTCAAAAATGTTAATATTTAAAGATCTTTTGTATGCCGTCCCCCCCCCGCCCACCTCCTGATGAATTGAATATCATATAAAAGCTCATGATGGGTGTTAATTTTAAAATAAGGTATGATTTAATAAATACCTAGTTCATATGAATGATCTTTTGTTGGATTCAAAGATTATGTTTAGGCCTTCAGATGGGAGTAGATTAAAATTCCAGCCTATGGCCAGACTTTTCAGCTGATAGACAAAATATTTATCTTCTTGTTATCACACCTGGTAGGGTCCCAGCAATGGGCAAAACAGTGAACCCCCAAACAGAAACAAAATACTATGAAAGTATAAAAAAACATTTCTATGGTAAAAATATCAGCAATACACTTTTCTAGGAAAAAAATCACCAACAATACCTGTTAAAATAGTAAAATTACCAATAGTACATCAATCAACATATTAATCCATATAACATCCTCCAATTTCTTAAATCAAATTGTATTCCAAAAGATAACTTCAACAAAACTACAACATAAAACACACACATCACTGCCTCTAGTAATTATGTTCACACAAACATGAATATACACAATAGCTGAGTATTATCTACCATGTATTCAATTGTGGAAGCAATATAACATATATCATATTTTTATTATTTCAAAGCTCAAGAAAATTAAATTTCGGCTTTAAATGACCCATAAGGAGTTGATATGCCATTAAACAAACAAACAAATTATCACTTCAAAATGTTTGCAGAATAAACAGATCATAACTGATAAGACTTTACATTCTAATAAATTACAATCCTGCTGATCTTTTTATCAAGCTCAACTCAAAATGTGGCATGAGAATTAGTTAAAATTTAAAAATTAACACACTTTTTTCTTATTTACATTTTTCTTTTTTTAGTTTTTGTCCCTGTGGTGACTACAAAAGTTTATAAAGCTAAGCATATTTTTTAATCTAAAAGAAGGACTGGAAAGAAGACAATGAATTTGAATTGATTTGTTAGGAACTTTTCATGTATTGCCAACTATGAAGTTTTTATTTTTTCATATGCTTCTATTAATATAATGCCCGTCTGCTTTAAATCTTTTTTATTATTTCACCTGTTATAAAACATCTAATCAGCATACTTGATTTTTATTTCATTCTTATGTTCATTTTCTTCTGTTAGGCTCACAGCTCATTTTCCATCATTAAAATTCACCTACCATAAAATGACTACTTTTTTTTTTCTTATTGAGAGAACTATTTTAAGTTCTTATAATAATTATATAGTGGACCAAAAGAAACACCACTTTTTTATGTATTTATATTTTTCTGCTTAAAAATACGTTTTCTCAAATGGCTTGATTTTTCAGCCTTTCTTATTATCTAAGCATAAAAAGCCAATGCTTTCAGAGAGCAACATAGAGGTTGGCCTCTGAAAGCTTTTATGATGGCAATTCATCACATTCATGAAGGTATTCATTTTTAAATGTATTTCATGTATCATCTGAAATGTGGTAACAGTAAAAAAAAATATGTTTAGTAATCCAAACAGTCATTGAAATTTAAATGCAATTAACTGTTTCTTGGCAAGCCTTGAATAATTCCTGAAGTTCAAAATGATAATGAATTGTAAGTAAGAATTTTGTTTCATGACATTTGTGGTTTTTGGCCCATAAAATAAGTGCTTTTTTTTTCTCTCCTTTTATATGACCTGGGGCATTCCATGGCAGGTGGATTCCAGGCAGGATACTAATTCCTCTACTTTCAAAGAGGATTTGTTAAATGTTTTTCAATTGAATGTTCCTTGTCTTTATGGCTGCACTTTGTAGAAGGCAAAATCAATCACATCTGTACACTTAGCAGTTTCCATGTTTAGTTCAGTGATTTTAAAATTTAACCAAGCAATATTTAGAGTTTTACCGAGTTTTGTTGTCAAGTCTCCAACTTTTTGATGTCAGAAAAATATTGTGATTATTTTATAAACACTTAATTTTCATATGAACATCTGGGATTTACAATGTAGCTTCTCTTTCTTGTCTCCCAATATCCAATCTTTATTTTATTTTCTTTCTTTACTTCATCCACAACATATTCACATACTCTTTGCTTTCAAATAAGTTTATCAAATGTTATCTTGACTATTTTTCCTGTCTATCCACTCATATTCAGATGTAAAGAAAATATTCTTTTTGTTCACAAAAAACAAAATTTTTCTCTTTATTTTCTGGTTTTTAACCTCAAGGATTTTCTTATTGAATATGAATAAGTTTTTAAATTTTAGTTGACTAACCATTTTTCTTATGTTTTATTTTTTTTTTATTTGATAAATTCTATTACAGAATAAAATGCTGATAAGACAGGTACTCTGGCAAACAAACAAAATACTTCCACATAAATTTGTGGAAAAGTTTCAGTTTTCACATGTTTATCACTACAAGACGTTTTATTGAATTTCTTTTTGCTGTTTTTTTTTCCGTCATATAAATTTGTACAAACTGAAATTATTTCATGACTAAAAATTAAGGAAATGTTTATTCAGTTGCACAATGCTAAAATTCTTTTAAACCTCAATTGCTTTTGGGTCAGTGTCATTAAACTATTTTTTCACTTGGTCACTATCAAACACATGACTTGAGATTCTTCAGCGTAGTAAATGATAGCAAACCGGCACTGTAAAATTGCTCTACTTGATGATAATGTATAGCTTTATCTGGAAATAAAGGAACTTGTGGAAGACCCTAATTAAAGATGTAGGGGCTATTTGTGACAGCAAAACATTTTTTTTGAATCTGAATTTTTGTAACCTAAGGTTTTGTTCTGAAATTTATTGGAAAAAATGCAGTCATTTCTAGTTGTCAAAAATCGGCTTCTAGTTTTTTGATAGAAAATAAACAGCCTTTAAAAGATTTGGCTTAACCAGCCAATATGCATTTGTATTGGCTATGGTCCTTGATTATGATAATGACTTTAAATAAATTTTAATTTTCATTCACTAATAAATATGTCAAAGAAACTTAATAGTTTGCATGTATAACATCACTTTCTGTATTATGAAACAAAATTGGTAATTAACAGGAATGAATGCAGTTTTATAATTATCCCACTATTTTTTTCTTTCTAATTCAAGACCATTTGTATTTAATAATTACATTTCTGGGATTTTTCTCTTCTGTATAAATTGTGTTGAAGGCAGCCATTCTATAGTTTACAAACTAATGGACTTTTAGCAGTGAATATAAATGGTGAATTTTGTTTTTATTGACTCTTGTATTTATCACCTAGCACCATATGTCACTTTGTTTTCTATTAATACCTAACCAAGTAATTCCATTTTGATTTTTTTTGAGCCTGTGAATATTTTGAGATCATTTGACCACAACTAGTCTTTTAGCAATAATAATAATAATAATAATGATAATAGGATGGATAGTAGAGTAAATAATATTTTACACACACAATCACATTTGTATGTGAAATAGAAAAGCAAAAAAATCTTTGTTTTGCCTAGTCTGAAATCTGTTGTAGATTTTATTTTTGCTTTAATAATTTCACCCAAAGCAAGGTGATAAAGCCACTAAGACACAAGGAGGGGGGGTTACAGGATGTGAAAGAGAATGAGTAGACTTTAGTGGGGAATGATGAAAGAAAATAGTATTTTTGCAGCTATCAACATTCCTATTGACCCTCAATCTGTTGTTCAACCCTTCAACATGTAGTGGGGATTTAATGCTATACAAACCAAGACGATCTTTGAGTTGTTTCTTATGAATCTGTAGATAAAGGAATCACTTGCATCCCCTGTACTCCTCTAATAAAAGTGAATTTGATAGAATTTTTCAAAAAAAAAAAAAAAAAATCACCTTTGAAGCCATGAATTCTTCAAGTGCCTCTGAATGGTTCATAGAAATAAAACAGCTCCAGACTTATACAAGGCAGGTATTATCAAACACCAAACTTAATCAATCATGAAAACTTTTTATTGTTATTGGATTGAGAAAAATGGTAAAGATTTTTTTCTTATCAAGTTTTAAATTTTGTGTGTGTGTGCATGCATTTTAATTCAGCTTCTACTAATTTGCACAGAACAAAGAAAACTTCTACAAGAAAAAATATTTTTTGTTTCTAAAACTTCTCATAAGAAATGGCAAAGAATTGACCAACCTGTCTCTACCTCAATCTTGTAATGAAATTTTAAACATTTTAAAGTATAAACAATATTTACTTGTTTGACGGCTGAGGTAGATGATTTGAATATAGATAAAAACCAGGATTTTTGAAGCTGATTTTTTTTTTTTTTTTTTTTTTTAGGCTAGCAGTTTTTTTTTCACTTAGATCAACAGTTCTTCCTTTGTGTGGTCTTGTGCAAGACTAAGTTAATTTTAATAAATATCAATTATTTCTTAAAGATTGAAAGCAGTCAGGTTGAATTTTTTTCTAAAAAATATAAGAATGAAGATTTGTTTCAATTTAGAAAAGCTGTTTACACTGATTTTCAGGGCAAAAAGAGGAATTTTATTATTTCTATAATTGTTTATATTTAATCTTCCAAGTTCCACCAAAAAAAAAAAAGAAATCAACATTCAAAATATTCTTTAAGTTTAGTTTATTTGTGTTAGAAACTTTGTCCCATTAGGTTTCATGGATGAATTGATGCCCTTTTAGAAAGATAGACAAAAAAATTGAAGAAATTCTTGCAATGACTTCTTTGTTAGCTTCTAAACTTATTTGTATCCATTTTGACTATTTACTAGTAACTACGTTTTTTTCCCTGCTGCCACTTGGTAGGGGTGAAGCATCAGGTGTGAAACAAAAACAAAAAAAATTCAGATTTAGACAAAATGTCATATATATATATATATATTTATTTTAATTAGTGTGTGTGTGTGTGTGTTTTTTTTATCTTTTTTGTTTAGTCTTGTTTTTTTTTTTTCTGATTGTTACACAGAAAAGAGAACAAAAATGCCAAACTGAATTCTGTAAATGTTTTACAATGTGTAGAGCAAAAGGCTCAATTCCCTCCTTTTCATTTAAAATTTTTTTTGATTTTTATTTTATAAATAAATTTTGTAAATTTGTATAAAAAAAACAAACAAAAATAACAAAAAAACAAGGTGAATAAAATAATTTGCGGTCTGTGATTGAGTAACGAGCACATGCATCAACTCTGTGACAATGCTGGATAGAGGAAAAAAAAAAAGGAAGAACTTGTATTGCTTCTCTTGAAAGTCTTAATTTTATTCTTATTATCAAGCAACCCTGACACCCCCCTCTGCTCCCCCGATCTTTAAATAATTTATTGGTTTGCTTTTTCTTGCCAACAAAGCCTTGAGACTTTTGGGCTCCCTAAAACCTTGAATGTCTTGTTGCATTCATCACTGCTCTTTGCTTGTTATTTATTCTTTAAAATTGAGTTAAAAAGAAAATGAATGCAATTACAAAAAATGCTTACTTTTTCCTTGGTTTTATTTCTACTTATGTCCCTGTCTGGTCTGTTTTAATTTATTTAGAAATTTGAACTTAGGATGAATTTCTTTCAAATGTATGGATGGGTGTGAACATTTTACATTGTTATCAACTGTTGGTTTATTTTTTTAACTTGGAAATTTCTACAGTCTTCATGGTAAAGCATGATACTTTAAAATCCTTACAGAAATTGTTTTTATGCATATATATATATATATATATATATATATATATATATATATAATATAATGCATGTCTGAGTCTACTTGATTTCACTGGTTAATTTGATTTTTCTTTTTTTAAATGTAGAAAAGATTTAGGAACAATTTGATGTCAAATGGCTCAGATATTGAAGTGATTCCCCTACCCCTCAAAGTCCTCACCTTGTAAATGAAATCACTGAATGGATTATTGTATTTTTTTATCTTCTGTATTTTTTATATGCTTGATTTAATATTAAGATGACAACAGAAATAAAAAAAAAAAAAAAATTAAAAGCTGAATTTTGTTTACTGTCAACTATATATATATATATATATATATATATATATATACACACACACATACTATTCATGTTTCTGTCCTTTATGGGAATTAACAGAGTTTTGTAACTTTTAATGTTTCGGCTCAAAAATTCAACTGACATATGAGAATTTTCATTCTTGTTCTTTTAATCTGTCAAATTTTTTTTTTCTTGGATACATTGTTGTTAGAGCAATGAAAATTGATTTGCATAAATTTTTACCTTTCAAATGGATTGTACAAAAATATTGAAATTTTCAAATGAGAAACGGATTTAAAAAAAAAAAAATGTAAATCTTTGTTGACCTGATTGCATGTTTCTGTAATCGTTTCCTATCAAGTGGAATTTTTTTTCTTTTTGGGTCACTGTAAATATAATTCCTGATTCTATGACAATCTTGGCATCTCTCCAAGACACAAGACTCCCTTTGTAACATTTTTATAGTCTGTGTTATTTTATGATGTTTATTGTAGACATGGCTTTTTCTTATTGGAGACATACCTCATTTTGATTTGTCATCATTTTTATTTATTTTGGCCATACCTCAATATTGAAGAATTGAACAGATTCCAATCAAGTCGTTCAGTGTTGTTCCAACTGGATGCAGCAACATGCAACAGCCAACTTTTAATGCAAATACTTCAATGAGTAAAGTTTAATATATTTTGGTATTTACATGTCAAATGGACATTCATTTTTATTTCATTCAAATTCATGTATTACTGAGAAGTCATGATTTTCTTAAAAAATTTTTTAAAAAGCAAGGCCCTTAAAATAAGAGATGGAATTGAAATTCCTTTAGAAAGTAATATGATGCCCTTTCAAAGTTAAACATTTGTATTTAGCTGTTAAGAGCAGATAATTACAAACTTCAGGATCTATCCTGGCAAGAAATGTGAGCATCCAAACAATGTACAATATGTTGATGACTCTTCTCAAACTTATTGGCAATATTTTATGAAAGTATTTAAGGTCCTATCAAGCATTTTAACTGTTCAACCTTAATTTTACCTAAGGATTTGAACAAATAAAATCATCAGGACACCTCATCTGAAATGGTTAACGGACTTATTTTCTAACAGACTCTTGTAGAGACTTTGTGTGTTACTGTACCAGGTTAAGATCAAAGACAAACTCCCTAAATAGCTATAAAAAGGATCAGGTTGGTAAATACATTCTGATGTCAAGATTTCTAATGTCATTGTTTCAAAAAAAAAAAAATCCATTGTCTCCACAATTCGCCATTAACAAGTGATTTTATTTGATTGGCTGTTCATGTCTACAGACTCTTTTTTTTTGGGTTTTACTAATGTCAAAGAAGCAGGGGATTAACCAAGGTTCTTGGATAATCATTTGATCAAATTTCTTAACATTGTCATATTTAATTGAAGTTTGATTCCTTTTTGTTGAAAGGGAATTACTTCCCTTCTTCCCAAAACAGCCTAACCTTTTAAAGGCTTAAAAAAAAAAAAAAATAAAAAAAAATATATGACTGGTTTGTTATTAGAATTTTTCTTTTTGCTGGACAACTTCATGAATAAAGAAGTTCTTCCTGATGATGGGTTCTTTTCATCTCATTTCAGGCTCCCTACCCAATTGTCAACATTTTGACCTTGAAACTTTCTAGAGCAGAGATAAAAAACTAAGTTAAAAAAAAAAAAAAAATCAAGACCCCCCCCCCCCCCAAATCAAATACTGCCCCAATCCTCAATATTGGATGAAGAAAATTGTTGAATTAACATCTGTAATTATAAAATCTAATTTTCATATACTGTATATGTTTATAAATAAGATGGAAGAGTTGCTGTCTGAGCTATAAGTGCCTAATCTCAAAGCATATTTATCACTAGGTCAGGGTGAAAGCTTTAACTTGCTATAACTGGTCTGTATAAAGTTTAGACATGGTCGAAAAAATAAAGTAGGGGGGGGGGAAATAATAATCCCAAGATGAAGCTGTAATTTATTCAAAAAAAGAAAAATGCATAAACCAAATCTCACAGACCAGATGTAGCATTCACACAAAAAAAAAAAAAAAATCAAGAGTTCAGGTAATATAAATTTTTTTTTTTTAAACTACTGTGTAGGTAATCATCTTTCAACAGATTCCTTTTCTTTATTTGTAATTTAGCACAAATTCTTTGGGGTAAAATGGTGGAGTCATTTCTCCCATTGCCTTTTTCATGGTTTGGAATTTAGTTTGGTTGCTACCCAAGAGTTCATTCTACACTTGCATGCATGCAAGCAAGTGATCTGTTGGATTCATACATTTGCCAAGGGCATTAGTGTAAAAGCAAATGCAAGAACATTGACTGGAATTTCAACTTTGTTTGCCAAACCCACTGCATACATGTCCACAATGTAAAAAAAAAAAAAAAAAAAAACTTTTTAGAAAAGAAAAAGTCTATTTTTGATTTGCAGTTCATGTTTGAGTGAAATGGTGTCATGCTAAATTCAATATATATATATATATATATTTTTTTTGTAGTTTTAGAGGTAAAGGAACATTTCCTAGTGTAATTAATAAAATCACAAACTGTTTTCAAAAGATACTTAACTTATTTCATTGGAGATTTTAAGGTAGCCTTTTTGTAACGTCCCGGTTTCCACAGGACTTGACATTTTATGTTAACACAAACAAACTCAACTAAGAATCAGAAGTAGTGTTATGGTATAAATTTGAATTTATTTTATTTACAAATTAAATGATCACAAGTAGGGGGAAAAAAAAAAAAAAAATACAAAATTGACTTAAAATCTCAAAACTGTAGCAAATTAGATGAAGTAAAAAATAAAAAGGTTTTGCCAATCTAAGATTTAATGCAATTTGATTTTGATGTGAATGATGGAGAAGGAAATTAAAAACTTTTTTTTTTTTTTTTAAATGAAGGTCATGATCTTCATATAGGAAGGGGTAATGATTTCAGTTCTTCATAACATTCTTCATAGGCTTCTTTAAAGCTGTCATCTTTATTTACCATTAACATACAGGTTGGTCGTTTGGTTCCACAAGCAGCACCCAGGTCCTGGTGAAGAGAGAAGAGATAACTTACAGAATTTAATATAAATACAAGCTGTCCAAGAAACATTTATCACCTCGGTAATCATGTGTCCCTTGCTTCCCAACTAAATTACATAGGGGAATAAATATTCCTTGATCAAAGAATCACACATTCGTTAATAGAAACGGTTTTTCATGTAAATTTCAATAATAAATAAATTTTTTTTTTTTTTTTTTTTTTTAATTCTTTCGAAACTGATTTTGTTAAACATTTGAATAAATATAACAATAATTTAGTTGTTTCCTTAAAATTTGTTTTTACAAATTATTTGTAGTTATTTCCCTTATAAAACCCAAAAAATAATTAACAAAAATGTTTACATATTAAAAAAAAAAGAAAAATGGGTTGTTGATTTTCTGAGAATGTTGACTAGTCTATTTTTAAATATTTTAAAACTTTTCTAAGAAACTATGTAGCAAATGAGATAAAGTCACGGCTCAGTCATGGCCACCAAGATCCATGCTAAAGTGGAAATAGGGGAGATATACATTAGCTGCTGTTAAAACCAGAGAGGGGAAAGAGAGATGAAGCTCAAACCAATGAAAAAATCCTTTAACATTAACTATCAATGATTATTTTTTCGTATATTTATATATTTTATAATCTAAACCAGTTGCATGAATAAGCAACCAATTGCCTAGATGACTGAATCAACCTCTAAAGTTGGGCCTGCTCCTCTAAAAAAAAAAAAAAAAAAAAAAAAAAAAAAAAAAAAAAAAAAAAATCTAAAATTTGTGCTAAAGCCACAGTAGAGGAATTTCCTGATGATTTTTATGCAGAAGAAAATGTTATTTTGCAAATTCTGTCTCCATAGTGTTGACATTTTTAGGGTCGATGCAATCAAAGAGCACATCAAATCAAAAAGTCTTCAAAAAAGAAAAAAAAAAAAAAAAAGACAGCTCAACTGAAACAGAAGACAACAACAAGTTTGTTGAAGAGTAAAGAGGTAAAAGATGATTTTGTCCTTGATTTTTTTGAAAATGTGCACTTTGACATTCCACTACGCAAATTTGACAAAATGAGGCCGTTCATATTAAAACATTGTAAAGAAGGTGGTGCTATTCTAAGTGTCAATTGTGTTAGGCAATTCCATCTATCAAAATTGTTTGCTTGTCACTTTGATTAACAAGCTTGGCTTTTGGGACCACAATGAGTCAGCATCATAAGACAAAACAACTGACTGTTGTGACCACAGCTTTTTGAATGTAATTGCAAATGTTCGTGGGGTGTCATTTCTCATTGATGCTGTAACCTTGGGAGAATGCAATCATCAAACTGTAAGTCAGGCATGCATCCAAGTTGTAACTCATGTGGATATTGGATTTGAGGATATTATTGCCTTTGTAACAGATTCTGCAACCTATTGCAAAAAAGCTCATAAAGAAGTGTTGTCAAATGTCTTTGTTAACAGTTGTTAACATATTTTAAATCTTGTTGGTGAAGTATTTTCATACTGGTCAGCATTTGATGTTACCCAACTCACTACTTTCATCAAGTCAGCCTTTTTTAAAAAGAGCAATACTTAAAATGGCTTGAAGGTTCCTTACCTAAGGAACAAGTGAAACTACTCCCTGTACCAGTGGCAACCAGATGGAATTCCTGGTTTAATGTGGCCAAATATCACTCATCATGTGTCCAGTTTTATGAAGGATTCTTTAAGCAAGAAAAGAGCCATGGCCTTGCAGTAGATAGTATTCTAGAATTAGTAGATGATGGTCGACTACATCGTGCCCCTTACCATAATTTGTGCCTAAATCAGCATTTTATGAATGAGAACTGCACTTGTTTAATAACAGCTTTGACAAACTTAGAAGAAAGTCCCCACTTGCATGTGTTGTATACAACATGGAGGATATAAAACAGTATTTCTATATTGGCACATCAAAATCAACATTTGCCTAGAAACTGATAGTCTTCTGTCTGAACTAGAAAATACAAAGAGGGAGAGAGTTATCTCAAATTTCCAAGACTTTTTCAGCACATCTTTTTTGAAACTAAATAAATATCCGGATACCCACCCTGCGTATAACTCTTACAAGACAGCTCGCCTGTTTGATCTTAGACAGCTACCATGTATAGGCCATGTTTTAAACAGTTTTGCATCCATCAAGAAATTGCAATCTCTTTCTACTGATCTTCTTGAAGAATTCCAAATGTATATGAATTACCAAGACAATTTTCAAAATCCTTTTAATATCCCATCATTTTGGAATGCAAATAAGAGCAGATTTCCTCTTCTGGAAAAGATTGCCAATAAGTTCATATGGATGCCTGTTACCAGCATAGATGCTGAACATTCATTTTCTTGGTATAAATATTCACTCAATAAACAACGTGAAAGTCTTACACCTGAGAACACCAAGCAACTCACGTTATATTACAATGGAGATTTAGAGAAGAGATTTGAAGATATTTCCCAAATTAAGAAATTAGCAATTTTAAATTTGAGCATTTCAACTTAAGTTGTTTTATTTAAATTTTTAATAATTATGTCTAATTTGTTTTTGATATTTTGTTACAAAGATTCAGTTATTATGGTTTAATTATGGTTTTGTAAAATTTTAGTCACAATGTTTACCTTTATTCAGACATTTAGATTAAAGTTATTTGCTGTTGATACTTTAAATATGATTTTTATATTATAAATCAATCTAAATCCTTTTACTTATAAAAACAAAAACAATTTGAATTTTTTGAATGTGTTCTTAAGGAAGGAAGCTCTGATTAAAATTTCTACCTCAAAGATATGCACTGTAATATTCCATTGTTTTATTGTCTGGTCTTGTTACATTTTTTTTTTTTTTATTACAGATAATTTTTAGACTTTGTAATCAAAGTCTAAAAAAGAAAAAAGAAAAGATTTGTAGGTATTTGCTATTTCTTTATATGCAATAAAACTTTGAATTATTTTTTTTTTCAGTTTTAATAATAATAGCATATTGTATTGCAAATCTCTCATAAAATAATATAAAAATGGAAAAGAAAAAAAAAAGAAGGAATTTATTAAACATGGAAATAGAATCAAGGAAAATTAGAAATAGAAAAATCAGGGGCCCTAATTATATATAGAGATTATTTTTATCATTAACTCTTTTACAGTGAATAAATAATGGAAGAAAAATCTTTGTGACTTATGGTATTATTTTGCTCTACTTGAACAAGGAATTGGATTCACAACTTTTAACAACTAAAATGTATTTAAACCAAATATAAGGAAACTATTGGATTGTTTTTTTGCCCCATCACATTTTATTCCAGGAATTACTAAATTACTTATAGAACATGTCCTCAATACATTAAACAAGATGTGTATCTACAACCTAACTCTCCCTGTTGTTTTTAGTATCTAAAAACTCAAAGAAAACTGGTTTACATTAACAACTTTAATAGATTAGCTGACAAGAAATAAGGTTTTGAGGAAGAAAACATTTGTAATTATTGCATCTTCAAAATAAATTCCAACATTATTCCACATATTTTCTGATTGGTCTGTGGTTATTTTTTGTTTTCTACAATCGATGGTCCTTTTTATTTTCTCTTCAGCAACAAGATCAAGAGTCAAGAAAAGTTGTAAAACTATACCAGTCTTGTAATGGAGGGAGAAGCTTCAGGCAAGACTGGAAAATTCACTCATTTCTTAGCTCTAAATACCAGAACATGTCAAAAACAGATCAAAATACTCTTGGCCGACATTAGGAAAAGGAAACAATGGTTCAACAATCTTATATCAAAGGTCAACGGAATATGGATAAGGCAGAGATAGTACTTTGCTGAATTTATTGAGATCAAAAATTTTCACAGGAGACACTATACTCTCTGAAAATACATTAGAAGAAATATTGATAAAAACAAATAATACGAAGCTACTTGCCCTATGTTTGAAATAGTGAAACTACTTCATTTCAGAAAAAGAAAGCATGTATTGATTGAAAAAAAAAAAAAAAAAACAATACAGTAAAATTTAGCAAAATAATGGAGATTTTCTGAAATTTTTAGCAAAATTTCTGAAATTGTTCAGTTTTTGTCCAACACTTAATATCAAGTTTTCTCTCAAGAAATAAGAAATTGAAAACTGGATTTGTTCATCTAGTAAAGTTTCAATGAAAAACTGATTTCTGAGTTTGTCAAAGTTTCAATATTTTTAGCCTAACACTTAATTTCCTTTTTAAATATTAAACATTTCATGCTAAACAAGGATTTAATCAGGAGCCACTTGTTACTACAATTTCCAAATATAGGTTCTCAAAATCATTGAAACAGTTATGAATTAAAAAAATAATCCAATTCAAGAGATGCTTCAAAAAGAAATCTTACCTCTTTTGATGGCACATAAACATAAGGAATCTGATTATCCTCACATAACACAGGCATGTGACTAAAAACATCAATGGGGCTTGTATCACCTGCCAGAATCACCAGTCTAAGAAGAAACAAATTAAGGAACATAAAAATAATTCAAAGATTTTTTTTTGCATAACTTCTATTAATTTCAAATCAAGCAAAATTGATTATATATGATTAAACCCAGCCAAGATGGACAGTGTATAATATTTTTTTCTTTTTTTTGTAGGGGGGAGGCACTTACAGAGTAATGAGATTTTGTGAAAATTTCTTGAAATCAAAGGGTAACAGGATAAATAAATACTTGCCTTTCTCAAAAATAATTACCATGAATGTTAAGATCAGTTAAAGTGTTGGTGCCTTTGTGATTTCTCTCCAGTACCAACAAAAATTACATTTCACAAATATCAAAACTCAAAGACACTATTTTCCTTAAAGCATACACCAAAACTGAAACTAGAAGAAAAAAAAAAAAAAAAAAAATTGCCAAGAAAGAGTTTCTTAATAAAATCACTTTACAAGTGATTAATTGTACAGATCAAATGATAGGTACTACAGTGTAACCCGGATATAAGAGAGATTTTCTCTGGTCACAAATTAGAGCCTGTGTTAATGTAAACAAAATAGACCACTATACCATGTATCAATGAAAACACCTAGGACTTGTGAACTTAATTTTATTGTAATAATCTTTGTATCAGGATTTAAGTGCTTGGAGAAAATTCTAATATAAAAATTGTGTCCAATGAATAGAGCTAAAAGATTTTTGGCTTTTAAGAGTTTTTCATATTTTAAACTAGTTTATCTATAGAAATCATAGTAAAATATTTGGAAGCAGATGACAGATTTTTTTAAAAAAGAATTCTACTCAAAATCAGCTGATTATTGGAGTTCAATAAGATTTTCATAGTCAAAAGCAACTATATCACCTTTATAGGAAATTTCAATATCTTGGAGAAAAAAAAAACAAAACAAAAAAAAAACTCACCCTTTTTCGCCTCTTCTAATAAATTTCTGAACCTCACGAACACCTTTCCTTAAGGAACCTTTATTTTTTGCAGCTTAAAAGAAAAAAAAATTACATTTAAATAAATGGCATGAGTTACTAAATTTTGAAATTTCTTTAAGAAAAACTGATCTATTTGCAAGCAAAAAACTACAAGAAAGATTCCCTTCACTGACAGTTGCCCTAATTATTTTCAGTTTTTTGTTTAAAAAAAAAAAAAAAATGCTGAAGATTTTTTTTTTTTTCAAATATACAATATAGAGGATGTCATAATTATCACTTTATCCTTCTGAAGGAAAGCAAAGCATAATTTTATAGATTTGCTTTTTGTTTATTAAATCAGAAAACACAATCAGACTTATCTAGTAGGTTGGAAAGTCCCACTGATACCAGTTGTAAGAGGTTCAGGCCAAAGGTAAAAGTCAGCATTTTGAATGCTACTTTTTAATGACTTCCCTAATGGAGGATTACTGCAACATAATTTGCTCCAATTTGATCTTGTGCTATACTAAACCTAGTAAATACTAGGGATATTCATTTGAATGGTACCTACAACAGCAGGTAGTAAATATCTTATCGATAGATCAATATCCTAGAGTGGGAAGTTTGCAATAGAAAAAACCTAGTATAGAACTTACATCTAGCCATTTCAACTGATGAGACCTTTCTACTAATCTAGCACTGGGCTTAAAAATCCAGGTACCATAGGGGAAAATCCATTGGAACAATTACCATGAAAATATTTATTGAAAAGGCACAGGGAAGCTATGTGATGGCAGTGGGGAAAGTGCATTGAGATGCTAGGTCAGGACTAACAACATTGCAGATTTTTTTAGATTTTATCAATAAATACATAGCAGGAGCACCAAACGAGGTGTGGCAGCAATATTCAAATCGGGAATGAATGATAGACTTAGAAATATGTGAGATTCTGGTGAGAAAAACTTTAGCATGACACAATGAACGAACATCCCCAGCTACAGATCTAGTAATTGATTCAAGAGAATCTTTCCACTTCATGTCAGTGGAAAACGTTAGTCCGAGAAGGCGCAATGAATCACTCTTCTGGAGATGCTGATGGAAGGTAAAAAGGGTTTTCTTAAATGATTAAAATGGAGCAGTTTCATTTTTTTGGGGGCATTAAAGCCACTATTATTCCATTTGGCAACAGATAGTAGTAAGTCATTTTTTTTTTTTTTTTTTTTTTTTAGATCAGCTGCCAATTTGACCAATATTGAAATGAGTAGGCTTACTATTAAAACAGGAGTAAATAGTTGTTAAACATTTGCATAATGAATTTTATGTAGCCAATGATTTTTTTTAAAGTTAACTGAAATGCATTAACGTCAATAAAATACTCCATTTAAAGAGAATAGCTAAGAATTGATAAAATTAAATACTTTTAAGCAAAAAGTTGTTTTTATTAAAAAATTTTTCTTCTCTCCCATAAAAAAGTGTCAAGATTTAAATAATTACAAATGTGATGGGTCGTAGATATTTTTATTTTTGAAGTTAAACCTAAAACAATTCTATTATTGGCTTACACCAAGATTTTAAAAATAATTTTTATGCTTATAAAACATGTAATGTGCCCATTTTTTAAAGTATGGTCACAATATTATCAGAAAAGAAGAGCAATGACTATTGCAAATTTAAAGTCAACATTCCTAAAATTAGATTATAGAGAATATTTTCCAACATTTTTAAGATTATTGAGTAATTAAAAATTATAAAAAAAGCAGTCATGCCATTTTCTTAAATTAAGTTTTACAGATGAAGTCTCCAGAGAACAACAATCATTACACCACCACTTGTCAATTAAAACATGGTGGTGTTGGTTAATAACTTCTGTTTGAAATACAGAGTATTTTGTTTACTGGGTGGAAATAGTAAATTTAACCCTTTAGCTTTCAATTAAAGCTAAAATGAAAGCTTTTTAGTTTTTAGTCTTTATAAAATTCATTTTAAACCTTAGGTATCGAAAATTAGTGGAGGTACCTAAAATATTACTTTTTTTTTAGTTTATAATATTGCAGAGAAGCATTTTTTAATACAGAAGTGGGTGTTTTGATGAGATGTTGACAGATCTATCGACAGCCTGATATTTTGTATATTTTTATCTTAAACTTTAAATCAGCTAATTTTTCTCGACGTTTCAAAAAAGTAATTTTATTTTTGAAAGATTTTTTTAATAAAGACAATTATTATTCAATTACGCTGTAGTGACAGTTTTGTCAATGTGGACGATTTTTTTACATTGATTAGAAAAAAAATGATTTCGAAAATAATTTAAATTGGTTTGAAATATAACAAATTATTTATTGGAAATATTAAATAATCTATTAATTATTAGCGTTGAATTCAAACTAAAATAAAAGCTTCAAGAAAGACTATTTTTTTTAAAAAAGGTAGCAAAAAAAAAAAAAAAAAAAAAAAAAAAAAAAAAAAAGTATTGCTTTTTTTGGCGGTAGCTAAAAAAAAAAAAAAAAAAAAAAAAAAAAAAGTCTTTATTAAATTTATTTATTGAATTCTTTCAAAATATGTACCGTTTATATAGGATTTTGTTTAAAAAGAAAATGTTCTTTTATGAAATAAATTTACAAAGAGAGATAAAAAAATATGCAACTATTCTTCAAATAATTTTAACTACAATAGAATATAGATAGATAGATGGATAAAAAAGATTTTCGTTGGAAATACGTACAAGATTTTCGAACAACAAAAAAAAAAAAAAGAAAAGAGACTTTATCCGATAAGGTGAAAGAATGAAAAAGTAAATTATAAATAACGGATTCAAGATTTCTAACATTTACATTTCTCTAAAATTTGCACAAACATTTTACGAATAATTATTTGCATTTAAGTCATTTTTAAATGAACATAATGAGTTTTAGAATTTCTTAAATTCTTAGAGACACGTGGTTAGTAAAAGAAAGAAAAAGAACTAAACCTTTTTTTATGACTTTGTTGATTTTCTTGTTTAATTTCCGCGAAGCCAGTGGCTGGGCAATAGGACACAAATATCTGATTTTTTCTTCCCATATGACAGATTTGTCAACATCTTCCTGATTTTCTTTACCCATAATGAACGAATTCTGAGGATTTGTTAAAAATGTAAAAATGTTTTAACCTGCACAGGAAGTTAAAAATTGTTGAATTATTTCTATACTTTTAGCCATATTAACGTATTTATTAAATGCGCATTTTTACTACAATGGTCATTAAAATACTTTTTAATTAATAATTAATGTAATTAATAAATATTATAGGTTGTTAAGAATTTCTGTTTTTGAAAATAAAGCTGGAAACAAAAAAAAAAAAAAAAAAAGCCAGTTTTATCCGTATCCAGTTCCTGGATTAATCATCTGAAAGGAAGTCGCGGTCCACGCAATTCGTCTAAAAAAAATATTGATCAAACAATCTGAATTATCTTCGATCATGGCTTTAACATTAAACGAATTAGAAGCTCCTATACCTATCCAAAATGGTGATGTTTCCGAGGTAAGAAATTTCAAGTTAATTCTGTATTATTTGATAAAAAGGAAATCACGGATTTGGGGGACAAACGAAATTCAATTTAGTCATCATGGCGTTTAGTTGCAACGAAGTAGGTTTTTAGATTTTTGAAGCCTAAAATAAAGTCTTTGTAGTGATGTATTTTTTTTTTTTTTTTTTTTTTTTTCCCCTACTTTTCTGAATTTTTTCTTAATTCTGACGCAAAGAAATGAAATTATTTGGTTGTTAAAAGATAAATAGACGTTTCTGGAACAAATTGTATGTAGAAGAAAAGAGTATCCGAATTCGGCCATGATTAAATTTGGCGATCGTTAAGAAAACATTTACATCCCATTACGAATAAATCTGCTTATACACGCTACAATAATAAACCTTTTTCATAGCAATAATTATTTTCTGAGGCCCATTTATAAAATTATATATATATCTACATAAGAATATTAATAGAAAGTACGAATGTATTATAAAATCTGAATAAAAATTTAATATTCAAACCGTTCATCGCGCAGTTTTCATGTAAATGTTTTTCTGATGCTTTATTTTAGTACACGAATTACAATTCCTTTAGTCCTCGATGTCAACATTGGCACAAGGCCAAATTAAATGGAGCACTTACGTCTTTATACTTCTGAAGAATTTGTAAGATTGATAATTGTTAAGATTTTTTTTTCTCTCATTTTAACAAAGGATTCTCAAAAATGGTGCGATTTATTTAATGAGTGGAACAATTGGATAGTCAACTATGTAAAAAATCATTTATTCAACGAACAGAATTGTATTTTGTTTAGATTTTAGATTATACTTTTTGATTGTGTCATGAACAGTTAAAAAAATCTGTCTACATTAAATTGTGAAGAGGACGGGGAAAATAAAAGTTACTTAATTTTTTTTTTTAACTTTTCATTTTCGATAAAAAATACTAGTTTACTCACGCGGCAGATAGCAAGGTGACGATTTTAAAATCGCCATCGAGTGTAAAATCAAATTTTACTTTGAGAATTGAGATGTTTATTTTGCAATAGACATTGGAAATAAACCTCTATAGCACTTTTCAGCAGTTATCGTACGAATTGAAAAAAACTAAAAAAAGAAAAAAATGGATTAAAACTTGATTAATAATCATAAAAAAACTGCTGGCATTGGAATTTTTTTCTTTAAAACCTCCATCCACTTAAAAATATTTCAGGCTAAGTTTCTTCATTTTTTTCCACAAATCACATAGTGGGTGCTAAAAAGTTTTCAGCCTGATCAAATGACTAATAATCAGGATTTTTTTCCAACAGTTTGTCATGGTATTATTTGTCATAAAACAAAAATCGAAGTCAGACTGACGAGTTAAACACTGTGAACATTTTTCTTAAAAAAGGATGAATTTATTTATTTTAATGAGAAAAGGCATTTTCTGATATATAGCTTTTCAATACTTTGTTTAAAATCAAAACGTGCTCAGGTACTTGCAACTTGCTAATGAGTTGGAATATAAATTTACATTTTACATTACAACAACTAGAAGAAAGAAATATTTCTAATAAAATTGACTTTTTGCTAAAAATAATGAAATATCTCCATTTTTGTAAGACTAATTCACTTTTTAATATAGAATTATTTTGTTAAAGTAAAGCGCAAAACTTTTTCTAACATTTTTAAAAGTTGGTTTTTGCATTGTAAACAGTCTGTAAAAAAAAACACTAATTTCTGTGTAGTTTTGCCATCAATCACATCATATTGCATTTTTATTTTAGTTAATTGAAAAGAACCACCTTAAAAGCCAATTTTTTAGTATTTTCAGTATTGCAAGAATTTTGTCTTAATCCAAGACAATGAATATCTTCTTACATTTTTATTTTTTATTATCTTTTTGTTTCTATTATCAACCGATACCGGATTCTCAGATAGAGAGAAGGTTAAAAGAAAAAAAAGCCTTCGGTTATTATGTGTAGTGAATTTCCAAGCGTAGCTTAGATGTGACACAAGGCCGAATGTTTTGGGGCACCCAGTGAGGATCGAACTCGCTACTCAGTCGAAATTGTTCTAGCGAGACAAGCTTGCTAACCATTACACCGCCTCGAGGTGCCCTGGTTATTAATGTGTGTATGTCGAATGGGGGACTGGTACTTAGCACATAAAAATCTAGCCAAATTTTAAGTTCTAATTTTTTTAAAAATTGAAACAAGTGATTAATCTTCGACATCATTTGTATCACTTGATATAATTTACAAAGGGTCAAACTCAAATGAAATACATTTTTTTTAGTAATTGTGAAAGTAAAAGTTGCGAACGAAATTAAAACAAATAACTTTAAAAAGCAGCTTGTTAACTAAGGTTTTTTAAAAGTCAGTCCACCACAGTACTGGATTCTGGTCGTGGTATCGTACATATATTGAGGACAGGGTAACCGGGTAAATAGTGTCAATGTGATTCTTGCCTATTTTGAAGACGGAAGTAAGTGATTACCAGTCAATTCTGGCTCTAGCAGATCACACGGGAAATGTGTAATTGAGCGTTTTTAATAAATTTCCTTGAAGTCACTCTGGATTTTATTGATTTATTTTAATGAAATGCTCTAAGATAGTGTGTACAGTTTTCAAGAAGCTAAAAAAAATATGTTGTTTTGCTGCATTGTAAATATGGCAAGTAATATAATCCTTTGTTTTGTTGCCTGAAAATTTAATTTCTAATCAGAAGAAGAATGATTGTTAGCGAAGACACTCTCTGAATAAAACCTCTACAGCCTTGCGTTTTGGTCGAAATTATGGGAATCGAGACTGTAAATTGGATCGATTAACGTGATTTTTCTCTTTTTTTTTTTTTAAATTAACATTTAATTTAATGGAGTTTGTTTTATGAAGATGTAGTTTCACTTTTGATCAGTGACGTCAAATCGAACCAATTCTATTTTAGACTGTTTGCGCATGCGCTCTGACAAACCGGAAGTATATAGCCTAACCGTTGTTCAGTATAAGTTAACAACGGTTAACCAAACGGAATTAAAATAAATTGATTATTAAGAAAAAAAAGAAATTATCGTTTGTTTTTAAAAATAGACATTAATCAAAGCTTAATTTCTATACTCCTAATATAAAGTTGTTATATATTTTTTTGTGAATCGTTTGAATGTAAAGTAGTTAATCATAGATAGGACGAAAATTTCAATTCGTTACTTTTTGTTCTAGTTTCTATGTCATTTTAAAATGGATCTACTACCATCCAATTGTGATGTTCTTGATGTAAGTCGTGCACAATATTAATGATATGACTATTGTAAAACAGTCCGTCATTCTTATCTCAATAAAATAAATTAAACAAATGATGTCTTTTTTTTTTTTTTTTTACTATAACAACGTCCGCCATTTTGAAGCTGCATGTCTTGTGGAGAAAAATGAAATGTAACTCGGAGAATTCCTTTTTAGAATCAGCTTTATCTGATTTTTATTATTTCTTTTTAACATTGGGATACACGGGGTGATTCTGTTCGCTATACACTATGTATCAACAAAATGCGTGTGTACTTTCGATAATGAAAGCAAAACTAAAATTAAAAAAAAATTAAAAATATCGGGAAATTATACGATAAATTTATTGGAGCAGGGGTAAACTTGTATTTATTTTTTTTTTCAGTGATTTGTTGTTTTTTTTTAAATTTATTCAGTTGCTGTTTGTAACGAGATTTGGATGAATGAAAAATATTTTTTCCTTTTTAACTTTGTTTTTTATGCAAATTAAAAATTTCCATTAAAAAAAAAAAAATTTCATTCTTCCAAATCTCGTTACTAATAAGAACTGATTGAATAGAAACTTTAGAATTATTTCCTTTTAAAAGGAAATAGTTCTATCAGTTTTTTAAGCAATTTCTGTAGTTTATTGGGCACAATTATTAGATATTTTACATCAAATTGAAAAAAAATAAATGCAATAAGTAAAACAATTTCTAATTTGTTTTTTTTTTCTACTACAATAGGAATATAAAAAAATAAAATTATTCATTGTACTAAGTTTCATAAATAAAATTATATTCATAAACCTTACTACTGATTATATACAGTTATATTTGTAGTTTTTGTCCTCCATACTTAATTCAGTTCTATGCGTTTTTTTAAGTGTAGTGTGACAATAGAAGATTACGGTTTTTGACTTGATGACAACTTGCTGACTACCATGCATAAATAAGCATTTTCACTATGGCTTTATCAAAAAGTAAATATTATTTTTTACAAAATACAGTTAATTAATCCTTAAATTTACTAAAAACAAATATCTATGGCAAATATCAGATTTTTAAGATGAGATTTTAACATTTTCAGTAACTATTTAATATTTACAATGTTTTGACCAAGAATGTTTCACTTCTTTGTTTTTTTGTTTTTTTTTGTTTTTGTTTTTTTTTAAATGTGTGAATGTGTTTACAATCGTCTTGTATTTTATATTATCAGTTTCAAATGCATATATATTGACTTTTCCTTTTGGTTTATGTTGCAAAATGATGGCAGATTGTTTTTTTTTTTTTATTACTTGTAATTAAAAATTTATTTTTGCTTTGCAAGATATTACTGTACTTATCATGAACCAGAAATTGGCTGACTTACAAGTCATTGTTTAGTTTTTTTTTGTCTTTTTTTTTAATTACAATTTTATAACCTTGTATTTAATTTTTTTTTTTTTTTTCCCTCAAAATAACTGTCTTGATTCATTAAATTTGTAGAAAATGGCATATATGCACACGAAATGTCTAAGATGAAGTTTTAATGAAAATTCTTCCCCCAATTGAAAGGGGGTTGAATAAAAAATCAAATCACTTGAGTTTCTACCTACAGAAGCCCACCTCATTTTAATAAATTTACTAATATTTTGCAATTTTTAAAAAATTATTAATTATAAAAAAAGAAAGCAAGAAAAAATATGACTGACAAATGACTGCGGTTTAAATGTTGTCAAAAAACAATAAAGATATAGTATACAATAATATAATAAAGATATAATATACAATAAGTATATGGAATAATAATAATGTCAGATTGCAGATCCAAATGGATCAGTAACCTGATGTTTATTAGTTTGGCTCTATACTAAATTAAAACCTAATTAACAATAAAAATGCCTTATTTTTATTATAGTCATGTAAAATAATATGATCATTAAGAATTCATCTTCAAATTTGGAATAATTTGTTTCTACTTTTTTTTGTTTGTGAATATCTTTTTCTTAAGACGCTTGATTATAATTTGGCAAATAAAACTCAAAAGTTCATGCAAGGCAATATTTTGTATCATAAAGAAATCTACAAGTCCAGTTAACAAAAACAAGAAAATTAAATCATCTAAATTTAAAACTCCAAATCTCATGGTCAGCAGCAATAACTCACCTGCAAGATCCAAATTACAGAGAACCAATATTATTTGCAAATTCACATGTCCCTTAAGGAACCGTGTTCCTGATCAAACTAAATTCATAAATAATTATATTGAATATACTACAACATGCCTAACATGAAGATGGACGTTACATCTCTCTGACCGTAGCACAATTAGGTCTCATTTAAATACATAGGGAGACCTACCAAACTCCATCCACAACATACACTTTGATAATACAAATATGCCTCATGCACATGTTTTTAAAGAAAAAAAAAAAAGGCTAAAACTAATGGAAGCAGTATTAATAAAAAAAGAAAAAGCCACCACAACTATGAACATTGTCACAATGTGTTGACAGGGTTTGGAAAATAAAATATTCCTATAACTCTAGATTCATACATAAAACAGTCCATACATTCAGCTAAAAGTAAAAATAAAATCATGCTTAATAATGGCTAAAAGTACAGCTGAAAGTGCTTGGACATACAGAACACTCAGACAATTTCTACATAATTTATGTCCAGAAAAGAAGAAAATTATAAGAACACAATAAAAAAAAAAAACTTAACCACATTACCTTGTCAGTCATTTTTAATGAAACTTGTATAAAAGGGATTTCTGTCCAAATACACAATTATATATATATATATATATATATATATATATATATATATATATATATGTACTTTTAAGGTATGCTATATTTATGGGGTAAAGTGCTCAATATCAGAAATAGAGCGTATATAAATATAAAAGTGAAAATTTAAGTCAACACTCAGAGGCGACAGGCTGTTTCATGCTAGGCACAATCGTCAGGCCGTGAATGTTGGATTTTTTCCATGACTTTTATTTATTTTACTGTGGCCAACAGGAAGAAAAATATCATATGGTTCAACCCATTGTACATGAAAAACGTAAAAACAAACGTAGGTAAAATATTCTTCAAACTCCTAAATAAACACTTCCCGGAATCGAGCACTATATACAAAATTCAATAAAAACTGTAAAAATCAGCTACAGTTGCACTGAGAACATGGCACAAATAATAAAAAAGCACAACAGGAAAACTATGAACAAACCACCTGAACAAATTAAACACACGTGTAACTGTACAATAAAGAATGAATGTCCCTTAAATAGTAATTGCTTACAAAACAATGTAATATACCAATCCACAGTAAAATCACCAGATAATAAAGAAAAAGTATACATAGGAGTAACTGAAGGACCCTGGAAATAAACTATGCAAGCAAAACATCTTTGACAAATAGTAAATACGTGAACCAAGCTTTCCAAGTATATCTGGGGAATTAAAAACAAATCACGCCAAAAATATCATGGAAAATAAGAAAAAGATCATTGTCCCCCGCTAAAATAACCATTAGAACTAATAAAAATAAGCATAAATAAGCAAAATCAATTAAAAATAATTAATCCAAATAAATAAATAAATGTCCCACAACCCCACTAAAATAACAGAATAGACTACGGCAAGCAAAAAATAGCTTTATCTTCTCAGACCAAAACAAACTATTAAATAAGCGACCTAAGCAAATCCCCAGCCCCAATTTTTTTACGACGTTAATAAAACATCAAAAACTGAAAAGAATAAATACAAAATGAAAATGAAAAACAAGTAAAATAAATTAACCCAAACAAATAAGTAAATAAACAAGTCACTCCCGCAAAAATAACCACCAGAATAGATTACCCACAATGCACCACTGACCCATATATATATATATATATATATATATATATATATGAGATATAGTCGAGGAAAAATCCAACATTCATGGCATGACAATTGCATCTAGCATGAAACAGCCTCTCAGTGTTGACTTCAATGTTCACTTATATATATACCCACCCAAGTATAAGATTGGTGTAGATGGAATAAAATTCCAGTAACGAAAAATGCTATTCTTAAAAGAGTGTTCAATACAGAATAGAGCAAATATTATTTATTCAAAAATTATAACATGAATATGTGTTATAATTTTTGAATAAATTCTATATATAGCAATTTCTAAAGAATTAAAGGATTTATGTTTAATCCAACATTTTTTTTTTATTATTATTTCAAAACTGCCAACATTTTCTTTATTTATTAAGTTTTATCGAGTATGCAGACTGGTATATGTAATACACACCGTTTAGGAAAAAAAACAAAAAACTGTGTCTACTCAAACAGAGGTATTTACTAAAAGTAATGTTTGAAGTAATATATATTCAGTATATTTTATCAGCAAATGTTCTTCCAAACAAGTCATATTAAAAAGAGTAGACATTTTTATGTCTATTAAATTTTTCAATTGATTTGCATTTTATAATGAATTTAATAAACATAAAATGTATTCTTTTTAATTAGAATTGCTTGGAAGAATATTGGCTACTAAAATATACTGAAAATTATATATGCCAATAATTTTGCAATATCCTGCTCAGTTGGCTGGTGATAGTCATGGTATTAATTTTTGCTTAATTAAATAAACCAGTTAAAATATCCAAGTGAATTATTTTTTAATTTTTTGTTAACATAAACCATTTAGTCAAGTTTTGTATAAGTAAATCATTTCACATTCTTGAAATAACTTTTTTTTTTCCTTAAAGGTTGAATTATCATCAGAAGATCGCATAAAAATTCCGAAAATGGAAATGGGTAAGTGTTTATACTGGAGCTTTTTGTCACTCATTCTGAAGAAGTTCCGTCTTCGGCAAGACATTTTAATTTGGCCTAAATTGTATTCAATACTAATGAGTTCAGCTTAATTACTAGATTTGTTTCTTTTTCAAAGGATGCAAAAAAAGCTGTCAATGATTGGTTAAGTATTTGTCTGAAGAGAAGTCCACTTTAGATGTGGATGGTGGTGGTGTCATTGTGTGTTGGGATGGAAAGAAAATAGGCAACTGTAGCAACTGTATCCCACACTTTCTCTCTCCCTCTCTCAATCTTTAATATAGCCTAGGCTTTGAAATGCAGAAGTAGAGTTAAGAGGAAATATATTCTTTTTAAGCATTTGCTGACCAATTCCTTTATAAATTGATTAGGCCAGATTCATTTATTGGTGATGGGAGAAAATTGCTTTAACATTTTAATACTTTAATTAGCTTCGAGAACAAAACTTGATAAGTTCATCTCATTCTATAGTCTTAGTAAAAGATATAGGTAAAACCATTTGTGATTGGAAATTATTAGAACAAAATTATTGTTAGGCTGTTATAAGTGATTAGACTTTTTATATGTTCAACGAAAGTATAATTTGAAAAAAGAATTTGAAGTACTTAAAAAAAAACAAAATACCTAATCTGTCTTTAGTGAAATATTTTCCTGATGTTTTATTGTCTAATACAAATGAATCCATGGTCAAAACACTATTGTTAGCAGGTAAATTTCTTTGCTTCTTATGTGAGGCCACTGAATTTATTCAAATAGTATAGGGAATCACTTATCTTTATAAATAACTTTATCTTCTATCATTTCTAATATTTCCATCTTTTTCAGGCCAGTCTGCTTTTAAGAATATTTGATAGCTGTGTATTTAGAATAATCTTCACAGAAAACACATTTTCAATTATAATTTTAAAAACATTAAATTACCTTTAATAGTGCTAAGAATGTGTTCTTGTCTTGATCTGAGTTTTGACATCTAGTAGTTCATTTTTTTTCTTAACACCAAAAAAAATGAGAATTTACTTCATTTTGTTAGAAAATATTTCCTTTTAAATCAAAAGATTTTTCAGATTATTGGCAGAGAATAAATTTTTTTTTTACAGATTGATGATAAAATCATTTTTTATTATTTATAACAGACATTTTTTTTGTTTTGTTTTTGATTTGGGGAAATCCGCATTCATTTGTATATTTACAAGATTTTTTGTGTAGACATAATTCCTATCATTAGACTAAAATCAAGAATTTAAAGAAATTTCTAAATCTTCCAGGCACTTTTGATGAAAAATGAATTGATATAAATGGTCAAAACTTGTATAAAAATTAATTTTATCGTTACCATATTTGTGACATTAGTAAGAAACACGAGAGAAAATATATAAAACTTATTTACATTCAGTCTATAGAACCAGGTATTTGTTTGAAAAATTATAACTATAAAAAAAAAAAAAAAACTAGTGTAATAATTTGCATAAGAAAAACACAGATTTTACAAATTTGTTAATTATCAGATTTCAATCAAATTCTTGGTATTTTATTCATTTATTAATTAATATATTTGTTAAAAAAGTAGTTTGTAAGAAAAGTTAATAGAAATAAATTTTTAAGTCAATTTAATGAAATATCAATAAAATATCTTTTGGACATTAAAAGTATTTTAAATTCTAAATCCTGGAGAGATTAAATTGGTTGAAATGTTATTTGAAACTTTTATTGGAGATCGAGGAAATGATGTGTCCCAAATTTGAAAAATTGATGTTTTAATATTAATTCATTATTTTTTTGCTTAGTTACTTTTGAAATGTTATTAATTAAAACTGTGTTTTAATAATTGAAAAATGTAAAGATAACAATTAATTGGAGATTTTTTTTGTGCAGAAATTCTGTAATTAGCAGATATGGAAGATCATTAAAAATTAATAGTTATAACTTTGGCTGTCCTCACTTTTTAGCATGTAAGCTTCTACACATAACAGGTTTTGGCATTTCTTGTCACTCATACTTTAACTGTACCATGAAGGGACTCTCATAAATCTGAGATGACTTTCATCAACCATTGTGTAATTGAAGTAATTTTGGATTATAAAAAAGATGCTTTAAGACCTTCCTTATGTATGCAAAAGGTTATTTTAATAAATAACTTTGTGCTGTTTTCTTACAATTAAAAGCAAAATTATAACTTCAAAAATATTTTAATTATTAAAATACATTTTAAATAAAAAAAGGTATCTAAGTAAGTATCTAGTTAAACATTTAAAAAATTCTGAAATTATACTTTTCCAAATTTTGCAAAAAATAAAGTGTATAAAAATTGAAATGTTTAAAGTATTTTTAAAAAACAGTCTATTCATTATTTGTTTCCTAAAATTAGTTTAAATTTCTAGTGCTAGAATAAAACCAGCTTAATACTAAATTAGATGCAAGTCCTTAAATAAGAGACTCTTAAGGCATTATTCAGACATATTACATCAGAATTATGAAACTGTTGATGTTCTTATCTAGTGTAGTATCAAAGGTTGTTAATACAAATTTTTCATGTTCCCTTGTAAGCAGAATGTGAATATGGGCTGATTATTTAGATTTAGGCTTTAAAAACGCCAGTTTAATAAATATTTACAGCATGTTTTTTCTCTAGTCTCTATTTTTAGTTCAAAAACAAAAATGTATTGACATGCATCATTTTATTCTTGAGATAAATTATTAACAAAGACAAAAAGTGTGCTCAGTTTATTTATTTATTTCAATGGAAAACTTACCAATCTGTCTTCATTAATTCATTAAAAGTTAATACATTTCATTTGTATTTAACTCCATTTTGTAAAGCTTGTCTTAATATTAATCTAACAGCTTTTTTTATTTGCTAAATAAGAGCATTTTTCATCAATTGATATTTTAAAAAATGCTATGGAAAGTATATTCTTGATTATTCATTTAGTTGTAAATCTAGAGGCTACTAATTTGTACCTTTCTTGGCTGGCTAACAAAATGTTTTTAAAACATCATCTATAATGTGGTTGGTTATATTTTCTCAAACAAAAATATTAATGTAAAGAAAAAAACACTATATTTGTTAGGAATGTCTAACATGAGGAGATTGATAAGTTTTAAAATCGTTCCTTTTTGTATAAACAATTTCTGTTGTGTAATGAAACTTTACAATTGCTTGTGAGGTGTTACATTTGCACATTTCTCATTAGCTGAAATAATAAACAGTGCTGCACTGTATCTGAATATTTGCAAATGATCTTAATTTTATTTTCGCAAAATTATCTAAAAAATTTTCTAAGTTTTATCTAACACAAGAACAACATATTTTGTGGTTTGGTTGTAAATTTGTTTTATTCATTGAAATCATTTTAAAATTTGCAATTTCTTATTGGTATAGTTTAATTTATTTTAATACGATTTTGAATACCTTTGTAACATCGTCTTAAGAAATGTTCAGTCTAGTTTTAATTGAGCAGAATTTGGGCTTTGTTTCCCTTATCCATTTTTATCTTCTTCCCTGTTCAGCCCCGCCCCAGAAAAGTGGGATGCAGGTGTTATTTTAGCTTATTTTCTTCTTGATCCTCCCTCCTCCTCCTCAAATTGTTGAAACCAAGCACTTGTTCTTGGCAAGTAAGTAATCATCTAGTGTCGCTGCATTCTTACACCCAGCAGCAAGCACATGACTATACATATTGCAAGTTCAATAATAAATGCATTAAGAGCAGAAAGCAAAACTGCCATAAGCTTGTTAATAAATGATGCATTTATCATAATCAAATAGTGTTTGGCTTTTGTGATATTTTTCAGGTGATGAGTTGCTGGCATCTGGTTTTTGAGTAGGTCCTCTTCATCTCTTTCCCTTCAAACCAATAAAGTACCAGCTTCTCATATCTATCTCTTTCTTTTTTTCTCTCTGTATTTGCAGCACTGAAAACACAAGGTCTCAAGGAGACCCAAACCTTGTACCTCAGTCTCAGACCCCAGTTGCTGAAGTAAGAGGAATGATTCAGCCGAAGCATCTCGCTTTTGCAGCATTATTTCAAATCTTTACTATCAGGGTGTATTTTTACCTTGACAAAATTTCAATTTAAGTGGATTAGGTTAATGCAAAATCAAGTTTGTTATATCAACTACTTCCCCATTAGAATGGCTAAGGAAAACAATGTTTCAGCATATATATTTTTTTTTGTCTTAGAAATAAGAGTAAGCAGCACTGCAGTCAGGCATTCCTAATCTAGCCATTGATTTTTTCCCTGTATAGAAATATCTACTCTGTCTGCTCTGTAAGTCTCAAACAATCTTAAAACTTTAGGTAATGTTGAATGTGAGTTGATGTTTTTTTTTTTTTTTTTTTTTTTTTTAGTACTCATTAATATTTTAGTTTTAAATATATGCTTTCAAATTCATCCTCTTGGTAATGAAATTTTTCTATGACTAATAGATTTTAGAAAGTTAAATTATTTTGAAATCCCTAAAAACGTCCCTTTATCTAAAAATGAAAGCCATTTATGTGTTACATAATTTTGTGTTTGAGTTACCTTCTGCTCTGCTAGATTACTTGTGGCTGACCAACAGTGAATTCTGTTATCAATTTTTAAACCAATACAACTCTTAGCATTTTATTAAAAAAAATAATAAAAAATTTACATATCAGTTATTTTAGCATTTATTGTTTTGGGTTGATTTAACAAACTTGATGCTGTCACTTGAGATCATACTACAATGGTTTATTGCAAAGACCAGCTAAGTTTGCATGTCAACTCCAAATCTCAGTTTGTCTTGTATGTTTTTGCTGCAGATGATTTTTATAGGGAATATCAACTCTACACAGCTGAAATTTCTAAGAAAAAAAAAAGAGGATTTATTTTAGATGATTCTTTCATTTTGTGTTATTTTCTCTTATCAGTGCTAGATCTTGGTGTCTTTTCTTGGTCCAATTTGCTTCTGTTGTGTGTATTCCAAATTCATTTCTTTAAATGTTTTCAACCCACTAAAATAGAGAAATAAAATTCCTCTATGAGAAGAGGTTTTCTGCCTAAATCCACACAATGGTGGGTTTTCTAGAAGCAGATCAAAGATGTTATTTTGATTCCATTCTCCTATTAAAAATATAGCAAATATCTTTTCTTATTTACACTTATTATCTTTTTAGGTTTATCTAATTGTATATTCCTTTTCCATTTTAGTCAGTTCTCTGAGCTGAAAGCCAGACAAAACTAGTGTGAACCAGTGGGGATGTGACTGCTTTCAGAAAATTTCAAATTCTATCGATCATAATTCATTGGTTTGAAATTGCTAAAAAACAACTTTGTCTTTTATTATTTTACAAAACAATTTTTAATGGATGTTTCTAAATAAGTTAGTTTTATTCGAATCTTGATATCCTGTTTTCCGGATGTTAGGTGTTTCTTTACTTTTTAGTTATTTCTGCTGATAGCCTCTTTTTTTTTTTTTTTTTTAAAACTTGATTATAATGAAGGTTGCTCAATGTGGTAAGGCTAAATATTGGAGGTAGAGTGTAAAGTAGCTGCTATAGGAAATCAATATTGATGTTTTTTTGTTTTTTTTTCTTCAGTTTTTGAAGAAATGAGTTGAATTACTACCTTCCAAAATATTTTGTCCTCTACAGAATCATGTGTTTACTTCCTTGTGTTTTCAAAAGATTCATTTCAAGAACTGTTATGTGCTTTTCATTCTGTCAAATAATTAAAAAGAAAAAATCAAATTAAAATTTTTTTTTTTTTGTTTTTCTGTTGAAGAAATATTAAAATGAAAATCTAACAAATAGTCAAAAAGGAAACTTGGTTGCAACTAAAAACACATGCTATATAAAATTGTTTCTTTTAAAAATAGTATTTTCTTTTTGAAGTGTGTGTCTGTGTGTGTGCATATATGTGCATTTCTATATTATTTCCATGTGCTTCTGTTATTTGCTGTATAACACATTTAATGCTGGGAACATTTTTCTGATGTTATTGTTTCTTCTCACTTTGCTGACTACTCAAGTTTCAGTAATGATTATATTTTGTTTGTATATATCAGGTTTATCTGACAGACTCTGCTAGCTGCCACGGCCCCTCTGATATGTTCTCTTCCACCAGGAAATGGGAAATCCATATGCAACATTTGAATGCCTCTTTTTTTTTTTTTTTTTTTTTTTTTTCTTTTTTTTTTTTCTCTCTTTTTTCTCTTTCTCTTTTTCAGTGAAATGAAACCTAAAATGTAATGAATAGAAATGTAAAAAGTTCTGACGAGCAAACGCCTGCCATTGTGACTTTGCTAGTTTCATTCTTTGTGATTTAGGAATCTTCTCCAATTTCTGGGCAAAATTTAACTTTTTTTTTTTTTTTTTTTTTTTAAATCTAGTATCAGTTTAATTTTAATTAGTAATCTAATAAATTTTTATTAATATTATCAGAATTAAACTAAATTATTATGTAAATAAATGGTTGGATTTTGTTAGTGTATAATTAATTTCTAACATTGATAAATGAACAGTATTTTAAATTTCAAATTTGTTTTCAATTAATTATCTTAGAATAATTCAAGTCAGTTAATTGCTAAATCACTTTCTATATTTTTATTTACTGAAGGTGGGACTATGCTTCTATATTTTCATTTATTTATGGCAAAAATATTAAATCCTTCCATTATTAAATGTTTATATTTAAATTTCTAACTTGGTAATCATTTTAACATCAGTTGTCAAAATAAAATTTATACTTTTAATGAATTTTTTTTTTTTTAATTCTTATTAAAATTTAATTTTTTCCTACACATTTTTTCAGTGTTTTAATGTCATATTCTGGAAATGTCTTGGCAGGAATATTTTTCTCTAGTTTTCCTAAAAAAAAATTCATAGATTTCCTAAGAAATCTTGAACTTTTTTTTAATATTAACTCAATTTTTCATACTTTTAAAAATATTGTAGATGAATTTCCTAATCTTTAGTGACACAGTCACTTTTGCTGTGAAATTCTCTGCTTGGTTTTATATTCTTTGGTCTCAACTTAAACATTTGAAATCCTATTTCTGCCTTTCTAATTGAAATTTTTTAGTTTTTGTAGAAATTTCTGTTCAGGATCCTTTGTTTCAGGATGCTATAAGCATTTGAAAGGATAAAAATCTGCTTTTGCCTCTCTAAAGTTTGCTTCAATTGTAAACACAGCCATGACTATAATTCTGCATGTCTAAGTATCTATTATTAATAATAGAAAATCTTGAACAACTTGTCTCTCCTTCATGTTCTGCTAATTCTTTTCACTTAGAATTTTTCTTGCCAGGGTGAAAAGATTGAACTTTAACATTTTTTGCACTTTGGATTCTTCTCTGCTGGTTCTGGTTCAATTTGCCTTATAAACACGGGTGGCTTTTCCTTCTTTGGCTAAACCTAGCAATTGGTGTAATGAGAATTTTATTACTTATTCTTCAAAATTTTGGTTGTGAGTTGGGTCATCTCTATTTATAATGGTAGTTAAAATGTCCTGAATATTTGAATTCACTTCTGAGTAAAATTCTGTGAAGAAAATGTTAGGAGTTGTATTTTCTGGAATAAGATTATAAGGAAGAAACCTAAATGAAATTACAAAAATGAACTTTTTAATTGATGGTTTTAATTACAAGATCCATTATTGGATCTTTGTTAGTTAAATAATCTTTAAATTATTGGATTACTTATTTTTTATTAAGTTGACACCAACTTATTGTGCCAAGTTGAATTGTTTGTTGAGTTGATTTTTTGTTAATGTCTGTGACTCTGCCATCTTTCATAACTCCTCCTCACCAATTCCCAAAATGTTGCTTTCTATGCCATTTATGTGATCAGCTAATTTTTCCTATCATCAATGCTTCACCCCCCCCCCAAATCTATCCACAATATGTCTATTCTACTCTTGACTATTACTCTCTAAATAACTAGTTCTTTACAGATATTCACTTTAGTTAGTCTCTTTTATCACTGTTGTTATTGTTGTTGTTTATAATTCATTTCTACACTTTAAGAACTACAAGGTTTTTATATATATATATATATATATATATTATAAATAAAGCACCTTCGTTATTTGTTGTGTTGTTCCTTCTTTTTGATTTATGTAAAATCTCTCACATCCATCATTACTACATTATCTCAGGGTTGTTCTGCTTCTTGCAGCTCAAACCTTATTTTTTTTATCTTTCAGGATTTATATAAAAATCTGATAACCTGCAGAATATTTCTCACATTTTCCCAAGTGCATTTTTAATTATTAATTTGTGACAAAAAGAAAAATTCACTTTTGTTGGCTTCACAATGTCAGTGATCACAACTTGAAACTTGGGATGTTTATATTCAGGCTGAAAGGACTAAAGTGTCAGTGAAATATTTTTGTTTTTCTTGAGTCAAATGAACTTTGAAAGAATTCTTTTGGTTATCAAAAATGTTGTGTAATTTTTAAATAATCTTCTACTTCAGTTGAAACTAGGATCATTTTAAAGCTGACACCTGCTAAATTGCTTTCTTTTGATAATCAACTTGATTGACATATGATCCACATATTAAGATATAAACTAGTAGCATGCTCATATTTTTTTAATCTTTTATATCTCAGCTATTTGATGACAACT
The DNA here is from genome assembly GCA_963932145.1 of Acanthosepion lycidas. Taxonomy (NCBI): domain Eukaryota; kingdom Metazoa; phylum Mollusca; class Cephalopoda; order Sepiida; family Sepiidae; genus Acanthosepion; species Acanthosepion lycidas. The sequence goes on from OZ010577.1 coordinate 4,622,156, forward strand.
TGTTTCTAATCACTTCATCTGGATAGATTTACCAATTTTTTTACCATCAGTTACTTATGAGGGAGGTGCTGAAAAGTTCTCAGTCTGCTCAAGAAACCTTTCCAAAAGTTCAGATTTTGAGAAGTAGGTCAGTCCAAGACCTTTTCAGAACCCTACTCATGTGTTCACAAATTCAGAATTTTTATGGCATCATACAAACAATGATTACCAAATAAATTAGCTCAAGTTCAACTCAGATGCTTGATCAAAGTTCATTGAAGGTTTAAACATTATAGATATTTTCTTATATATATATATATATATATAAAAACTGTTAAATTAAAATTCAGGCATTATAGTGAATAACTGAAATGCTTGTAATTTTCTTGTAGGCATCTTTGGTTTCTACTCAATGAGATGATTCTTATTCACTGGACTCTGTTTATCATCTCAGTTGTAACTTGCTTGGTGTAAACACTTGTATGATTCCACTCAGCCTCTACATTTTTTCTAATATGTTATAGTTTTACTATTTTTATTTTTTATTTTTTTATTTTTCAATCATTTTGAAATCAGTCTGTTGTAGCATTTCAATCAGTTTGTATTCATCATAATCTTATTTTTGTTTTATTTTTTTCCTTTTTATCAGAAAATTAAATTTTGAGAGAGAAAGAGGTTCCTTGTTTTATCCGAGACCAAAGAGAAAAGACAGAAACAATGCTATTCTACAATAATTGGTATCACTCCTGGACATTGTGTTGTGGCTTTAGTCCTTAAATCATTTCCATCTCCAGCCCACATGGATGAAATGGATATGGACCCTGGTTGACTTGGAATCGGCTCCTTCTTGCTGATCCCTATCATTATTTTACCTGGCCATAGATTCTTTCTTTGCAACTCCACTAGTGTTAAAATAATCATTTTTTTTTTTCCTTTAGCCAATTTTCACTAGCCTAAGAAAAAGAAACGTAACCAAAGGCTTTTATTCCTTTATTTATTTATTTTTATATATATATATACACACACACACACACACACACACGTTGGTAAGTTTCTATGAGAATTCTAAGAAAACAAAATATGTTCACTTGTATACAATAAGTATGTTTATTTTCCCTAATTTAGAAACAAAATATTTGGGATTTTTGCAAGAATGCCACAGTAGGCATGAGATATAAAAAAAAATGTGGAACATATATTAATAAATTCTTGGCTCTAGCAATCCAAGCCATCATCTGACCCTTTATGTTGGATGTCCAGCTGAAATCTTGAAAGATGTGATGCACTATTTGTTAATTAGCTGTTTGCAATCTATATGTGCTCATATAAGATATTCTAGAAACTTCTTTTTGATTTAAATCCTATTCCTTTCCTTTGCAGATAAATCTTGTAGCTCCTTTTGACTAAGGTAGCTAATAGGGGGTTCATTGTTATAGAAAACACTTTTTTTTTATGCGCCCCCTCCAGCAACATTACTCAACACAATTCTTTGGGCCACATTTATACAATATTGGCTTGAAAAATGTCTTCATTTAAAATTTTTCAGAAAATTACTTTTTTAAAATGGAAGTAGAAAAAATAATTCTTTTCCACTATCTTATTAACTCGGCAGTTATTAGGCTGGAATGTACAAACAAATGGGAAATGTAAAAGATATAAGAAAGAGGGTACCAGCAACACACACATAACAGAATTATAAGGACGTTTAAAGAGTAGCTTCAGCATTTTAAATTTTCTATCTTTTCAGTGTGATAAATATGGCATCCATTCTTCAAAGACAATTTTAGATGTGCAAAACAAAAATTGAAACATGGAATATATCCACACACAAGTAGGTGCTGAAAAGTTCTTGGCTCTGCCAAAAATCAGATGTTTGGCTGTTTGGTCAGATTTTGGGATTGAAATCTTTTCTGCATCCCTTCATAATCATAGTAATCTGCAGTTTCTGAGGATCTAAAATTTTCGTTTTACTTTTCTTTTTTATAAGTATTTTCAATTTTTTTGAGATCAACAATTTATTTTCACTACCTAGTAGTAATAGTAGTCAAAGTATCTTTGTGATTGAGAAATTTTCAGCATCCACCCTCACGTGTGTGTGATTGAATATGTAGAAATGATTCTCATAATGACCATAGATAATGAAGCTGTTGAGGAAAGACTTTAATTCAAAGACTTTGTATCTAACCAACTATATATTTGTCTTTATATCTATGTTTTTTAATATGTTAATAATATGAGATTTTTTTTAAAAATCAGGAAATAATTTTACAGAGTAGTTTGATTAAAATTCTGGCTAGTGTGTTGGCTAATTTATGGGATGCTCTACCTATTCCTGATATAATGTTTATGTACTTTTGGTAATCCGTAAAGTGTGGGTATTTTGGGATGATGTTCTAGTAGTTAGGTAGCACCCCATATAAACTAGCCAAAATTTTAACTGCCATTACTCGGTACAATTCCTCACATGTAAAAAAAAAAAAAAAAAAAAAAAAAAATGTTCCTATAAACAAATCCTTGAATTTACTCAGTGACTTTAATATTTTAAGTTTATTGGGATTAAATATATTTCAGCTTCATTAATAACTAGCTTAGAAGCCACCTTTCATGCAGGCTTTAGGAAGAAAGATAATGCCAAATTAAGTTGTCAAATAAAAGATAAAGAGTTATTTTTTAAACCTTTCACTCTGTTCAGTATTTAAATTTAACCTTAAATGAGTTTTCTTTAATTTTTAATCGCATGTAACTACAATAGTTACTACCTGTTATTTTGGGTTCCTTATTATTTGCCGAGATAAAAATATGAACAGATGGACATACATACACTTCGCTTTATTTATATAGAAGATATAAATTTTCAAATGTCATTATTAATCTATTAGCAGCATAATTTAATTTTTTTTTTTTTTTTTTTTTTTTTTTATGAAAATATTTCCAAGTATAAATTTTTTTTTTTATTTTTTTTTTTTTACACAAATACATTAAAAAAAAAAAAATTTTTTTTCTTCCTATTTCACTTAAGTCCAAGTATTGCCAGACTTTCTTTTGACAGTTGTCACTGTTAAATATTTTGGCTGTCCAGAAGAACCTGCGTTTATTCTCTTTATGTTGTTCTTAAATGCTATTTTTCTCTCTTTTTTTGTGTTTTTATATATCAGTAAGAAGTTCAATATTGCTCGTGCCACCCTTACGGCCAGCTGTTTTATGGGGCTTTTGGTGTGACTACAGTGCCCAAAGTTAGGGCCATACAGGAGGCAATCAGTCGATCGGTGCTTGTGATGTGGTAATCCTTGTTTCACATGAATATATTGTAAAAAAAACAAAAAAAAAAATTTTTTTTTTTTTTAATACTGACAGCCTATCTCTACTGGTGCACATCATTCATATTGTTAGTGTAGGACTCTGTTAGTAATGAAAGAAAAACAATGTCTTTTTTTAAAAAAAAAAAATCTATCCAGATATAATTGTTCTAAACCTAATGTTCCTTTCCTGCAACATATCCCTGTGTTAATGGCAATGTTTGCGCCTCAGATGATAGAAATAACCATGATTCCATTTTGCCCTGTGCCATTTTTTCCCCTTTCCATTCCTGACTCTTTTTATCTCTTGGTTCTATTTGTTTGTCTCTTTGTTGGCTGTTTATTTGACTGTTCTTTTGGTTCTGTGACAGATCTAACTGAGGAGATGCAGGCTCCCCAGGCTGAGCAGGTAGGCCCACTTGTTGAAGGACCTGGTGCCAAGAGAGACCAACGACCATTTTTGTTGCCTAAACTGACCACCTCTCAGCAGGAAGCCATTCAGAAGGCCAAGAAGTATGCCATGGAACAAAGCATCAAGAGTGTGTTGGTGCGTCAAACCATTGCCCATCAACAACAGGTGAGCTATAAACAATTGGTTTTTCACAAATACACTGACAAAACAATATTCTAAATCTCAAAAACTGGCTTAAAATTCAATTTTTAAATGCTTACAGATAAGAAACTTTGTAGATTTTCTAAGCCCAGCAGCATGATTACCGAAGCACTGTATTGCTCAAATCTGTCTTTATACTCTTATTCATTTCTCTTTGAATTGACTGTATTATTTATTGCCAGAATTTGGGACTCCTTGGTATTATCCTACAAATGACTCTTTTCACATTTTAAACAAGTTTCTAAAATTGCTTACATTTTTTGTACAAAATAAAATATATTTAAGCTTGATATTGTATTCTGATACCAAATAATGTTTGTCCAAAGAGTATTTATCATGGCCATTTCTATTATCTTCACAGTGTTACAGAAATTGGTGCTGATGATTTGCAAACAGGTTTCATCAGTATTCAGCATTCTGTTTACTTACATGATTCTTTTTACCTCATTACTTTTTGTCTTAATTCAAACCTACTTGTGCTTATTAGAATCTCTGAGAAGTCATTGTGTTTTTTATTTTCCAGTTCTATGTAGTTTGTCATTTTTTGGAAAACCTAATGAATATTTATCATTTATTTTCTGTTTACAGTTTGGATTTCTCAAAATCTACAAATGTATTTCACTGATGAACCCTTTATATATATTCTTTGTCTTTTGGCAGTTAAAGGAGTGTCTGAGCAGTATAATTTTATTCGTTATTTATAATTGTAGCTTAGGCTGATTTGTAAAATGAAGATACTGCCTTTGTGATACAATAGGTCCCTCTTTGAGGATGCACAAAGTAAAGTGGGCATTAAATGATTTTATCTTGACCTGATTTTACAACCACCAACAGTAATATCAAGATATGAGGACTTCAAAGTACTGACAAATAGAGAGAAATGAAATGAAGCAAATAAGTGAAAACTTTCTGGATCAAGTGTCACTTGGCTGGAAGGTAGGGAGTTCTGGTTGTAGGCCTGTATAGTTAGGCCACATCAGAATTGTCAGTTCTGAGCTGCTCATTGGCAGGCAGTGAGCTACTCACAATTGGGGGGGAAAAGAAGTATCCCAATGTCTTGTAGAGTTGGATAGATTTGTACAGGGTGTGATGAATAAATTGTCGCTATTTTGTATTTTTAATTTTGTGCTGGCACGTTGTTTATTTTTGATTTTGTCTACTGCACAGTATAATAGGGTCAGTTGGGCACCATCTGTAAGTAAAAGTGCACCATTCACTCTGCCAGAAATTTGGAAACTGCATGCTGTACTGCTTGGCATTCACACCAGAAGCTCCAATACAAACATTTAGGAGTGTTTGGGTGTTAATCTGAGGACAGTGCAGAGGATTTGGAAAGAGTTGGATGAATCTAATGGTGATTACAAAGGTATGGCAATTTGGAAAATCTCACTGTGGTCATTTTCATAAGAAAAGAACTCCTGAATTTGTTGGTGAGGGCCTCAGATTCTACATCAAGTGCCTTGAGGAAGTAGCGCTGCCCTGTGTCAAGAGGGTGTCTGCTGGAAGAGCTTATGTCTGGCAACAGAACTCTACACCATGCCACACAAACTGGAGAGCCCAGTCATGGCTATCGGACAACTTATGTGACTTCATCACCCCTTGCATTTGGCCACCTAACTCCCCAGACTACAACCCCCTTTACTATCATGTGTAGTGTGCAATTGAGTGAAGGACCAACAAAACTCATAGCACCAAAGATGAACTGAAGGCAAGAATTATGGCAGCATTCACCAACTTAAACAAAGAGTTGCAGGAGATTCCGAAGTCATCTGGAGGCAGTTGTTGAAGCCAATAGTGATTTTATTGAACAAATTTACTCTTTTTTTACTAGTATTTTTCTATATTTTTGTATAATTTTGGTAAATATATATGTTAAAATGAGATGTCAGTGTTATCTTCTTTTTTTTTTTTTTTTTTTTTTTTTTTGTGTAATTTAGATGACCATTTATCTATCGCGCCCTGTAGGAGAGAGCAGCCTGATAAGAAAAATGTAGAGTCAAGGTTCTTGTTGGCTTATACAAACCATGTTGCAAGAAAAGATAATAAATTAAAACTGTTTTCTGAAAATTAAATTTTTTATTCTATTTTATTAGAAAATGGTTAATTTTTCATTTTTCAAACAGTATTTATAAACTTTTCTTTCTGAATAGCACTGATGGCTCAGTGCATTATCATATTGAAATAACCCATGAATGTGTGTAAATGATCACAAAGGAAATGCAAAATAGTGGTCACTAATCTGACTCAGCATGAACACGTATCACACTATTATGCATGCATGTTGACAACTTGAGTTCAATAACCTCATGGGGTTGGGGCTCTATCCACATTCAAACCATGATTCATTGGACCATGCCAAGTGTTGCCAGTCCTCTTGGGTCTAATTAGTAAAGTAATGAATCAAGGTGAGGCACTGAATCTAGTATTGTGGTGTTAATAAGTGCACTCTGGGTTTTCTGCTTGATGCTTCTGGTCATGATTAGTAAGGACTCATGATCGGCCACTGAGCTGTTCCTGGTGAAGAAATGACAACATGTTGAGGGATGTCTAATATCCTCACAATTTCAGAAATAAAATTTCTCTACTTGACACTCACTATCATATCCTGTTTGCATTCTAATAATTTATGTTGCTTTTGTCATGAACAGCCTAATTTAGTGTTCACACTGACTCATTGGTTGTCCAAGAAGAGCTGATATAGCTCTGTGCATTTTCATAAAGTCAACATTTGGTGGCACCACTTACCATTATCTTTACATACTCCCATTTCATGTCTTTTAGCATGTTACTGGACTAATTTTTCCATGTTTTTAAACCCTTAACTATTCTGATTTTTTATTTTATGAAAACTCTCTTTTATCTTAAAAATGTTTTCATTTTATTACAGCAAATGGCTAACTTCCAAAATACAATTCAGAGACAACAGGCTTTAGCTCTTATGTGCAGGTAACAATGTTTTTTAATTGTCTGTGTTTGGTAGTTTCTATAAAACTATTTGTATAAGCCTATTTTCTATAAGAATTTTAGAATTGACAGTTGTAAGGTATTAGTTTTGCTTGAATTTTCTTTTTAGATTTTGCTTTTTCAGAATGTGAAGGTATATTACATAGACAAAAGATAACTTTGTACAAGTTTTTAAAAAATAATTTTGTCATAATTTTAGTGTTTTAAAAATAGTGAATAAAGTTATTGAAAATTTCATTATTACTCAGTTTATTCATATTTGTTTTTCTTTTAGGATTTACGTTGGCAGTATCAACTTTGAAATCAAAGAGGATACTATCAAACAAGCATTTTTGCCATTTGGACCCATCAAGAGCGTAAACCTGTCGTGGGACCCTGTTACCAATAAGCACAAAGGTTTTGCATTTATTGAGTATGAAGTTCCAGAGGCTGCTCAGTTGGCATTAGAGCAGATGAATGGAGTGATGATTGGAGGACGGAACATCAAAGTAAGTTGCTATCATTTTTTCTTTAAAGTCTGATTTTACAAAAATTGCTTGATGTGTTCTTTCCAAAAATCTTGGTAAGCATTCCTGTTTAATTTTTCCTAGCTCTTCTTTCACTGCAGCAATACTTGTATATTTTCTCTTTCTGGTATTTATTTTTTAATAAACCAACTTTGATAATCCCATTTTTAGTAAATAACATTTCAACATCAGTTATTACTTTGTAGTTATGAAATCTTTTATTGCACAGTCAAAAATTACTCCGTGAACATGAAAGATTTACTACATTTGTATCTAATAAAATGTCAGATTCTTTGTTGCAATTTGCTTTTGGTTAACCGTTTATTTTCGCATTCAGAAATTGAAGTTCAAATTTGAGAGATTGTGCTATTAAAAAATGTTTCCTGGAAAAATTACTTTAGTCTTTTTATATGATAATTGTTTTTTACCTTTTTTTTAAAGTCCACATGGCCTCATTCCTCATTTAACCGAAACTTGGCAGATCTTAGGCTAAGAAACTTTTTCCATGGAATCAGACATGACATCAAATGCTACAAATTCTCTTATTGATAAAATTAGTTTAATTTGAGTTTTTTTTATTTCCTGTATATTGAGGCATCAATTATTTGTAGGTGGGCCGACCCAGCAACATGCCCCAGGCACAGCCCATCATTGAGCAACTGGCTCAAGAAGCCAAGAACTTTAATCGTATTTATATTGCATCCATTCATCAGGATCTCACAGAAATGGATATTCAGAGGTAAGTCCAACACCACTAGTTAAAAAATTATCAATTAATAAAATAATATAGGAGTCACGGTGAAGAAATGGATAATGGCTCAGATTGAGGAATTGGAGAGCCAAGTTCGAATTCCAGAGCCAAGGTCGAATTCCAGTCAAATCTATTACATTCAATTACGTGCTAATACCCTTGGGAAAGGTATGAATCTTCTTCTCCCTCCAACTATGGGTAAATAGCCTTGGATGGCAACCTACTGTGGAGAAAAATCTGCATTGTCAGTCATGTATTGAAACATACATGATCACCTAAGTGTGTATCACGCATGGCATATAACTGACTGAATATTGAAAAGGGAAGTGGAGATCTTTTCCATCATGTTTAAATGATTTTTAGTGTTTTGTATACTGAGCAATAATTTATGGCAGCTGGTCAATTTAGTTCTTTCTGAAAGTGACTTGAAAGATTTTTGAAGAGATTCTCAGCTATTTCCAGTTTGAAATCTTGCTTGCCTTGGTGAGAGAATAATTGATATCATGCATTAGCTTTCTTCTTTTGAATACCTGCAAAACCAGTGATTGTCTTCTCTTTGCAATTTTTGTTTATGTTTATAGCTTCACTTATTGTTGACAATTGTTAACTGAACACCTATTTACAGTCAATATGAATTTAAAAAAAATTCTTTTCTATATTATCATAATGATTTTATGTTAAATCCTTAGTTATAATCTTGGATGTTTTTATACTAAATTGAAAAGAAGACTTGTTTCTAGCTAGACTTTTGACTCAGATGATTTTGGATTAAAAATCTAACTTTATTCTTTTAAGATTCATTTTACCAAATATTTGCTAATAGACTGTAGACCATTTCTATGAAGTCATCATTTTTAATTTATTATTAGATTTCTACATTTAAGCTCTTTGATTTATTTTCAGTGTCTTTGAAGCATTTGGTAAAATTGTGACCTGCAAATTATCCCAAGACCCAGCCAAACCTGGGAAACATAAGTATGTCCTTTTTTTTTTTTTTTTTTTTTTCCCTTGTTTTTGAATCTGTTTTTAATCTGTAAGAAAAGGAAGAGAGTGGATGACTAGAACTATAAATGCTTACCATGCTTTTTTTCATTTCTGGAAAAACCCCAATTATGCATTTAATTCTGTTCAAGTATGCTTAATTTTCCTCTGCAAATTCCTCTATAGTGGAACTGTTTAAAATGATAGAAGATGGGGCTTTAAAGGATTAATATTTTAAATTCAAATCTCCTTGCATTTGAAAAATAAAAAGCTGAATTTTTTACAGCTGTATGAATATTTTTACTTCACTATATGATAATATCTTATTTTACAGAAGTTATGGCTTTATTGAATACGAGACTCCACAAGCTTCTGAAGATGCTGTTTCCTCGATGAACCTGTTTGATTTGGGTGGGCAGTACCTGCGTGTTGGCAAGGTGATGATAAATATCTGTTATTTTGAAACTTAAATTTTAAACATTTCCTGTTATTACACGATATCATGCATAGCAACAGTAACTCAGTCTTTCACTCTTAATTTTTTAAATTTAAAAAAAATAAATAAAAACTAATTCAAGAAAATGAGATAAAAATTTAAAATTGGAAATCTCTAAAAGTGAATTTATGCTTCTTGTTGTTTAGGCCGTGACACCACCAAATGCTCTGCAGCCTCCTTCCGGCCCCAGTAGCATGCCCACAGCAGCGGCTGTTGCAGCAGCTGCAGTCACCGCCAAAATCACTGCAATGGATGCTCAGCAACAGGCAGTTGGAGTAATGGGTGCAAGTTTGGTGAGTAAAACAAATTTATTTTTGTCAAATTCAAATGAAGAAGAAAGGAGATTCCCCACTCCCTGCAAATCACTAACTTGAACTGGATTTGTAACTGTTTTCCTTATTGGTAAAAGTTCTGTACTTTTTTTTTTTTTTTTTTTTCCTGTCAAAGGCAAAGAGTAATAAATTCTTCTGTTATCCAAGTTCTGATCAAATAAAAGTTGTTTTGAATTCTGGTAACTAATAGTTTAATTTTCTTAACTTTGACATGAATCTTTCAGAGGCTAGTGAAATATTTTGTTTTAATTATTGAAATCAGTTTAGTCTTCGTTAAGTTTTTATGTAGCAAAATAGTCTACTAGATAAATCAATGATTGAAAGGAAACAAATGATGCTAAATGTTTTTACCAAATTTTATCAGTTTTCATGTAAGACTTTTTTTTTTTTTTTTTTTGCAGGCTCCTCCTGGTTTAGCAATGCCAACTGCTCTTGGTGCTAATAATGTTGGCACTCCAGTTTCTGCTGCGGCTACAGCTTCTCCCATGATAGGTTCAGCCAGCCCAACTATGGGATCTGCTGGTGTTGTCAATCCGGCCGCAGCTGCTGCCGCTGCCGCCGCCGCTGCAGCAGCAGCAGCAGTTGTTAGTCAGCCAGGTGTGGCGGCACCAGCATCTCCGGCTCTTTTGGGTACTGAACCAATTGTTAATATTCCACCTGCCATGCCTACAGCTGCTCCACTTACAGCAGCTCAGACACAGATGCAAGCTTCAGCTGCTGCTGCAGCTGCCACTGCTGTGGCTGCTGCTGGTAAGGAAACTTTTTTTTTTTTTTTTTTTTTTTTCAAATCTTTTGAATTTTTTCAGGATAATTCTGCAAATGGACAACAGTTAGGTCCTCAACATCATGTTGTTCTGTATTCCCTGCCTTCCTTTGTTTTGTATTTTTATAAATATTTTTCCAAAATCATTTGAAAAAGTATTGTTTATTATCTGATTGTTGGCTTTTCTTGGTTGAATAAGTGTTTTTCAATGACACAGTTGTTTTGATTGCTTCAGGTATTGGTGGGGGTGCTGGAGTCTCACTGGCTGGTATGCCTAAAAGTGTTAGCGAACAAGCCAAGAGTGCAATTCTTGGAATCCTGGGTAAAGGATTAGACCCATTGCAAAAGAAGGCACTGGAAGAGGAGCAGTCACAAACATTGGATCAACAGGAAAACATGAAGATCAGTGGCAGCAATGCTCGTCACATGGTGATGCAGAAGCTGATGAGAAAATCGGATGTAAGCACTTGACAAGATTTTGTATAAAATTGAAGTGTTTAAAAGAAAATAACGTTTTTAATGATGTCACTGTTCTTGAGAAATGATCTTTAATTTAGTTTTTCTTTTCATCTTCCATGGTTTCTCTTTTGTTACAATGTTTAGATTCTTATAACTATAAACATCACTAATTGCAAGCAAAAAACTAGATTTTGAGAATTTGCCTCCTATATCCTGTGTGGTGCACATATCTAACATATATGTCATCTTAATTCTCTTACAGAGGCTATCAGGCAGAGTAAAATCTATAGCTACTCTTTTCTCATTGCATTAGTCAAACTGTAGGGACTGTTTACTAAATTAACACTTGCTTCTACTTCTAAATAATAATGAAGACTTTTTAAATTTTGTACTTCTCGTATTGATGGCACTAATATATGCAACATTTATTTTAGTGTCGAGTGATGGTTCTTCGAAATATGGTTGGTCCTGAAGATTTGGATGATGAATTAGAAACTGAAGTGACAGATGAATGCGGCAAATTTGGCACTGTAAATAGAGTCATTATCTACCAAGAGAAACAAAGTGAAGAAGAAGATGCAGAGATCATAGTGAAAATTTATGTGGAGTTCTCAAAGCAAGAAGGTAAGTTTGATGCAATATCACAAAGTTTTCTGTAATTTTGTAAGCTTTTTACCTTGCCTCTTGATGAGTGTGATATGCATTTTCTGTTACAACTGGAAGTCAACACTGAATAGAAACTAGGGATGAATGTGGCTGATTCACTAACAGGAAACAGTAGTCACCCCCACCCCACCTCCCAGACTTTTCAGTGATACCATATCTCTAGCCCTGGTTCTGTTATTGCACATTTTACATGCTTTAATTTGGTCAGGAAGAAATCACAATTTTGGGCTTCAGCTCCTGACTTAGAGCTCAGTCTTGAGAATTACTCTGAAACCTGCACTGTGAAGTGGAGAGAAAGGTTTTCACCTGCTAACAACCACAAACCTTGAGTTAACTATTTGTTTGGCATGTAACATCTGACTAGAATGGTTTTCTACCTAGCACACACATAGTAATCCCTCCTCCCTTGAATTGTGACTAGTTTAAATATATCTAATTTGTGGTAATAAATGTAACAAAGTAAATTACATTAGTAAAACTGGTAGAGAATTAAGTACATGAAAACTATCAGATAAGAATATCTATCGAGCTGCACATTTCAACCAACTGAACCATAGTATTGATAATGTTAGATGCATAATTTTAGCATTTTCATTAAGCTGCCAGCAGAATTGCTGAAAATTTGAGTTAAAATTCATTTTTAAAATAAATTCCTATATTCTAGGTTTAAATAGAAATTTAGGCATACTCAGTGAATATAATTTTCACAAAAAAGATTGTTGTGAAATTCCTACAATCCTTATGACAGATAACTAGCTGAAAAAGTACTAGATTTAATCAGTAAAATAAATCCTTCACACAGACACTATCATACACACATTGAGACACTAAGGAGTACAAAAATCATACATCCACTGAAGTCTCTCTCACTGAATGGGGGAGAGGTTGGGAAATCATTTTAAAAGATGGGGTGTGGCAGTGACCTTAACTCTGAGCTAAATTAAAACTATAGACTAACTCATAAATAATACTGTATTCTCTATTCAATGTGTTAAACCTACATAGAAGCTAATTGCATTTAAATTAGCATCAAGAGTCTTGTCACCCATGCTAGTTAAAAATGGTTCAATTCTGGAGCTATATTTAAGCTCTGCCAATTTTCTCCTTTGTCAGTTTTTTGTATCAGGTGCCTGGGTCAAGCCCTGTCACTTTCAACAAGAAATTGCTGTTGCTATTCCCTTCTATTGTCTCTTACATAAGGGTTAGCTGTCCAATAATGCTCATGAGCCTTACAACAAATCTATATATGCACAATACTACCTTCTATAAATGTTTTTTTTTTGTTTTTTTTTCTTCCCCAAAAAAGAGTCTAACTTGATTATTTTTAACTGAGAAAGGCATGTCTGAAAATTCCAATATTTAACATTTTTCTCTTGCTTCTGTTTCGTTTATTGGCCTTTTTGTCCAAATGTATTTTTGCAACAGATTGTAATGTTACACCCACAAAACATTTATAAACTCAAGTTGGTAATATTAGTGGATGCCTGCCCTTCAGCTTTTGGCATTAAGTATTAGGGAAAAGATTAGGGATAATGAAAATGTTTTGATGTCTGATCCATTTCCTAAAATAAAATTCTCAAGTGTGTGTGTTTTATAAATTCAAACATTACAGGATGAAAAATTTCTACTTGTAAAATTATTTTTATTTTAAACTTTTTAATACTCTTTTAGATCTTTGTTACTGTCTTTGCTCTGAACGTCAAGCAGGTATTTGAACATTTTGTGTTTATTGAGTATGATGAAGTTAAGTATTTAAATACTGATGATGACTGATCATTCTAACTTTTAATTTTTTCAGAAGTGGAGTTGGCTATCAGTTCCTTGAATGGCCGGTACTTTGGAGGACGTGTGGTCAGAGCAGAAAAATATGACCAAGACATGTTTGATGCTAATGATTTATCAGGATGATTGTAGCACTGCAGTAGTTGATATCAAAACAGAAATTCATTAATGAAGAAAAATCAAGTGTTAGTATTCTTATTACTATCACCACCACCAGCAGCCCTCACTTCAGGTTTTGTCAGTTCTGGTGTCATTGTCATCATCATAATCCTCATAATCCTCATCAGAAAAATTAGTGACTCACGTCACTTCAGCTACTAAAGAATTTCTTCAGTAGACTTTAAAATGATAAAGTCAATCCTTTTCTTTCAAATTCATTCTGCATTTCTTGCAGAATTATTTTCAAAAGTGGATAATTTTTTTTTTTTTTCTTAATTTTGAAAACTTGAGCAAACTTGGACCAACCCTAACTTTGTGGTGTGAGAATTTTTGTGTTGGCACTTGTTGGCTCATCATCTTTTAGTTTTTGTTGCAAATAGTAAGGGTATGCTCTTTTTTTCAATTTATTTGATGATGATGATGATGATGATCTCTTTCTGGTTAATCCTGTCCAAAATGAGATCTTCATTAATAATTACACCACCAGCCAATTTCAATTATTTTGGAGTTTCTTTTTTAACTCTCCAATAAGAATGTGATATTTTTACCTGTTTGAAATTGAGAAACAATTGAATCTTTTTTTCTTCTCTCTCTTGGTTGGTACAATATTTAAGCATTCATTTTTACTTATTCAAATTTCTTTCAGGAAAGATGGTTTAAAAACTTGTAGGATTCAGTCTTTTTGCCTGTTAAAGGTTTTGTCCATTTATTTAAGTGATTTTTGCAATAGTATTTGAACAGAGTGATGTACCTCAATCATGGCTGTAATATTTCCATTGCATAGATTTATTCAAAGCAAATGTTTCCATTTCCATATGTGGGTGATCAGATTTTGCCTGTGGCCCAGATTGAATTAAGATCACAGTTTGCCAGAGAATGGATGCCCTTCTCTCCTGATGCTCCCTGCATTGCTATTGAGAGAGAGAGAGAGAGAGAGAGAGAGAGAGAGAGACCTGCACTTCTAATAAAATTGCCAGTGAGCATAGCTGCAGGAAGATTAGTTTTAAGATGAGAGAAACAAGATAGCACATTAGACAGATGTTTAAAGTAAAACTTTTTTTTCTTTTTGCTGTTGGCTATAGAAACAAAAGAAACACTTGCAGAACATTCCTTTGGCTTTAAAAATCTTGTTTTGTATAAGCAATTCCTACAGGTTGTAGCCATCATTGTAATTGCTGCTGCTCTTGGGGACATGATGAAATGTCACTTGGTTGTCATGGGATGAGATTAGTTCTTTCCAGTAAAGAATTTCCAATTGCACATGCAAGTTAACTACACAAAATACATTGTCTTGTAAATGTGAAATTGACTTTTATTACAAGATAATTTTTCTTGTGCCATGTTTCTTTCTTAATTTGTAAATTCAATATTGAAATCAAAATAGACATAGACTAAGTAGATGAAAACTGAACATTTCTAAAGAATGTCACAAATGCCTTTTAAGTAAAACAGGCAGAATGGTGTGTTTTTTTTTTTTTTTTTTCTTTCATTGTATTTTCTCATTGACTTGACTACACAATTCTATTTAACATAAAGAAAAACCAAAGGTTTCTATACAGCAATGTAATTAGTTCCCGTCCACTCTTTCTGTTTGTCTACATAGCATTTCATTGTTTGTTCCCATTGAAGATTTTTCTTCCATACATCTTTAGAAACATTCCAGCAGCCTTTTCTCACTCTGATCACTAGTCACTCATCTCGACCTTTTGTGTTTTCCACCCACAATGTGCAACAATTTTAATCTAGAAATGTCCAACCATTTCTGAAAATATTTTGCATCTTCCATCTTTCATCTTTTTCCTTCTCATTAAAGTTAATATTTTAATCGTTTTACCCAGACTAGCTGATACCATTGTAATACTTATGTATATATGATGTAAATAAATTTTGTATAACTTTATTTTTTCTCACTTTGTTCTTTTTCTTCCAAGAATCTTTCTCCCTGAACAAAATCATTTTTTATCTTCCTATTCATTGTGCAAGCTGAAATGGGGACACACCAAATGAGAAATGTTAAATTTATTTGTTAAATATTGTATTTTACAAACAGCTGCATTTTAGACAAACCAAGCACAACTTTCCAAAATATTAAAATGTTTAATGAAATGACAAGAAAATAAAGTCAATTGGTATTTTTCTTAACTCTTGCACAGTTCACAGCAGAGAGAAATATTGACTTGGGTATAAAAACTCTCATCCTATGGGGTTGGAGGCACTCTTTATCACACAAAATAAATTGTGGTATGTTCCTTCTCACCATCTCCACCAAAACCAATGTAGCAGTTTTTATTTGTAATAATATAAGGAGCCAAATCCAATAACTTATTTGCCAAAATAATTTTGATGGAGGAGATTGGTGTGAAAAAGAGAAACTGGTGTGAAAGGTGATATTTAAGATGGTTCTCTCTCAGCAATATAACAGACATCAAGAACACAGAACATTCGTCGACAGGTTGGGCAGGGGCTTTTGCCACTAAGCCACACTTGAGGGGTCTGCTGATCTTGGCGGCTGGCAAACCATTTGCCCATACAATCAAGGCACCACATTGGCCGACAGTAGCATTGACTGCATTGTTCATCTTGCACATCAGCACACAACTTTTGCAATTTGACATCAGCTTGTTTTTGCATACAGCCCACACATGTATCCACTTCCTGAGAAGAAAGAAAGATTAAAATCTACCATTTTCTGTATGAAAAGGTTTAACTAAAAAAAATACTTGATCAGTGGAAGTTCAATAAATATTTTTATGACATTCAGTTTAGTAAATCATGCTAAACTACAATCTTAAAAAAAATTTTTTAATTTTTTTTTAATTGTTTAAAAAATTTCCCCAACCATTTTAAAAAAAAAAAGTTTTAGATCATGAGGACTTCATCTGATTGTTACCAAAGAATTCAGAAATTAAATTTTCCTATTGCACTGAAAGGAAGGCATTTTTGGGGAGAAAAAAAAAAACTTGTTTTAATTCTGAGAAATCTTTTCATTTGGACTTTTTGAATTTTTACGCATTTTGTTGACATCTTCAGATTAATTTAGATGCAAAGGAATCTTTGAATATGTTCGTAATAAGAACTCAAAATGTTTTTTTCACATTTTTAATATTTTTCAATTCCACACAGCAAAATACAAATTAAAATTTAGTAGATAAAAAAACATTTAATTATATCCCGCTAATTTATTTAGGATTTAAAGAAAACTTGGTGACAATATTTGAATAAAATAAAATGCCTGACTGTTTTACAGACCAAGATTCTTATTTAGTACTTTAGATGTGTAGCCTTAGACCAAACTAAGTTTAGTTTTATGGTGGGGGAGGCTCCTTTTTTTTTTTCTTTTTTTTGGGGGGGGTATGTTACAGGAATATTAAACGTTATGCATTTCATAAAAATGTTAGTATGAAATGATTTAATCAGTCAAAAACAATTCAATTATATATATATATATATATATATATAAAACAAACAAAAAAACACTTACCATTCCTGGAGGCAAAATAAATGGTAAATTCTTTTTTACTTCTTCTCTGAAGGCTACTAAGAATTGATCACTTAGAGAGAGACGAATGACAACATTGCGCACATTTTGGATTGGGCCAGTCAGTTTCTCTCGCAACTCTCCATATTCCACTGAGTTCAACCTGTGGTGGGGAAAAGTTCCATTAATAAACATTTCACTGCAAAGATTTTGCACATGTAAAGAAAAAAAATGAGAAACTATATAATATTCTAAGGAAAAGAGCAATATCCAAATATTTTTCTTAATTTAGGTTTATTTGGTAATAGAAGCATGATTTGATCACAGGTCTATTTGAAAAGAAAACTTTTGCAGAGATCCATGCTTGGGAGATCAGATAAAGGGCTCTTGTATATTTGAGTTTTGACAAAATTATGAAAATATTTTTATTACTTTCTCTTGGGCCAAAAAATTTGATAAGGAAAATATTTCAGCAATCAATTAAATACAAAAATGAAAAGAATTTGCATCATTTAGGATATATACTACAACTAAAAACCTAACAATGTTGGTGTGACCAACAAACAACCTTAGACAATAAAAAAAATGGACCAAAAGGCAAACACTTACCTTTGCAGTAAATTAAAGTGCTCAACACCTAGACTAATCTAGACAGAGCACACACACACATATATATATATATATATATATATATATATATGAAAATCAAAATAGCTAGATATAAGCCAACATATGCGTGTGCTGGTTCAGTCACCTCGAAGTGGTGTAATAGTTAGCAAGCTTGTCTTGCTAGAACAATTACAACTTAGTAGTGAGTTCAATCCTCACTGGGTGGCCCATACTTTCGGCCTTGTGCCACATCTGAGCTATGCTTGGAAAATCACTATACGCGTGTGCTGGTGTGCATATGCAGGAAAGCTAATAAATAATCGTCAAATTCATACATGAGGTGTAAACATAATAGTACTCGAGTTTATACAGAGCAAAGATATATATTAATTAGTACATATACATGTACCTATGTTTTGGTGTGCAACTAAAGTTTCACTGGATTACCAGCTCATTGGACACAAGGTCTATGCTGTTAAAAGTAAACAGATGGCTTATGGGAATGTCACTGCTATGTAGTGTAAAAAATAAAATTGCACAGAAGTTAAATGTGATGCTGGTTAGTTAGAATTTTTTTTTTTTTTTTTTTTTTTAGACAAAAAATTAGAAACATGAAAAGGTTAGAAAAAAGTATAAGGGAAAATAATGATTACAAATTTAAAATTAAAGAAAAAAAAAGACAATAAGGAAAGAAATACAAAAACCACGTGGAAATGAGGATGAGCATAAGGAAAGCGATTATAAAATATATGGGGATAAAAAAATATATGTGAGGACATAAGAAAATATAAGAAGTGTGAGGTGGTGGAAAAAGGATTTATAAGGAAATTAAATGATTGGTAGTAATAAATAAATATAAGGGGATTGGATAAAAGAGTAAATAAAGGTAGTGGAAAAAAATGCTAGGGGTTTTGTTATAGATTTCATGTAATGTAAACAGGTTAGAGCTGGGATATGGCACCTATATCCTAATAAGAGTTTAGGGAAGAAGGGATTAGAATCAGTCAAGCTTCCAATATTTTAAGATATACAGTCTTTTTTTTTTTTTTTTTTTTGCGGTCATTAGCTCAGTTCCCTTATTAAATCAGCCTAAGGTTTAATATTTTTGAGTATAAATCTTTTTCTCTAATAGACATAAATCGCATCATCCCCCTCTTCTACCGGAAAAAGATTTGGTTTGTGCTATGAATTCCTATTTTACATTAGGTGTGTAGTCATCTGTTTTAATACTCCAGTAGAGCTTAGAGGGTGAAGTGGTGTTTGCATATTTTTTTGCTATTGAATCTCATTTTATGATGCTAAAAATGATTTTTCCAATTGATAGTGGTGGATCCAAAATAAAATTTGATCTGGTCATTGTGTGTGATGCTAGCCTTATATATAATTCCTTTACATATACATTTGCCACTCATGGGGCAAGGATCATAGTTGTGACAATTACATGTCTGATCGTCAGGGCTACCTTTTCTATTTGTGTTGTTTAAGTATTTATTAAAAATTACATTATTATGCTGGGCTAAATATTGTTTTTTCGTGCAGCGGTAGCTAACTTTAACGTTGTTCTTGTTGAAGTGCTTTCTCAGTAAGGGAATATGACTGAAATGCCTGTGTACTAACCTGAGAAAGGATCCACCTATGTTAGTGTTAACATTACTATTGAAGGACGAGTTGAACCAAATAATGTTGCGATTTCTATTCTTAGATTTATTATAGTATTGTTACTGGTGTTAGGAATGTACTTTAGATCAATATTGTGCTTATATGTAAAGCATCTACATATTTGGTTTTGTATGTATCGAAGATGTGTTTATTGCTTGAGTTGGTGGAGAGTCTATATTGTACAGATTTGTGGAGATTATTGAGTATACACGGAGGATGGTTGGATTCCTTACTAATATATGTATGATTGTATTATAAGGCATGAACAATTCCCTAGATAAGTCAAACGTGGTGTCTAGGAAATTTATCACTTTGACGTTGATGACAGCGGTGTTGTGGAGTCCATGATCCTTAAAAAATTTTATTAGCTGTTTCCTAAGCTTGTCAGTTTTTTTGTGGTTTAGAGTTCTGTAGTAGAATCACTCCTTCGTTTTGTACAGCTGGATGCTCTATCAAAAATATATTGAACCTTTTCTTTTCTTTCATTTTTTATCTCCCCTTAACCTCTAATGTTATAATGGCTATATGAAAGTAGCGTCTTTAATTTTAAATTTGGAATTATTATTTTTCCTTATACTTTTTTCTAACCTTCTCACATTTTTCTACTTTTTTTGTCTAAAAAGAATGTAACTCACCAGCATCACATTTAACACACTTCTGTGCAATTTTTTTTTGCGCTATGTAACAGTGATACTCCCATAACTTTTAACAGCACAGACCTTTTGCCTGATGAGCTGGTAATCCAGTGAAGCTTTAGTTGCACACCAAAACGTGGGTACATGTATATGTACAAATTATATAACCTATTTGACTAATTTAACCTAACTACTGTAAAAAATTATTTTGCTTTAGTCGAAAATTATCAGGTATATAGTCCCTGTTACATTAAATATCCCTTTAAAACTTGTAAACAACTACATTTTCAAGTATCCATTCAGTTTTTTTTCTTTGTTACAACTGGCTGACTGTTACAGAACATGCAGAAACTCAAAATTATAGTCTTAAAGATTTTGAAAATCTTCAGAAACATTTCAGCACCTGAAGGATTAAAGAAAACACTGTATATTTTCAATCTACAATTTTTACTGACGTATAAAAGTCTTCCTCACCTAATGATGAACGGTTTAATAGCTGGATTGATTGGAGTGACTGTAATGTTTAGGTATTGAACTGCTGATATAGAAGTTTCATAGGACAAATCGTGTTCCTCTGTACCAGAGAGGGTGAGGTCAATATCATTCTGGTGAGCCACATAGACGTGATAAGTGGATGTCTTCATCACCCAAGAATCAGTGATGATTACTTGTCGACTATGAGGACCAGATGTGAACTTGTCAACCCGACGGAATTCTTGATTGATGGAATCTGCAACATCACGCCAAGTAGTACCTTCGGATGCAATATAGTTGAGATGTTTAGCAATGGGGTGTTGTTCCCAATTGTTCAGGGACCAGCAGTAGAAGATGGTGATAGTTGTGATTGGACATAGAAAAGCAAGAGAGAGATAGATTTTCCATTCAGTCTGTAGATATTCCCATTCAAAAAGATGGTTTTCCTGAAGGCAGCACCCAAAACCAATGTAATAACCTATAGAAAGAAGAGGAAAAGAAAAAGGCATTGATTTTTCATTGGCAAGCAATAGACACTTCTATTTCTTTCATATTTTTGCAAAACATATTAAAAAAAACACACTGAATCAATGAACATGGATAATCACAATGACTGCAAATGTTAAGATGACCTGTATGTACTTGAATGGCAACAATGGAGCATGACTTGAGGCAATACCAAGAGTTGTAACGTCTTTCGAATACTTTGATAGAAATTTGTGAATACTGGAGTGTGCAGATACACATTATCTATGAGAACAGATTTGATTAAATTGACTTTTTGCCACAAATGTTCCAACTGACACATCAGCTTCCTTCACAGACTTTATCATATACAATACATTAGATTCCATAAAGGGCATCATAGTGAATATTGGCTTCCTTCGAAAGTATTGTTCTGTTTCTGGTACCATGAAGACTTGAAGTCTTTTGTTAAACAGATATTTCAGTTGCAGTAAATCCTCTTGGAATTTTCCCCCTCTATCTTTTATTCATAGGAGTATTAGCATTTAACAACCTTCCTTGTGAACCAATTCTCGTCAAGAGAAAACTTAATGTTACACCAAGAAATATTTATGATGATGTTTGGGTCAGGATGTTGGCACAATGTGAAAAAATATTTTAAAGTAGTCTGCTAGTTTTCCTTCAAAATACTTTCTTTCTGCCATGGCTGAAACTTCAAAATTTTGTTTTACTTCTCTACATGCTTTTGTTTTTAAAGAATTTGAGACTTCAACAGTTCATTATCTTTCTGTGCTTCAATTATATTCACTGGCATTGGTAACTGCTGGTTAATCTTCAGTAATTTCAATTAATCTTTCATGGCACCTCTCTTTAATTTATTCTATACTTTCCCTGTTTGATTGTTTTTACAGCTTATCAGCCTTTTGCAGGATATTTAAAATCAGAAGATGTTTTTAGATTGGAAGAATTTTGGGGATATAATAATGATTTTACTGATACAAGTCTTACTAGTTAACCCATAGCTGGGGAAGAAGAGGTGAATTCATAACTTTTCCCAAGAATATTTGCATGTAAGTGAATATAATGAACCTGACTAGAATTGAAACTTGGTTCTCCAATTTCCAATTCTGAGCCATTATACATTAGACCAGCTGCACATCCAAGCTTAGAGCACCTGACATTCCCAAGTGGTCACCCATCTAAGTACTGACCAGACTTGATATTGCTTAACTTCAGTTATTGTACAAGAATCAGTGTTTCAATGTGATAAGGCTATAAATCCCTTTCCTTGTTTGATATTCCTCTCTTCTCCATACTTGCACAGTGGGGGCCTTGGGGTGTGAGGCCCCTTTCAATGAGCACCCCCTCCTTGGCTGCTTAATTTCAAACTGGCTTCCAATCAATTCATAATTCAGGAAATCAGAAAATGTAAGAAAGCTGATATGAAAGTTAAAACTAAAAATTCATCACTTAAAATTTATTAAGAAATAAATTTCAACTAAGTTCATTTAAAACTGAATATTTGTAGCACTTTTATCAATAAATGTAAAGAAAGGAGTGCTGAAAAGTTCCTACCCCAACCAAAAAACCCTTTCCAAAAAAGAAAGAAAAAGCTGACATTTGGTCAGATTTTGGGAAATAGGTGGAACATCCCTGCTCCTGTTGTAAATATAACTACTGATGTTTATGAATTCAGTTTGCTTGTCTTTTTCATTTACTTCAAAAAATTTATAGACAGACAAGCACATTATACTGCAAATATAATCGATGCACATGTTAAGACACAACTTGCAACAGTTGATGTAAAATTTGACCTTTGACAGTGACACATTCTAAGAGCAATTAAATTGCACTTGGAATGCATCACTGCCAAGTAAAAGACAAATTCAAAATTAAAAGACTTTATTTTTGTTATCATATAACCAATGAGTTGCCATAACTACAAATTCTTTGATTTTGGCTTTTTATCCACACTAGACAATTGTTTTCTTTTATAATTTTCTATTGTTCTGTGGAGGCTTTAGTGTTTTATTTTATTATCTTTGAAAGAAAATGATGTTGCCAAGCTGAAGTGGCAGTAAAATTACTGGATGAGTTTTTGAACACACTCTTTGATACTTGAAGCGTGATTGTCATATTAGTTAGAAACAAAGCTATCAACATGGATTTGACAAACAGTTCACATTGTTATAACAAAAGTGACTTGTCCCAACTTTTCGTTTCCTGACTTTTTGTCTAAGAGCCTTTGCACTTTAAGATGGAACTGTGAATTGACTAAATTATTTCAGATACTCTAAATGTATCTCTAATAATAAGTAAAGTAAGTCTAATGAAGGAAAGTGATTTTATGTTTTGGGGATTTGTAATAAATCTTGAAACAGAAACTTAGAAGGAAGCTTTTTGATACTTGATTTCTGGCTCAAACATATATTCATTTATTTTTACTGTTTCAACCAAAAAATTCTTGCAAATGTGGGCATGATTGCTTTTTTAAACAATTTTGTTCACGTGAGAGAATTGCTTTTGTCTAGAAAAAGGTTAACTATTAAACCACAGACTTCTGATTTTTCTGGAAACAAAATTTCATCAGTTCTTGACCAACATGAAGATGATTTGTCAAAATATGATTGCTTAAAAACTCTTTAGTCAAATGAATAATGAAGCTTGTGTTTGATAGGCACAAATACTGAGTTAAAGCA
Organism: Acanthosepion lycidas; assembly: GCA_963932145.1. Lineage (NCBI taxonomy): Eukaryota > Metazoa > Mollusca > Cephalopoda > Sepiida > Sepiidae > Acanthosepion > Acanthosepion lycidas. Next base: position 4,645,922 of record OZ010577.1, read on the forward strand.
ATAAATGTTTTGAATGCATTAAAAATAAGTGAAAAAAAATCAGTCAAATTAATTCTTTAAGTTATCTCAAGTTATATATATTAGGTTGGTGCAAAAATAATGTCGTTTTCTCACATGTGAGAAAACGACATTATTTTTGCACCAACCTAATATTTCCTGAATTTGTTAATTGTACATCAGTTGATTGCAAACAAGAAAACTGACACAAGATAAAATTATTCACATTACTATAGAAAAATATTGAATTAAATTTCTCTTCCTTTTCTTTTACTCTTTGATAAAGGGTCACCAGATATAAATAACACTTGACAAGGACCAAAGATCATGTCATCTAAAAACAACAACGATGACTAGAATTCAAATAATGCACACATATAAAATGTAATGTGTGTAACACTTTTCAGTGTGCATGCTACAAAGCTGTTGGGAAATTAACCATGGAAAGACAAAATATTGACTAAAGCAAATATTTTTATTAGGAATTATGCAATCCACCAATTTTATAACATATTTTGGAATTGTCTATGGAGTTTCTAGACAAAGTATTAGGTTGGTGCAAAAATAATGACATAATAATGTCGTTTTTTGACATTAAAAAATACGTCAAAAAACGACATTATGTCATTATTTTTGCACCAACCTAATATATTCCCTTGTTGATATTGAGGGTTAACAACCAAATGTCCACTTTTTAAAGGGGATAACACCAGTTCTGATTTGTAATAGAAATTTGGCTAATGCTGTCATACATTTTATAATGATTTTAAATTGTACCTTCCAATAGGATAGGGACATAAAGACTAGATAGACAGTTCACCAAAAATGTAAATAGCCATTTATGGATGTCACCCATCACTATGTGTGATGGCCTTAGATTCTTTGATGAAAAAACATCAGAAGAAAGTAAATTGTTTTTACTTATTTGTCATCTTATGAAACTGCAGATTATAATTCAATGAATTTCGACTCTGAATAGTTTACCAGACATCTTTCAGAATTTGTTGTGAATATTAAAAATTTAACATGAGTGGCAAACCACATTTGAGATGGAAGAAAGTTTATTTTGTTGCAGAATGTCTATAAACTCTGGAATATATCATGCTATTTTGAATATCTTGAAAACAAATGATGTGTCTTCAAAGTAAGTTACTTTACTGTTCCTTCATGAACACCCTCCAGTAAGGCTCAAGACTAACATTTTTTCACCATTGTCCCTAAAAAATTTTAAACTGTCTCAAAATCAAGCTGTTGTTTCTTAATTTCATTTTGTTATCATTTATCATTAGCATAATATAAACACCATGAACAGGCTTAGTAAATAAATATTTATTTTGATCCATTCAATCTTTATCTGTTGTCTCTGTGCAGCTAGTATTCCACCAATTGGTCACTGTTTTTCCTTACTTGTATTTCCAGGCAGGATAGCCATGGATAGATATTTGCAGGGGGCAGTTGAGAAATTCAGTTTATTTTATGCTGCTAGGTTGATTTTTTTTCCCTTGATACCACTATTATTTTAACTACCTTCACTCCTCAAAAATGTTTATTATTTAAAAAGTGATGATTAGAATTGTAATAAAACTTAAACATATGATGAAAGTGAATTTATACATTATTTTCCATGGAAATTACGACAAAAATATTAAACACTATTTATTAGATTATTTATATACAAGAATAATTTTATATTTGCAACATTCTAATAAAATTAAACCGAATAAAATGCAATATTTATTATTTTCCAAGAAATAAATATGAAAACAATTTTTTATTCATAAATTTATAAACATTTATTAAATTATTAAAATGTGTGAAACAACTATGAAGAAATCCTTATTATTTAACATTTTAGAAAGTCCAAATTGATTGGCAAGTTGGGCAATGTTTTGCCAACCATTCCAATAAATAGTGTAAAAAATAAACAATCTAATAAATAAATAGTGCTTATTATGTTTGTTGTCAATTCTCAAGAACAAAGAAAATATATAAACTCACTTTCATCATGTGTTTAGCTAGCTTCTATTAAAATTCTAATCATGACTTTTTAAAATAGTAAACATTGTCGAGGAGCGAAGGTAGTTAAAATAATAGTGGTGTCAAGGGAAAAACTGTCCTTTTCACACACTGTTTTTGTGGGCATGAAAGTTAAAGATTACTGGATTATTTTTAGAATAAGTATAAAAGAATTTTAATTAAAAATTTTCTAGCATTGTCCCAAAAGGACTTTAACCAGTCATCATCCCAAAATGGATGATGAGGTGACGTTAATCAATCTCAAGTCTGCTCTTCCATTAGGTTACTCAAGAGTGAGACACCACTGAATTTGTATACTTTGTAATCATCATATTCACAATGACCGAGTGAGTAAATTTCTAAGCTCCTATCACCACACCCTAGGGCCTAGTGTATATTCCCTGAAAAACTGTTCTTAGTCGTTGTTGATACGCCGTGAGAGAGATTAGGGAATTAACAAAGAAAGATGATGGCGATCGCGACTAAAGAATTTTTTTTAACTGTTCTGAAAGTTAAAGAGTCGCTAGATTTACTCATAAATGGTCTCTAAGGTCACAAGCGAGGTCGGAGTCTCTGAATTGGACTAAATCACCAATGTCTTAGGTAGGCTACCTTTTCTTTTTTTAAAATCATATGATGAAAACTGAAAAGTAATTGATATTTTCAGGACAAACCACATATATTTCGAGGTAGAGAAAGAGTAGAGTATGGGTTGTATTGGCAATTCGATGAACAATCAGGAATTTGAGCCCAAAATAAAGAAATAAAAAATGCAGGGACGAATGCTAAAAAACAAAACAAATTACAAAACATAAACAAAACTTTTTTTTTTTTTTTGACTTAGCATCAAGGGAGAATTATGTAGAGACAAAAATTTTTTTCCAAATTTCATTGAAGAAATAGTGAACCAAGATTAATCCCTTTTAAAAATAATTATTGCTTTTTTTAATTTAAACTAAACAAATGGTGGTGAAGAGATTTAAAAAAAAGAATCGATTTTTAACTTTACACGTCACAAATATTTATTGATTACTTACCCACCCGCGTGTTTGTTTTTTACAGTTATTTTTAGCTTTTAATCATTTATAAGAATGGTTATATAACTTGAGAGCGAAAATAACGAATATTCTTACCCAAAGGTATGAGTGAATGCACTACTAATGTAACCGATGTTCTTCGCATATGATAAAGAATAAAATGAAGCTCCTGGCTACCCAAATAAGAAGAGAAAAGGTTTTGCACCGTGAGACCCGCTGACACCAATTCACTGGGTGGGGCTACGACACACACACTGAAGAAAGCATAGAGTAATGTATAGAACATGTAGGCCGTAAGCTCTGGATTATCCATGTCATATTCCTAGAAATAATACTTATATACACGCATTCGGGTATCCTCTGTTTTGACAAACTTTTATGCAAACGGTGTCAAATCGGTGACAAGGAAAATTAAGTCCCCGAATTGAAACCAAAAGATGTAAACGAAGTAACTCTTAGTTTTTATTTGGTTTTAGAAGTGAGTAGATTCCCTTGTCAGGAAAACCGATTAAAATTTTTGTAAATAACTGTGTAAAAAAAAAGAAGAAAATTAAAGAAAAAAAAATTATAGTCAATAGTTGAGTAAAATCGTAGTTTACTCATGTACCAATTATAATAAGATACTTTCAATTAAAATTAATTATTTAAACATGGCTTATTGTTTTTAAATTAAGCAGTTAGTTTTTCTTCTTTTTTTTAACTCTCTGTTTTTTATTTTTACTATTAAATTAAAAAATCGCCATTGATTGAAGAAATTAATTAAATAAAGCTTGTGGAGTTAAGTTCACTAACTTTCCTAGCAAATATAACAGCTACCAGATGATGCTTTCTAAGACTAGACTGTATTATTATTTTCTATTACACTTCTTTTCCCTATTTTTCTCTTACACGATAAGATGTAGGTCACACGTAGATAAGAAAAACGCTACCGCCGAGGCGTCTTCGCTTCCCTTGGTCCTCCCCACAAGGCAAGATGTAGCACAAGGCCAGTTTTTAAAGTGGGGCGTTCCGAGCCCGTAGACACGGGCAAAATTTGCCTGTAGACCCCGTATACATGGGGTCGGGTTTGTTTACCTTCCCAAACGAGACTCTGCCCTTTGCCATAGCCTTCTCTGGGTTCCTCTCCGTCCGGAGACAGAAAGTTAGTTCGAAAAGAGAGGAAGAGGAAGAGAAAGAGAAAGAGAAAAAGAAAGCCTCCTTCTCGTCCACCCTTGGTCCTAGTGTTGACTTTTGAACTTGTGGTGATCACTTACATGTGCCACACCTCCGCTTTCTTTAATGTCATTGGTTCATAAATATATGATACTTATTATATGACAATTTTGCCATCGCACGTAATTTGAATTTTTCTCTAAAATCACGGATTGGTCCATTTCCTGACCAATCGCGTATTTTAGTATCTTTCTATATTTTTAGCGCCAAGCTCACTAGAGCCTATGAGTAGATATATAAACCCTCTCGCTGTTAGCTATTCTTGGAGAATACGGCACGGCGCATATTCTTTTGACATTTTAATTCTTAATTATTACTCATTCGAGTAATCATACTAATTCCTATCGATATCACTCATCAACATTACATCTTTCTACACTGGTAACACACTGTGGAATTATTCTTAATTTAGCTAAGACATCAATTGAACTTTGTAGTTAAATAACATTCAATATTGTACTCAACATTAATTAGCTAAACTTACCCTTTTTATTAGGTTGGTGCAAAAATAATGACGTAATAATGTCGTTTTTTGACCTATTTCTCTCACACACATGCATATATACACACATGTATCTATAACACACGCTCGTTATACTTACTTCTACACAAACAATTTCACTATGTTTCCTTCATGCATATCATTGTCTTTGTCACCCGCAACAGACTATTTAACTGAAGCAGAAAAAAATGTAGCATTGTGGCTAGTAATGGAGAATGAGTTCTTCTTAACTTGCTTCTTTCATCACCAATTCACGCATATAATATCCAACAAAATATCATTTACTTGCATATATTAACAGCGTCTAGCCACTTTGACTAGAAACCTAGCAAAATAAGTGAAGCTCCACGCATAACTCGCTTTAAAAAAATTGAAATAGAAAGGAACTGTGGAAAATAAAAGAATTTTGGTTAATCAAAAAATTTAAAACAATGAGATTTTTTTTATGTTAGCCAAAACGAAGCTTCGTGCCAGTAGTCTGGAGATCTACCTTAAGACAGAAAAGAGAGAAGAGACCGCCAGAGAAACCAGCCCAGCGTGTCACGTGAGGAAGTTAAGCGGTCGTTTGCTTATAACATTTTCCACTCTTCTGAGGACAGAGTAAAACAGCAGATTGACGCCTGAAACAAGTATCCAAAGTAAAGACACTCTCGACTGCTATGAAAGTCCGACTTGTAAACCATCAACTACTGAGCTGAACGGACTTTCGCCAAACCCAATTAAAAAGGATTCACTCCAGTCGAAATGAAATAAATAAACATATTTCTTTATATCTTGGATTCTATTCTTTTATTTCCAAATTTTCCGATAAATATTGCTAAGAACATTTGGTACAACCACATTTACTTTCAAACTATCCTCTCTCAAGATATTGATATATTAATTAGGCGCTCTAGCACACACACACACACATACACACACACAATTTGATCGATATCTCCGCTCTACTGAAAGGGTTGTCTGGCATACGGGTAACATGGCGTCTTTCGGTATGGCGAGGCTGGAATTTGCAGTGGGTGTGTTGAGTAGTTTTTATTGGACAAAAGAAAATGAAAGATTTTTGGTGTTTTATTGATTGTAAATCCTGTTGGTGCCATGTGATGGTTTTACTTTTGCCGTTGAAATTGGCGGTAAATTCTTTTGATATGTGATGTAAAGGAATGTCCATTTTTTCGCTAAAAAAATGGCACACCCTGATGAAAAAGGCCCCAAGCTTAATAAAAACAACGTTTTATCAGGAAAAACTTTATGTTATTAATAAGAGTAGAGACCAACGTATTTTTTAATTATTTTAAAAATTTTTTTTTTCCTTTTTAGCACGTTTTAATTTGTGGCTGAAAAATCTCTTTTTTTGTTAGGTCTGAGATCCCCTAATATTTTTCAATAGCTTTTTTTCACTTAAAAACACATTAATTTGGAAATTCTTGTAAAAATCAAATAATTGTCGCAATTTAAGTGGAACTTTCAGAATTTATTCTGAATTGACTGAATTTATTGTAGAAATGTTTGTCTTTTAGAAAGTCACAGTAAAACCATTTTTTTTTACGTTTAATACCCACCTTACTTAAGTTTATGAAAACTTTAAAACTAGAATACTTGTCTCTAATTTTATTTTTTTATTAAATAAAGAAGACTTTGAGGAATATAAATAATAAATTTCGTGTAAAAATTTGATACGCGTGAACCCCAATTTTAGCTCTGAATTTAAAATATAAAAATGCAAGAAAACTAAGGCATTATTTTATGAAAACAGCTTTTAATGGATTTTATCAATAATATATATTAAGTACTTTTTTGTCTGAAGTCAAAATTCTTTTAGGTTGAAAAATAAATTTTTACAAGAATTTTTTCATTTCTAAATAAAAAATAATAATATTGATAAATATTTCATAAATAAATTAGAACAGTTGTCTCTCGGTTTTTTTGCTCATTAAAAAGATCTATTTTTACAGATCATAAATTAGAAAGCTTATTACAATCTGTGATACGCGCGATATTTTAAAATAATTTTTTATGATTTCAAAAATAAAATCATCTCCGACAAAAGTTAAAACTACGGGTGTACATTTAAGAATAAGATGAATAAAATTATGTTAGAGTTATACCCCTTAACTGACTGATTGATTGAAGCGTGTACACTGTACAGACAGACAGTAGCTAATGACAGAAAGACTGACAGTCTTTCTGTCATTAGCTACTGTCTGTACACGCACTTGTCAAATTTTCTGAGTGACCATTATCGTCGCATTGTCAACAAACTTTTCTAATTCTGTTAACAAAACTTTTCTTCTAATTATATTTTTAAATATAATCAATTCTTTTTCAGTGAAAGACAAATATTAATTTTTTTTTTTTTTAAGTAATCAGGAAAATTAAATCTCTTCATAAATGAGTTACGGGTTTCATTTTGAAATGTAATGGTATTTTTACGTATGACCAGAAGTTCAAAGCTTGTGTTACGTAACTGACTTAATTAAAAAAATAAATAAAATAAAACGTAACGGCTTTACTAAATAAAAAAAAGGAAATAAAGTAACTGTTACTTTATTTCTTTTTTTTATTATTCCAGAACTTATCAAACGTAGGGTTTAAAAAAAAAAAAAAATCTACGGAAGACCAGAAGTTCAAAGCTTGTGTTACGTAACTTAATTAAAAAAAATAAAATAAAACGTAACGGCTTAAAAAAAAAAAAAAGGAAATAAAGTAACTGTTACTTTATTTCTTTTTTTTATTATTATTCCAGAACTTATCAAACGTAGGGTTTAAAAAAAAAAAAAAAATTAAATTTTTTAATTTTAGAAAATGAAAATTTTTAAAATGTAATTTTATCAATTAACACTATCCCGGCGCGCTAAAAATTGGCGCAAATTTTGTTACTTCCGTTCTACCGTACGATAAATTCGTCTGACGTAAGTTGTCGATACATTGACAATACATACATCAATTCACACTTACCAAAACCGGTCACCCCGGTTGGAGATATGTCTCTTAAAAAATTTTTGGCGAGAAAAGTAAGTAACTGTTCTTTCAAATTACATTAAGTAAGCATTAAATTTTCTAATTATCCTAAAAAAACGTCTGAAAAATTGATACTTAATTTTTTAAAATATTTTAAAATAATTAGTTTTAAATTTTTTTTAAATTCTGAAAAAATGGCTGATCGGGTTGATTTTCTAGTAAATTTAATTGACTAAAAAAACAAGATATTTGAATCAATTTCTTAACAGGTTAGGAAGGATTAAAAAATCTGAAAAAATACTCAAAAAATACTTTAGTCTTTCCTCTTAATAATAAATTAAACATTTAGACGTTAAAAAATTGTTTTATCAATTTTCGCACCTTTTTTTCTCAGAGTATACGTTTTTAACGTGATAAATTGGACATTCCAAGGCCCACTCAGTGCTTTTCATTGGTTCAAAATTATTTGATTATTTTTGGAGATGACGACTATATTCATTTTTCTTTCTCAATTGAGTGTGTTTTCTTCTTTTCTCAACTTGTTAATACGAATGCATATTTGCCCAGTGAGGACCGAGACCTTAAAACGTATCGTTAGGGAGATCATTGTTTTTATTAGAATTTAATTTGAGAACCACTACTACAATGTTTTACAAGTTCACGTTCTGGCCTCTTTTCTGGTCTTTGTCCCAACTTTTTCCCCTGCTTTCAAATCCGTCTCCCAAAGCATTGATCTCTATTAGAGATAAGAATATATTTTCTGATGAAAGTGCTGGAAAATATAAAAAGGAATCTGACCACCATTGCTCTAACCATGGTGCTATAACATCGGTGGCGAGTGGGACATTGACAATTTGTCGGACCCTTGCTTCCAAAAAGCAACTCCTTTGTTACATATTTTCTAACGAATGGAAGTGCTGGAAGATATAAAAAGGAATTTGACTGCCTTTATCCTGATCATAGTGCCATAAAATCAGGAGTAACGCTTACTCCTTGCCGGACCTTTACTTCCAAAACCAGTTCCCAAACCTTTGATTCTTATCAGAGCTAAGAATATATTTTCTGACGAATGAGAGAACACGGAAAGTCTATAGCAATTTTGGAGGGAAAAGTTCCCGATATTTCTGAGCCTTCTAATCTCGATAAATACCAAGAATATGTACCACTTTGACAGTGAGTATTTGACATCGTCTGTGATAACATCTGGTCGGCGACAGTAAAAACCAGTATTCTCCGGAACCTTTTTCAAGAAAGAAAGACAGAATGTCGGCCCTCTACGAAAAACTAATCGAGATCTACTTCCTTGGACCTAGAAATTCCTGTCGTCAGCCTACGAACACACTCAAATACAAACTACGGATCTTTCCGACTGTTTATTCATCAACAAGAGCTCTGAAGAAATCTATCTGTATGTTAACATGTTAAGAACAATTTACTTGCTTAAAGAACTTTTAGGCGCCCAGAGAAATATTTTGAGCAAACCTTTATATGAACACATTTTTTTCTCCAAGTTAAAGGAATTTTCTTCTCCATTTTATTCTCTCATATTTGTCTATATCCCTTTACTTATTTTTTGTTTATGTAAATAAACATTTTCTTCTTCTATGTTACATTCCGAGCAGGTGTTTGAGTCTTTATTCTTCCGCCTAAAACAGAGAATTGTCCGCTGTAAACTTTCAAGCCGTTGTTGATTTTATCGATTTTGTCTCCTTTAACCTTAAGCCTTTCATGTGAGAAAGTCAAGATAGACAAATTTCCCACACTTTCTTCATGAGCGCAAGTGTCTGATTCTCGCGCACGTTGGCTCATTTTTTAATAGGTAATGTGTTTAAATATAAAAAAAAATATCTATTTAAAAGCTGAGCGCACAGAATACTCATATAAAGTTATAGTGGCGTGGGGCTTAGGGGTTAAAATGAACAGTTGATTTACATACGCCAAGAAGATTAATAAAGGATGGTAATGACAAGGAAACACACACGCAATTTTAACCGAACAAGGAATTTATTCACGATTTTACAGGCTTAATGTTGTGTCAGGAAAATAAAGCAGAAAATCCGTAGTTTTAACGAATTGCCATGAAGAGGAAATTTTCATACAACAGATTAAATGATCTGATACAAAATAATCAAAGATATTTAAGACAAAGTAAGCAGTGGCGTAGGTAATGTTTTTACTGCCCGGACGGTCCTCAAATTTGCCGCCCCTACCCAGAAGGAATTCAATAACGCAATGCACATTAACCCCTTTATATTCAACGACGAAATTATTCGGACACCCATCATTTTTTAATATTTTATCGATTTCTCAGAATCTAATGCCCGTATGATGCCAGATATTTTATATTTTAATAAGCACACAAAAAGGAATGTATATCTATTATGTATTTGATTCATAATTGTGGCAGGGTTAGAATGTATTTGATACATAATTGTGGCACAAGGCCAAAGAGGAAAGTGGGTTAAGGTTGGTCATCAATAACTATCCTAGTCCTAGTTAACGAGATTCACGACCCATTCATTCAATAAAATATACGCAGTCATCACAAGAATTTATCTATCGCTATTCACTGTTACAATTACCACAATATCTCATATTCACAGGGAACCTACAAAACACAACATAACATAAAAATTTGGAAATATTCAAAGTCTCTATATTTTTTCATTTTTCATTTTTATTCTTTATTTATTTATTTTTTACAAAAATATATAAAAAATCCATGAAACATGAAATTATGGGGGAGGAGATGAATCCTCAAAACAAAATAAAAATACAATAAATATTTAAACTAAAAGAAAATATATGTTTGTAGGACCAGTCCACTTTTCAAAAATAATATTAGTATTATTTTCAAGCCAGCCATAATTTACCGGCTATTTAGTGCTAGGAAGAATAATGTTTTCCTGTACACCGAATACAAATATTAGCATTAGTGTAGCCATTGATACACTAACACTGAATGTGAATATAGAAAGACGTGATACACGCCCGTAACAACAACAACAAAAAAAACATTTAATCAGGAAAAATACAATTTACATAGACATATTAAAAAGATTTACACATGTCCTAAAACAAATAATTGTTCATACTGTCCTAAGGATGAGAATGTTTAACAGAACAATGAACAAAGAAATAACATACCAGCTTTATGGTCTTTGACCATCCGTATCTAGGTGAATCAAAATTACTTTTCTTCACGTTAGGCTGTGCACATGTTGTCCATTTTCCACGTGTGTGGACGCCTTCGTGGTTAGGAATATATTAACTGTTCCTCAAAAGGGAAGCAAAAAAAAAGGGTGGGTGGGTGGTAAGAAGCGTTCTCTTCTCTAAAGGGGCTGAACTCCCATGTGTTCACCCAGACGAAAACAACTCTTGTCTCCCTACAAGTACCCCCTCCCTAGACAGGTTTATTAACCTGCACAAGAGGTACCACTAAAATGTAGCAAAAACAGAACTACACAACGTGTACAGTAAATTACAAAATTAAAGAAAAATGTTCTTGTAATGCAAGTGAAAGAGGAAGAGTTCCTTTCTGAAGGAGAAATATCATCCAGTAATTGTACTGCTGACACCAAAACCTGAAAAAAATAAGGTCAATAAATGTCTGGAACATCTAACACGATGGACAAATCTGGTCACAGTCTCTTTTAGTACCTCTAAAGGAGGAGTCACTGGAGTGTCCATGCCGAGCAAGGTAGTATCCAAAAAGGCATGCTTCAATTTGTCTGTAGCAATGTTCTGTGTTGCATTGTTGATGCTCACCATAAAATATTTTGAGTGTCTCTCGAGGACTTTGAAAATCCTCTGTAGGATGGCTGCAATGTATGGGACTTAGCCAAGTCCCGCACGAAAATATGTGTGCATGTCTGCAGAAGTTTAAGCACATATATCGGTCTTTGAGCCTCTACAGAAGAATTATATGCTAAGTTCGCCATACTCGCAGTAAGCCTATAAACGAATGAGGTCATGTTCAACATTTTTGTGAAGGTTGCAGGAAAAACTGTCCCGGGAATCTGAGTGTAGTGCCATACATCATCTCAGCAGATGAACTTTTTAGGTCGTCTTTAACTGAAGTGCAAAGTTCCAGAAAAAACAATGGTAGATGCTCCAGCCAATTTGCCTGATCCGTCATGATCTTTAAGGCTGAATTGAGTGTACGATGAAATCTTTCCACTAAGCCATTTGCCTCAGGATGGTAAGCAGTAGTTTTGAGTCACTTACTCCCCAAGATCCTCATCAGCTGGTTGAATAGGTCCGACTCAAATTGCCGCCCTCTGTCTGTAGTAATTACAGCAGGGACCCCAAAACGAAGCACCAACCCTGAAACAAAAGTCTTTGCTGTGATATGTGCAGTAATTTCCGACATGGGAAGAGCCTCACACCAACGGGAGAAGCGATCAACGCATGTCAATAGGAATGTCTGTCCCTCACATGAGGGAGTGGTCCTGTGATGTCCACGTGCACATGTGCAAACCGCTCGTCGGGTGATGGAAAGGATCCAGGAGGTGAGCAGGTATGTCTCTCCACTTTGGCCTTCTCACACGTCACACAGGTTTTTGACCATTGCCTATGGAGAGAATCAAGCAGCACACTAATTAATGGAGTGGGAGGCGGGGAAATAAAAAACGGACTGGGAAAATAAAAACGCTAACCCGGACGAGATAAAAAGCGGATACAAATAAACTGGGGAGCTTGCGAATCTCGACCAGGGTCATAACAATAAGGGAAACAGGCGCAGCTTTATTACTATATTTGGAGCTGAATTCACAAGATTATACCTATGAATAAACTGCAAAAGCTCCAGGGTTCCTTCATGATCTATTTGAATAAGTTGGCAGTCATACTGATCATCAATAAGATGTGTAGGATTAAGGAAAACATATTTCTCAGCAAGTTTATGAAGCGGTTGGAACCTCAAATTTCTTAGATCACTCTATCCAGTGAAGACAACATTTCTCTTCTTAATTCAATGTCATATGCCAATTCAGCATCTTGTGATTCTCCTTTCTGTTCCGACGCTGACGCTCCATGACTATAGATCATCACAAACTTCTTTGGCATAATTAACGCGCCATCATTTACTAGTTTTTCTCTGTTCTTACCCAGAAGATCCTCTAATGCCCCAAGTTTTATATCACATTGTTGTAAGTTAAGTCCTTTGATTTGGAGATAGGCCTGTGTGTCATTAATTTCTAGGAGGACAGGTTCCCCCACGGGCCAAGAAAGCACAGAAATGAAAATGACTGCTAAGTACCAAGTAGCACACCAGCCTCTGACCTGGTAACTGTATTTTCTTCTGCAAAAGTTAAATTTTATAAGACACTTAAGATTCCAGAGGAATGTTTTTTTTATAACCTCTATTTTTTATGTCCTCTATTTTCTGTTACTTCTGGTTCAGTACCAGTGTCTTTACTCTCACAATTCCTTGCTTCTCTGTGCCCTCGTAAAGGCAAATTTTGTTTAGCTAGTAATCTTATGATATCTAGCAATTTTGAAAGGACTTCTTTCAACTTTTTTACTTCAACAACTTCTTGTTCCTTTTTATCTATTGTTGCTACAAGAGAAATCCTAATTTACAGCTCCTTCCATTTTGTGAAATTCTGAACATGTGATGCATTGGATTCATGCTGAGACATTTTAGGATTCAGATTGCACCATATGTTGAATCCATCCACGGAATTAAAATTTGAGTTTCTTCCTTCTGGAAAAAGTTTACAACAAAAGCAGTAAAGAGCTTTCTTGGAAGAGGAGTACACAATCTTAATATTTTTTTACCATTTGGCAAAATTTAAAAAAACCATTCGCGTGTTGATATAACTTGACAGATTACTTCACAAAAATTAGAATCTAGATTTTGGATCACAGATGCATTTTGACATACCAATAAGATCCGTGTCTCATTGTTAATTTTGTTTGGCCTTAGATCAACATCTTTTAATTCCACTCTGTCTACATCTGGAATATTTTCTTTCTCATGAGGCACGTGTTCTTCTTTACTTGTAGTTGACAAATCACTTAGAGTTGAATCATTTGAATTTGATAATGGTTTGGATTCGAAAACTTCTCCAGTTTCAGTCGTCGTTTGATCGATGTTAGTAGAAGTTTCTGTAGGTTTGCGTTTGATGGATTTCAAAAGTGTCCCCTCAAGCTTTTTTATTAATTCTTCTCTTGCCATTCTCTTTTTTCTTAAATCAGCATCACTTTCCTTCACTCGCTTCATCTGGGGAAAGACTAATAGAATAATAAAATATTGGTAAATGTTAAATACTTAAAGTAATAGACAAACTTCAATGATGTTTATGATCCATGTAAACAGTTTCCCTATAATTAGTAAAAGACAAAATAAATGGAAAAATTAGGTATCAAAACTTTACAATATCACCTGCAATTAGGCTGCAGTCTAGCCTCAATAATAAATTATATAGTTGTATTTTCTTAGAGAACATTGAAAAGTGTGGAAAACATGTGCATGCATATATAATTTATAATCTTAATCTGTAACATCTATAAAACTATTGTGTGTCTGTTTATTCATATCTGCTCTATTTTCCCTTCCAATAGCAGCAATCATCAATAATGCTGACGACGACTGTTGACTGTGTAGTGGATCTAAGAAGGATGCGTGAATATTTAAGATTGGGCTGCAAATAAAATATGCAATATCCACAAACATAAATTATAAGAAATGGCCAAATGGTAACGATATTCAATCACGACAAAAAATACATGTTTGAAACAACAGATTAAATTTTATATGCACAATTTACAATCTCTTTGTTTGTAATGATATGTGCAAAAATATAGAGGAAACGTTCTTTGCTATTTCAGAAATGTTCAATGTCTAAAAAGTTGTCTGCCTTTGATTGAAAGGTTGAATTTAACTTAGAGAAAAGATTTTTCTATGAAAGATATTAAGTGAAAAAGTTTGTTGCATAAATTTTTCTAATCTCTCATAAAGAAAGTTTGTTTCTTTGGCGGCAGTTTTGACACATAATTCCCGTGTGTATCTTTGCGTGTGTGAGTCTCAACATGCGACGAAAATTCGTTTGCTATTTCTGTTTATAGTTTTTAACAACGAAATTGTTTTCAACGGGGCTTGGTAGCTTGTTGCGAATTTTTCTGAGAAATGTGTGGGCGAATGTTGTATTTTTTATTTTTTAGTCAATAGGGTTTCTTGAAACATTTAAATTCGGGATGAATTTGAGAAATATTTTTTAATGTCAGTTGAGCCTATTTTTGCACAAATTTTGACTGTTCAGTTATGGAAATTTCTCGAAGCTTATTTTTATTTTTTTTTTACAACCAATGAAATTCATGAAAATATTTGAAAATTGAAATGAGGGTTACTAAAACCGCATTTCGTCGTATTTTCGTCGGCGAATTTTCACCTCAATGTGCTTAACAAGACATATATTTTATTTGTGGTCCAATCGTTAAAAGAATTACATAGAAAGAGAATAAAAGAATCATTCTAATTATTTTCTGCCTTCAGACATTGAATATTTTTATGCTATTTTTTATGACAGTCTCTGCCGTATTTTCACACATACTACACGTGGGATAAGTAAGTCCGTGTTTCTGTTAACGTGGTATTTATAACTCCTCACTGATAAATTATGAAATAAAAGTACAATTCTGTTTATTTAAAATAAATAAATAAAACTGGGGATATGTAATAATAAAAAAAAAAAAAAAAACGAAGACGTAAATTTTTTTTTCTAAATCGGGAAAACTTTAAAAACTTTTTACGATATTAAAAGAAAGATAACTTGTTTTTTTTTTTTTTTTTGATATAACCCCTGTTTTATTGAAAAAGAAAAAGAAAAAACACATTGTACTTTTAATTTCTAAGACTAGACTGTATTATTTTCTATTACTCTTCTTTTCCCTATTTTTCTCTTACACGATAGGATGCAGGTCACACGTAGATAAGAAAAACGCTACCGCCGAGGCGTCTTCGCTTCCCTTGGTCCACCCCACAAGGCAAGATGTAGCACAAGGCCAGTTTTTAAAGTGGGGCGTTCCGAGCCCGTAGACACGGGCAAAATTTGCCTGTAGACCCCGTATACATGGGGTCGGGTTTGTTTACCTTCCCAAACGAGACTCTGCCCTTTGCCATAGCCTTCTCTGGGTTCCTCTCCGTCCGGAGACAGAAAGTTAGTTCGAAAAGAGAGGAAGAGGAAGAGAAAGAGAAAGAGAAAAAGAAAGCCTCCTTCTCGTCCACCCTTGGTCCTAGTGTTGACTTTTGAACTTGTGGTGATCACTTACATGTGCCACACCTCCGCTTTCTTTAATGTCATTGGTTCATAAATATATGATACTTATTATATGACAATTTTGCCATCGCACGTAATTTGAATTTTTCTCTAAAATCACGGATTGGTCCATTTCCTGACCAATCGCGTATTTTAGTATCTTTCTATATTTTTAGCGCCAAGCTCACTGGAGCCTATGAGTAGATATATAAATCCTCTCGCTGTTAGCCAACATCTAGTAGCAGTTCAATTCTTGGAGAATACGGCACGGCGCATATTCTTGTGACATTTTAATTCTTAATTATTACTCATTCGAGTAATCATACTATTTCTTATTGATATCACTCATGAACATTCCATCTTTCTACACTGATAAAACACTGTTCAACTATTCTTTATTTAGCTAAGGTCTCAATTGAACTTTGTAGTTAAATAACATTCAATATTGTACTCAACATTAATTAGCTAAACTTACCCTTTTTATTACGGAAAAAGGGAAGCAACTTTCTTTATACTATTGTTGATTTCTGTATAACATTGTTAATACAATATGTTCACTGAGCTTGATTATTTTTCTCTCGTGTTTATTGTGCATTATTCACGTGGGGTGTTGTTTTACAAGAACACAGCTTTCCTTCTTGATTATATTCAACTAGCCAACAATTCTTACAGCACAACCACAAATTCATAATTTATCAGCTTTTTTTTTTTTAAATATTTATTTCAATTCTAACAAGTGAGGAATCATAAATTAAATGCCACCGTAACAGAATCACGGTTTGTTTTTCTTTTAACAATGTAAAAAAATGGAATGTCTTTTAAAATTATTTTGTTTTACGTAGTTATTATTAGCAAACAAAGTAGTAGACTAAAAATTTAAAAGTCCGGTAAAATTAATTTCACTTTTAAAAACTGAAATATAAATGTTATCATACTTTTTAATTCCTAGTTTATTTTATTTAATAAAACTTCAAATATTTAAACAAAATAAAAAAAAACAAAAACAAAAAAAAACATTGCATTTTTTTACTACCGTGAAAACTTGTAAATTGAAAAAATGCCCATTTTTGGACTTTAAATAAAGTTTCTGCACTTTAAAAAATTAATTTTCAATTTTCTTTTAAATTTCTGTTCGATATTTCCGGAAAAAATTGCAATGCGTGTGATATCCTTAAAGCAGTGGAATTATTTCAGTTGATCTATCTATCTATTTTATAATTCATGAAAAGTAACGATTTCATATCCGTAAAGCTAGGCCTATGATAAGATAAAGAAAAAACAAAAAACAATTGGTTCATTTATTTAATTCTTTTTCACTAACCGTTCACAGACATGAAAAAATCAAAATCAAAGAACTGACGCCAAAGCCTGGATTTCTCACATAGGTGTGAAAACCTATGGATTCCCTAAAATTCACTTAATCCAACCCCACATCAAAGCCCTTTAAAATGTTCAAATTTTTTTCATGCCTTTTGCTCACATCTTTTGAGTGGGGTTTATTTCCTCCAGCTGACAGCGCGTTTTGGAGACTTTTTTTTTTTTTTTATTGCTGGCTGGCTGGCTGGCTTTAAGCCATCCATATCAAAGACAAATTGGCTTCATTTGAACCCTATCTTCTTTCTTATTCGCTTCTTTTTTTTGCAAAAGTTATTGAAATTATGCTATTTTTTTTCTTTTCTGAAAACTCACCACGGACTAAAAGTGCCACTCGGGGCGTACTACCCACTCCGCCCCCTAGCTACACCACTGAGGTTAAGAGAGTTCGTTGCTCACCAAAGTGATATATGATTTAGATACGTTCAAAAGTAGACGGATAGTTTAAAATACTTAGCTTTCTTGGGTTGTTGAGCGAAAATTCTTTGAAGTGCTACTTGTTGGTTAGAGGCTGATAATAATTGGCGAGTAATTTTACACTAACGAGTACTTCAATGTTGGTTGAGAGGAACTGAAACGAAACCTTTCACATGACTTCAGACACTCTTCTTATTAATTTAAGTTTTCTCTTTATTTTGCGTCAAAAAAATATCCCTACTTTCTTTTCTTTCTTCTTCACGGCCGACTGGCTAATTTCTGTGAAGGCAAGGTTTTCATTGGCCCAAAAGCAATTTCACATAGGATTGCGAATTTCTTTCCTTCTTCTTTGGGCTTCCGAATTTGAACGAGTGGGCGAAGGGAATTATTATTATTTCGTACTCACCACAGAGTTGCGAAAATATAGAACGCCGAAATGGAGAACTCAAGTCAGTGTGTAAAATGATACCTCAGCAAATGTTGAACTTTTTATTCCTCTCGAACAACGTTTGAAATGACATATGGTTAATTTTTTACCTAGTCTAGTACAAGCCTATTACAATGGGGGTTCACGCAAAACTGATTATTTTAGTAAACCACTCTGTAGGCGCCTTGGTTATAATATCTATTTAGATTAGTTTTGTCTGACACACCAACCAGAATTATAGGGACACCTAGTAGGGATGAATCTCATTATTTTAACGAATTATTGGGTTGCTTGTCTAGCTCGTTAACTATCGATAGGTGTACTGTCTTTATTCAGCACGAAATCAAATAGAGATATGCAATGATCTAGCACTTTCGCCCCAGTCCGTCAACCCCGGACGTGTTACTCTCTGGGTTGAGGTGTCTACTCGGTCCTAACCAAACTTAAGGGAGTGGCCGTAGGTCACCTGAGCATCTGTATATTATTTAACTGGTTCGTACTCCTGCTTTCTGCCCATGTTGTATTTGGTTTGATCCAGAAAGCAGAAGTGATGTTCATCCAGGTTGAGATTTCTGTGGGGAAACCGAGTGTGTCCACCTGAGCCATTGGTCAAAATTTACACAATCCCCGCACGCATAGGCTCGGGTATATTTATTGTCTGTTTTTCCCAGCTGAGTTTCCGTCCGTAAACAGAGCCCCGACTGAGTTGCTCTCTGCCCGAAGAGTTCTTGAAAGGTAGGTAGAAGAACACCTGACTCGGACAAGCTTTAACAAACTAGGTACCCACTCCCAAACCGCCACCCACTGAGATGAGATGCGACACATGTTCTAGATTTTTGTGAGGAACACGAGAGTTACCACCCGGGCTAATGATCAAAATTTACCCAGCCATCGCATTTGCGGGATCAGGTACATTTATTGTCTGTTTTTCTAAACTGGGTCTCCCTCGCTAGACAATGCCCGAAGACAGAGAGCTTGAGAATAGCGAGCCAGACAGAGGACTGACTGACTCCTACGAGGTTTGACAAGCTTGGCATTACACGGGGTCGGGTGCCTGTATACCTCCCCAGACGAGACTCTGCCTGTAGGCATAGCCTCGTCTGAGTTCTTCCCGCTCCGGAGGAATAGAGGTCGACAAGCAGAGTACTGGCAAACTCAGAAAGGTTTGACAAAATCGGTATTACACGGGGTCGGGTACCTGTCTACCTACCCAGACGAGACTGCCTGTAGGCAGAGGCTCGTCTGAGTAATTCGCTCACCGGAGGTAGAGAGGTCGACAAACAGAGTACTGGCAAACTCAGAGGTTTGGCCAACTCGGTATTACACGGGGTCGGGTACCTGTCAACCCCCGCAGACGAGGTTGTTGCCTGTAGGCATAGCCTCGTCTGAGTTCTTATCTGCCCGGAGGTAGATGGGTCGACAAGCAGAGTACTGGCAAACTCAGAGGTTTGGCAAACACGCTATTACACGGGGTCGGGTAACTGTTAACCTCCGCAGACGAGGTTGTTGCCTGTAGGCATAGCCTCGTCTGTGTTCTTCTCGCTCCGGAGGTAGAGAAGTCGACAAACAAAGTACCTGTCTACCTACCCAGATGTGAATCTGCCTGTAAGCATAGCCTCGTCTGTGTTCTTATCTACCCGGAGGTAGATGCGTCGACAGGTAGACTACTGGCAAACTCAGAGGTTTGGCAAACACGGTACTGCACGGGGTCGGGTGCCTGCCTACACTCACAGACGAGAATCTGCCTGTAGGCATAGGCTCGTCTGAGTTTGTAACTGTCCGGAGGTAGATGGGTCAAGCAGGGTACTGGCAAACTCAGTTTGGCAAACACGGTATTACACGGGGTCGCGTAAATGTTTACTTCTCCAGAAGAGAATCTGCCTGTAGGCATAGGCTCGCCTGAGTTCTTCGCAGCCCGGAGGTAGAGAAGTAGACAAGCAGAGTACTGGCAAACTCAGAGGTTTGGCAAACTCGGTATTACACGGGGTCGGGTACCTGTCAACCTACCCAGACGAGAATCTGCCTGTAAGCATAGCCTCGACTGAGTTCATATCTCCCCGGAGGTTGATGGGACGACAAGCAGGGTAATGGCAAACTCAGAGGTATAGCAAACATGGTATAACCTGTGAGTCGGGTACCTGTCTACCTCCCCAGACGAGCCTATGCCGACAAGTCGACAAGTCGACAAGCAGAGTACTAGCAAACTGAAATGTTGGGCAATCTCTGTATTACATGGGGTCGGATATATGTCTCCCTCCCCTGACGTGAGACTTCCTGTAGACATAGCATCCTCTGAGTTCTTATTTGCACGGATGTAGATGGGTCGACAAGCAGAGTACTGGCAAACTCAGAGTTTTGGCAAACACGGTATTCCACGGTGTAGTGCACCATTCTACCTCCGCAGACGAGACTCTGCCTGCAGGCATAGCCTCGGCTGAGTTCTTCGCAGCCCGGAGGTAGAGAAATAGACAACCAGAGCAACAGGCAAACTCAGAGGTTTGGCAAACACGGTTTTACACGGGGCCGCGTACCTGTCTACCTCCCCAGACGAGAGGCATAGCATCGTCTGAGTTCTTATCTGTCTGTCCGGATCTAGAGATGTTTACAAGGAGAGTACTGGCAAACTCAGAGGTTCGGCCAACTCGGTATTACACGGGGTAACTAGACGAGACTCTGCCTGTAGGCATAGCCTCGTCTGAGTTCTCTGCTCGGCGGTAGATGGGTCGACAAGCAGGGTACTGGCAAACTCAGAGGTTTGGCAAACTTGGTATTACACGGTGTCGGGTTCCTGTCTACCTCCCCAGACGAGTCTCTGCCTGTAGGCATAGCCTCGTCTGATTTCTTCGCTACCCGGAGGTAGAGAAGTCGACAAACAGAGTACTGGGAAACTCAGAGGTTTGGCAAACTTGGTATTACACGGGGTTGGCTTCCTGTCTACCTACCCAGACGAGACTCTGTCTGTAGGCATAGCCTCGTCTGAATTCTTATCTTTTTATCATATGTAACGTATTTAAAATAAATAATAAATTAATAATTCAGGAGATTTATCTTACCCTGATAAGTCGAAAAATATAAGTAATCTGAAATGCTATAAAAAAGGAAACCTTAAACGTTTCCGACGAACATACAATTTATCAAATATTAGACACGTTTAATCTATTCATTATATTCTATTTAAGTATATTTATTTATTTACTTATTTATTTACTTATTTATTTTATTTTTATTTGTTTTTATTTTTCCCTTTTATCCTTATGTTTAATTTTAATTTAATATATTACTTGAATTTATTTTTAATTATTATTATTATTATTATTTCTTTATATCATTTAATTTTATTAATCAATTTAAATTATTTTTTAACTTTTTTCTCAAATATATTTAATTAATTATTTATTAATTGTTATTATTTTGTTAATATTATATATAAAAATATCCGTAAGTAAATTCTAAATTCTAATGGTTGTATATATTTAATTTAGGTGTATTTGACCTCTCGAAATCTATAAAAATATTTTAATTAATTTATTAATTTACTAGCGGGGATAGAAATAATTTCATCTTTGGTTTCATTGCTACGTTAAAATTCAATAACATGTTGATTCATTGTTTTGATAATCTTATGCCATTGCAAAGACACAGAGGTCAGATTTCTTAAGAATATGACTGGAGGTCTCCACTTTTTCGGAATGAGATTTTGAAGTGTCATGACAGATTGTTGCAGGGAATTATGAACAAAACTTTTTTTTTAAACAGAAAATAATTATAGGTTGGACATTCCACTATTTATTAAAGTAAATATATTGCCTACGCATTTTATCAAATTAACACTAGTATTTATTTTTCTTTAAATCAGAAAAGAATTACATCCTTTAAAATAATTTATTTGGTTTCATAGTGATTTTTAAAAAAGGTATTTTACATTTAAATTGATGGTTGTCAGTAAAGTAAAAAAGTAAAAACAGAAATTGATTTCATGAAAAAAATAAATCCATATATATATATATATATATATATATATATATATATAAATAAAGTTGTAAACTGTCTTTCATGTCCGTCTACAATGTATTTTTGAAAGAATAAATATTTTTGGAAAATTTAAATTTAGTAAAATAAAAAAGTAATTCAACAAACAGAATATTTTTGAAAGCATAAATAATTTTTAGAAAATTAAATTAAATAGTTTAGTAAAATTTTTATAATCTCCACCCCACCCAGCATGTTTATGATCCCCACCTCCAGGATGTTTAAAACGATTATTGTGTATATTTAAAGTAATTTGCTTGTTTTTGCATTCATTTTTAAAATATCTAAAATAATATCTAAACTTTTAAAATTTTTCTATTTCAATAAAATGGTAAAAGAGAGTTAAAAATTTCCCGATTAAAAATACCGAAAAAGATGACTCATATGTTCGTGGAGGAAGATCTGATTCTTAAAGCTACTGAAAATTCCCCCACAAATATCTACGGGATTCTGTTGTGTTTTTAAATTTTTTTTCGAATATTTTAATAAATAAATATTAAACTTTTTTTCAAATAATTGTTTTTGATATTTTTCTTCTTTTAAATTTACTTTTTTGTTTTAATATTCATTTTTTAAAGTTACGCTTTTATTTACTATAGATATGGAAATAAATTCAAGAGAATAGAAATTTTTAAAATACATATACCGTTTCGAAATCATCAGCAGAATTAAAAAGTAAAAAAATGGACGTAAATAATAATTATTCCTGTTCGTTTTTACTTTTTAATTCTGCTGATAATTTCGAAACGCTTACATGGCTAAAAATTCATTCTAAGGCAATCGTTATGTATTTTTAATTTTAAAATATCTTCCCAAATATGATGATAATTTTTTTTGCAAAAATGTGGGTTGGGTGGTACTGAGTCGGCATATATATTTTTTTTTTATCGTTCGTTACTTATTGAAGTTCTTTAGTTTTAACCGGACACGTATGCATACTGACAACTGCCCTTTATATATATATATATATATATATATATATATATATATATATATATATAGATAGATAGATAGATAGATAGATAGATAGAGAGATTGATGTTTTTTAAGTTTATTAAAATATCTTTTTTCCTAGAATTTAATTCTTTTTATTTAACAATTTTAAAAAAATAATTATTTGTCATTTTTCTTCAAAGCAGAATCAGCATTGCTGCTGTTAATATTACAAGGCGGGGCATTTTATAATAATCCATTTAATCTTAGTGTACATATTTTTTCTTTCTATTTGTAGCTGTATATATTTAGAACGAGTCGTATTATTTGCATTGGCATGCTAGTCTTCCCCACAAGCATTATCTTCGGTATGTTGGGTTTCACTACAAGTTTAAGAGCTACGGTGTCTCTGGACGAATATTTGGCTTAATCCAATCATTCCAAACAAATCGTGTAATGAAGACCGTATTGAACGGACACGTTTCTAGTATTAATGCAGATGCCTACTAGGGCTCTATCCTCAGACCTATGCTGTTTCTGATTTTTATCAACGTTCTTCTTGATGACATCAGCTACCAACTAGGCATTTATGCAGATGAAACAACTATTTACTCCTGTCTTAGTAGAAAGTTCAACAGATTCGACAAAGTAAAACTGGCAAATGCTCTCAAAAATGACCTCCAATCGGTTGTTAACTGGGGCAAGGAATGGCTTGTAAATTTTAATGCCTCCAAACAAAACGGCTTACATTTAATCACTCCAGAGAACCTTTTCTGCCTACCGCCAGCATGACCAATTCTAACCTCCAGGAGAGCAACTTTTTGCACCTTCTTAGGCTCACGTTTTCTACTGACATGACGTGGAGTGATTATATTGAATCAATTGCTATGTTTACTGCTAGGAAAGTTTGTTCACTGAGTTGTGTCAGACAATTCTTCTCGTCAGAATTCATCTTGAACAATCTACCATTCATTCGTGCATTGAATACTTATGTCATACCTAGTCTAGTGCTCCTACTATATATATCGGGATTGTTGACAAAATTCACAGAAAGGTCTGTAATGTAATCGATTCTGACCTGGCATCTCGACTTCAGTCACTTTCTCACTAACGTGGCTTCCCTCTGTCTTTACTACCAATATTTACATGGCAATTTTTCTGATCTTCTCTCCTTAGTGCATCAACTGTTTTACTGTTCAACTAATTAGATGTAACCGTAAGCCCTATTCTAATAGTTTCTTTTCTCGCATTTCTCGCCTGTGGAACTCCCGATTTCTTGGTTAGGGTTAGGGTTAGGGTTAATCTATAATCTTCAAAAATTTAAATGCAACGTCAATCGCCGTCTCCTCTCTTTATTGTCCTCACTTCTCATCACTAAAGTCTTCTCTTTTTCTTTCACTCTCTGTACCCCCTCCCTGCATCCTAGTGGCATTAGGGTTGAATGATTAGAAAAAATCTTTTGATCCTGAAAGTCATTTTATAATTGTAATACGTTTCTTTTCGAATTTTACTATTGCTTCCATATCATTTTTATATATAATTTTTTGTATCAATATGTGTGTGTGTGTGTGTGTGTATTGGGTGTGTGTGCTTAGATAGCAATCCTTCTTTTAGACAAGTTTAATTAAAGACGACTCACAAATGTACTACAATTGAGCTTGTCATTCAATTGTTCTTGTTTTCGTATAAGTGATTTCTTTTTTGGCCATAAAGTCTGTAAAAATTGTCCAAATCTTCTATATATCCAAGTGATTTCGGCTATTCTATTACCTAAATCCAATTGAACGGAATCTCAGTATCATGTGCCTGACTCAAAGGGGGATTTCACTCTTTATCTTCTAGACACTTTTATGCGCTTGATGCAAAGGATGATTTTATTTTAATCTTAAAACTGTTTTGTGCGCCTGAAGCGATGGTTGACCAAAGTGATGATTTTACATCTAATCTACCTAACTTAATCATTCACCTGAT
Source organism: Acanthosepion lycidas (assembly GCA_963932145.1). NCBI lineage: Eukaryota > Metazoa > Mollusca > Cephalopoda > Sepiida > Sepiidae > Acanthosepion > Acanthosepion lycidas. Next base: position 4,671,056 of record OZ010577.1, read on the forward strand.
GCCAGCGTTGATTTTATTTGTAATCTTCCAGACTATTTCATACGCACGAGGCAAACGATTATTTTCATTTAATCTTTCAAACTATTTTATGCGCCTGAAGCAAATGTGGATTTTACTTCTAATTTTCCTGATTATTATAGACGCCTACCGGAAGGGATGATTTCACCTCTAATCTTCCAGGTTCTTTCACAGGCACGTTTTTAATTTTAATGTATCAGGCTTTATTCATACGCAATGGGAGGATGGTTTCGAATTTCATTCTCAAGATTCGACACAATGTTGGATTTTAGATCTAATATTTCAGGCTATTTTAAACGCCTGACGCAAAGATGGATTTTACTTCAAATCTTACAGACAACTGCACGGACCTGGTGCACACGATGTTTTACATTTTATCCATTTTATATTCCTGACGCACAAGTGAATTTTAAATCTCATCTTGCAGGCACTTTTATGCACGTGATGTAGGGGAGGATTATGCTTTTAATCTTCTATACTATTTTTTACGCCTGTCGCAAATATAGATTTTACTCCTAATCTTGCGGTGTCTTTTCCCGCACCTGACAAAAAAAAAAAAAAAAAAATGATGGCATTACATTTTATTTTTCAGTCTCCTTTATGTGTCGCAATGAACGTTGGGACTTTTACTATATCACACCCGACGTAAATGATTTTTTTACTTCAAATCTTTCGGGGAATTTTATACCGTTTGATGTAAGCGGTGAATTTCCCAGTCTATTTCAATTTGCAGACGATTTCAGAGATCTGACGCAAGCGATGATATTACTTGATCTGTGAATCTGGCACGCAATCAAAATTGAAATAGTAAATATTTCCTAAAAATGCATTTTGTTTTATAATTTTGTTCATCCATTTTTTTTTCTCTGTCTGAATTTCCCGGATGAGGAGTTATCATTATTTACACTATTTATATTTCTCCTCATCTTTGTTGTTGTTATCACAACATTTCGATCGTTGTGTTCCCAGGCCTTCATCAACTGTATATTGATCCGAGTAACCTACATGGAATTTCAAACTGAACCTTTTATTTAATCTACGAGGTCAGACCGTTCTCATTCTACTGCCCATATCGAGGGATATTTCGTCTACTTCTTATTTTTAGTCATTTCTCGCCCTGTTTCCATTGAGTTCAAGTGCCTGGGATTGAACTCACAATTTCTATGTCACCAAATTTACGAACCAACGCTTTTATCCACAAGGCTTTTGTTCCGTAGACAATTCTCTGTAGAGAATTGTCTGCCCGGAAATGAGTACTACTGCGGCTTCTTGTCATGCTTGTCTGCACGTACTGAGGCTTTTCTCCTGTGTTACAGCTGCTGCTGCTGTTGAAGACTTACTGTTATCTTTCTTTCTTTCTTTCTTTCTTTCTTTCTTTCTTTCTTTCACGGCTCCTATTTGATTCTATGTTAATTCTACTAAGGAGGTCTTCATAACCTAGTATACGCGCTGATATCTTTTAGACGTCTAACTCTCCAGTATTTTTCCTTGTCCAGATTGGCAAGCCTTGTCGCGTTTGGCAGCTATATCAAAGTGACAAAAGGATCCAATCTTAAACGTTAAGAGTAAACAGAATAAGGACTATTTCGCACAGAATAAGTATAGACAGTGATTGAACGTTACACCAAGCTGTCACACATGTATGGTCTCCCCAAGAATCACAAAGGTGGTATTCCATTGAGACCTATATCCAGCTGTAGGGGGTCATCATGCCACTCGTCGAGCAGATTCATGAATAGAGTTAATCCATTAACAGAAAATTCTTCGTCCTATGAGACCCAGACAGTGGTTTGAAACCTAGGAGAACGTAGTAACATTCCAATAGATATTCTAATGGAAATGCTGATGTTCTATGTACAGATAACAGTCTTCCAACTAGAGTCTGACATATACCAAAAGGAAGAAGGTTTGGCTATGAGTTCCCCGTTGTCACCAGTGATGGCATACATATACATAAAATACATCGAAGAAATAGCTATAGGAACAGCTTTACTAAAGCCAAAAGTATGGCTGAGATACATAGATGTCACCTTCATACTCTCTCCGTACCAGGAAGCTGTACAAATATTGTTAAACAATGTGAACTCAATAAGATCTTCGATACAGTTCACAATGGAAGAACAAAATAATAATCAGCTAGTCTTGGTGAGTGTATTAATAATTCGCACAAAGAATTCGTTCAAGTCATCCGTATATCACACACGTCAATCTTCAACGGACAATATCTTAACTTAAAAATCCCCACCATCCATACACACAGAGTGAAGAAAAGGATCGTTCGATGCATACAGCATCGAGAAAAATTATATGGTGGCCAAGAAACGATCAGAATTATGCGTAGCCTTCAGAATAACAACTACCGTGCAAACATAACATCAGCGTCTGCAGGTGGAAATGGAAGAGTAAAGGAGGAGAACCATAAAATGGTCACAGTTTGTCTGTTTTACTTCAAGGGTTTATCAAAAAATATTCAGAAGAACTGCAGTCCATATAATACCAGGATAATATCCAGAAGCAGCTCTCTTACGGAGAAATATCTGCTGAATAAAACCTAACACGGAGAAGAACATGGCCAAGAACTGTGTATACTGCATTCCTTGCAGTTGTAGCAAAGAGTATAAAGGTGAATCAAGCTGCTTTTTAAAAATAAGGCTGAAGAAACATCGAAAACCCGTAAGGTGAGACAATGAATTCAGGCATGGCTGATCATGTATGAAGGGAAAAGGATCTAACTCTGTGGAATGAAATGAAAATACTGGATAAGGAAGAACACTGTAGAGTTAGACGACTGAAAGAGTGCATTTACTAGGCTATGAGGACTTCCTTAGTAGATTTGGCATAGAAATAAATACGATATGGGAGCCGCTAATAAAAAAAATGACAAATGACAGTCTTCACCACCACCACCACCAGAAACAGCAGCAGCAGTAGCTGTAACAAAAGTGAAAAGCTTCTGTGATTGTAGTCAAGCATAACAAACAGAATCAGCTGCACCCATCTAGCAGGCAGGCAAGTTAGGTTTAATGTTCCAAGTTCTTCACAAAGAGTTGTCTACGTGTTGATTCGTGAATTCGTAGCTGAAATAGGGCTCAGTTCGGAATTCACCGTAGGTTACTCGGATCGATATATACCTGATGTTGGTCAGAGTGCACAATGGCCGAAACGTTGTGATAACAACGACAAAGATGAGGACGATAGTTTGAATGTAAATAGTGTAAATAATTGCTTATTCATATATCTAACCTTTCAATACAAAGAAAAGAAATGAACTTAATGTAAATTTGCTGAGTCAACGTCAAAAAGAAAAGAAAAATGACGAAAATGTAAGCGCTGCTCGTTCCGTTTTTGGCAAGAAATTTAATTTTGCAGGAGAAATGTTGTAGCGATCTCTTTCAGAATTTAATTTAAAACTTTATATATCCACCATTTTGAACATGATAAAAGAAGACACGCATTTACTTTTTTGCATAACTTCAAGTTTGGTCCCAATGCTTCTCAAACTGCTACCAACATTAACAGAGCACAGGATGAAGGATCCACTTGATTGGACAGTAAGGCGCTAGTTTTTGAATTTCTGAAATGGGGATACGATTCTTGAATATCAAAGGTGGTAGAGGACGTTTATCTGCAATTGACAATCAACATCTGAAAACAGTAGTCGAACAACTCCCACGTCTCGGCATTTCAACAACATCGGACCGTCTCAAGAAAATTGTCGAGATGAAGAAACTCGATAAATATGTTCCACATAAACTCTGAGAAAGTCAAAGAGTTCGACGTTTTGAAGGGTGTGCGATTCTGCATCTTCGAAATTCGAATGATCCATTTCTTGATCGAATAGTGATAAGAAATGAATGCTTTATGACAATCGTAAACGATCGGTTCAGTGACTTGATCCTGATGAAGGAACCAAACATTGTACAAAACCGAAGTTGCACCAACAGAAGATTATGGTAAATGTCTGGTGATCCGCCATTATCGTTTTCCATTACAGCTGTTTAGAATCTAACGAAGGCATCACTACAGAAGTTTACTGTCTGCAATTGGATGAATGCATATGCAGATAAGCAAAATGAGATCGGCACTGGTTAATAGACGACGTCCAATTCTGCTTCATGTCTCAGTACTCGAACATGCGTTGCCAGGATTACATTGCAAAAGCTCACCGACTTGGAATACGAGATTTTGCCACATCAACCATATTCCCATAATCTACCCACTTAAAACCAAAAAGATTGCAAAGAAGATGCAGATATGTATTCATAGATTTTATGGCGACCAAATCAGTAACCCCGTGTCTCGATGGCAGAAGTGTAAAGCTGTTCAAGGTTCCTATTTTGACTGTTTAAATACATTAATTCAGGAATAAAAGCTGACTCTAAAATCGGACATTTTTTTACGAACAACCTAATGCAAAGTTGTTCTTCTTATGTATTTATTTGAAAATAATTACAATACAAATTCTATAAGGTAACCCAAAATTTCCTTGTCATTTATTACGCTGTGTGGAAAGAAATGATCACTGATACGCAAATGAGTGCGTCACGTGCCGGGAAAGCGGTGGAAGTGGGGATGAGCGCATTGTTTTTGACCAGTGCAGGTGCGTGTCGCAGACACATCAGTCACAGCTTGAGCAGCGACGAGGAAGCATAGCGGTGCCGAAGCAGCTCGTTCTGGGTTGTCTGCTTTATGACTTTAAGGTGGGCTTGTCCGCAGCCGCATCAAGTCGCCGAATACTTCAAGCCTAAGCCTATGAGTGAATACACTGCCAAGTATTTGTTCCAGAAGTTTAGGCTGTGTCTTTGTGATGAACCCCGCAGTGGCCGACCACAGATCCTGGATGACGAGGCCCTGAAGGCGGCCCTAAAGGAGGACAACAGCCAAACATGTGGCGAGTTTGCCGAGTGCTTCCAGGTTTCTGATGAAGTCAGGCTTCACCTGCACCGCATGCTGAAACCGTACAAGTGGGTTCGCCACACATTGTCGGAAGCTCACAAACAACTTTCTCGACACCGTAACGTATCCATATTTGATCGTGTGCTCACCAGTGACGAAAAGTGGGTCCTGTATGAAACTTACAAGCATGTCAGACATTGGTTGTCACTAAATGACCCTGTTCCTCACAGAACATGTCCATATCTATAACCACGCATGATCATGCTCTGTATCTAGTGGACTATGTGGTGCACTATGAACTGCTACCAACGGGCCAAGCCATCACTGCGGACCTGTACTCGCAGTAGATGGAACGTGTGCAACAGGCACTGAAGTAAAATGTGCTACTATTGATTAATCGCAAGGGTGTACTGTTTCTCCTTGACAATGCCAGGCCTCATGTGGCGCAGAATACCATACGGCACATTTCGCAAATGAGATAGACTTGCGGCAGGCACTTATATATATTTCTCTGCGCTAAAAACAACCTGATTTCTACGCATCTGGAGGCACATTAGCAAAAGTTACTGAATGTCGATGGTGATTACTTTGAGGACTAACGTTATGTCAAACTGGCTGTATATCTATTTGTTTTTTTAATAATTCAAAAACGGCTAGGACTTTTTTGTTTAGCTCTTATTATCTTGACATCCAACCTCAAAAAGCAGCTTTTAAATGAACTTATTAGAAATAAACAACAAAACTGTCCAAACAAAACAACTGTATATTAGGGTTTTAGTTTTCAGGTTTGAGGCATATTTTTACATCTCATTGACGTTTTGAATAACATTTAAAATAACTTTTCTGGGAACTTTATAGAGTTCTTTTTTTTTTTTAGTGTTCAAATTGAGATTTCGTAAAATTAAATAAAGTTATGGATTAGTTAACTTAAAAAATAATTCACAAGTAAGTACGAACAATTTAACAGTAATTCAATAATAACTGATATTTTTAATGACTGTGGTTCGCTGATAAAAAGTGTATGAATCCGACCACACGTAATCACTGATTTACAGTGTTAACTACTCTTCAAAGACAACACAAGTTTTATACTAACATTTTTCACTCATTTCTTGTGAACCGAACAAAGATTATTGCGAAAAAATTGACATGTTATTCTTTTTTGGCGAAATTTCTTTGACGTTTTGCAAAAATGTGTGGTGATACCTCACTTCTAAGCACCGTCAATTATTCAGTGATTAACGACTAAAGATGGCAGCATTCATTCCCAGAAATATTTTTTAGGGTCACTGCTGTCAAGCTGTCCATGTCGATGTTTATTAAATTTGTTAATATAAAAAAAAAACAACAAAAAATGATACTTGCAACCATTTGAAAGAAATTACACAAACACACACATATGCACACATATAAACAACAAAAACTATTTCGGAACAGTAACGTTGTATTGACATGTCTAACAGTGACAGGTGTTTAAAAAAAACCCAGAAAAGATACAATGGAAAGAAGATGAAAAAAAGATTATTTAGCATGAAACAATGTATGACAAACTGTTTTTTATTGGGTTTTTGACCCCCTCCGGTCAGTATTCATTCATATGAATAAAGTCTAAGAAACAGACGACCGAATGTTGAGAAGAAATTATCTCTGAGAGGCTCGCGTCTATAACTAAATGATTGCAAATGCTTTAAAAGCGACAGAAAAGCACAAGTTGTTCACATGGCAATATGAAACTTAATGGAGATTTGAGAAATGCATTTATTCGTTTTGATTTAGGGTTTTCCTTTTTGAATGTTTGATTATTAATTATTAAAGATTATGTTTAAAAGGACAGTTTCAAATGCTTAGTAACGCGCCTTTCAATATTTCTAGTCATGCCCTTTCCTTTAGATTTGTGCTTTTTGCGTCCTTGGCAGAACGAGAAGGAATATTGTATCATTTGATATTTTCTTTCACATCAAGCATATATCCCGACGCCATTTTTATTCGTTTTTACTTGGTTCATTTATTGTTCGACTGTCTACCATACTGCGACAGTAATCGAAGCAGACGATGAGGTATTTGTAGACTGTCACACTGTAATGATATGTGTACCGTTCCGTCTTCGGTGAGAATGAGCGCGAGGTTTCTTCCTGCGTCTTTTCTTGGATCTGACTGCTGTCCAGTTGAACGGAGCTTTAGTCGTTATGTCTGGAACAACCACAGGTCTCAAATGAGGATCAACAGGACATTCTCCATCGTCTACTGTGATATCATCAATGGCCATATCACCTTGGTAACCAGTCTCGGTAGAACCCTCGAAAACGATCTGTTGGAAAAATGAAAATCAAGAAAGGATGATCAATTAGAGCAAATAATTCTTGTATAAGAGTTTGATTCAGTTCAGACACACAGCAATTGTTGGATATATGTGTAACCAACAAAAGAAAATTTGGCACGAAGGTGACACAAAAGCATTCAGTTATTTTGTAATTCTTTGAGAACAGATTAAATGGATAAACGGAATTCCTTAAGTAATTTTGTGACACAATGAAATCAAGACGAATGCTCGTCAACAAACAAAATTCTCTTCGAATGGGTTCGAAACTGTGTCCCCCTTTGTAGAAGAAACCACCTTTTGATCCGGCGTGGTTTAGACTGCTCTGCCAAAGAGAGCAGGACAGCCCAGTTAGGTTCTATTTATCGAACCCTGCCGGAGAGTACACGTTTTTTTATTAAGTTTTCTTGAGTGCGCAATCCGGTAAACATAGTACCCACCGATTCAAATAAAAGAACAGAGAGTCTACTTCAAACACGGGCATCCACTAATTTGAAGTAATAAAAATATTGGATTAAAAATAAAATCCATTAATTTTTTAGAAATTGATCTGTTTACGTTTCGGATATGAAATAGAGCAGATATGGATCTTCGAGAAAATCTGAACGACGGGAATTGCATTCCTTAAAAGGGTAAATAGAAATGTGTTGGTCTCTGACTCTCTTCGTGGCCGAGCGGTCTAAAGCATGTTCTTCTACGGAAAAATCTCAAATAACATTGACCTGTTATATTACCAAAACTTTCAAAGATCGTCGACTGTTTCCTTCAAAAGTCTTCAACGTTATTTATTATCTTGTATTGAGAAATCGAAAAAATCGTGCGCTGTCGTGGATATTAGCCATGCATAGTTGAGTCCGAATACTGACTTTCATTTCAGGCTGGAAAATCGACCTTTAACACGAGTGGGAAAATGAAAATCCAGTTCAAAAGTAAGATCTACAACGCTAAACGCTCTTGCCAGTTCTAAAACAACATCCTCAGCGGTCTTGGAATTTGGTTTTTCTATGATGGTCAAACCATTTTAGAAAAGCAAAACTCATGGATTACTTGTGTTTAAATGTATTGCACCTCCCTCCTCACCCATTTCTGTTAGGATAGGCTTAATTGCTCAACTTACATCTCGCACCCGCACCGTCATGCCTACTTCCGCCTCCAATGAATACCTGACAACACTGACGAAAACGAGGCGATGAATGCTCATGGTGCCTCTAGTTTATCACAAACCTGATTTTTGATGCAACTGATTTCTGTAAAAATCAATTGGCATTAACCTTGAACCTACCGAACGGCAAAATAGAAACGCCATTCTCTACTTTCCTCTTCACCAACGCAAAATGTTTCTTTTCTTTATAAACAAAATGTGATAATGATTTTTTGAAATCAAGATTAACATAATTTCTGCCTAAGATTAACTATTGCTATGATTAAAGGATTCTTTTGAATATCCTTATCTTTGTTGTATTTACAACACACTATTCATCTGCTGAATAGGAATTTAGATAGACATTTAATAAGTTTTGTTTAGTCTGGCACAAGGCTACAATATCACTCGGTGAGAATTAAACTCGGTCGTTTGTGAAATTTGCTTTGCTATATAGAACACATCTTAGTTATTTACTAAGCTCTGTCTGGCACAAGGCTATTATTATGGTAATTTACTCACACACGAATGGACTCACCCATATAGGAGCAGGTACTGCTTTTAGGAGAGGGAAGTTCCAGCAGTCAACTCTGACAGTCGGACCGAACATTCTTGCTGTAACACTCTCGTTTGCATATGTTTGTATTACTGTTTTTGTCAATATATTTGTTTAACCCAATTCCTTTCTTTGTGTCTTTATTTCTGGCCATAACAAGGCCACAACAGGCCATATATAAGTGAGGCAATCAGTAAGAATACAAACCTAGACAAGTAATAGCAAACAGGATTAGTTTGCGAATCAATAATAACTGCCCAAACAAAAGAAAAATATTGTTCACAAAATTGTCAATATTCCTTAATAAATAGATATATAATTAAAAAAATAATTCTTTATGAAGAAAAATGAAACATACAGTGTAACCCGGATATAAGAGAGTTGTCGGGACCGGAGAAGAAGTCTCTTATATCCGGGTTTCTCTTATATCCGGGTTTGGTCTATTTTGTTTACATTAACACAGGTTCTAATTTGGGACCAGATAAACTCTCTCTTATATCAGGGTTTATCTTATATCAGGGTCTCTTATATCCGGGTTACACTGTATATAAATACAGCCGTCTGATTTTTGAATGGTAAAACAATTTCATGGACAAAGCAATTTTAAGGATCTTTTCTTAAAGTCACTCATGAAAATGTTTGTGAAAATTTTATTAAAGTAGTGGTGGTAGTGGTCATCGTTGTCATAACAACCAATACCGCTAATTCTACCCCAGCAATATATATATATATATATATATATATATATATATATATATATAGGGTGTATCAAAAATACTTTGGCTGCGAGTTCCTCACACCAAAACAAGGACAAAAGTGCCTATAAATCTCCGCAAATCCTTAGTTTTTGAGTTATTAGGTTTAAAAAAGGCTTACGGTAGATGGCACTGTGTTGCCATGTAGACTAGGTTACATTTGTCATTCGTGTACATTTTTGGCTAGTCTGTCTTCAACGTTTAACATGTGTACTAGTGAGTTAACTGAGAAGTGTTAGCATGGCAGGATGTTCATCTCGTGATATGATTTTTGCATACACCCGCGCAAATGCTAATGTATGCGAGGCTGCATGGCTGTATCAAATTGCGTTTCCAGACCGAAGGCAGCCGAGTCATCCAACCTTTGCTGTTGTTTATCTTCGCGTTGCTGAGACAGGATTCATGGCACCACAAAGTATTGAGGAAGACCGAGATCGGCTCGGACACCTGACCACGAAGAACGCATTCTCTGTCGGAGAAACGATCCAAGTATCAGTGTACGTCAAGTGGCCCTAACATGTCGTACATCTCATAGTACCGCGTAGAGGGTACTTCAAGAGCAGCTCCTGCACTCGTATCATTTGCAACATCTGCAGGGTCTTTCACCCTCTGATCACTCACCACAGGGAGAACTTTGCCGATGGTTTATTGCACAAACTACCGATCCGTTGTTTGTCTCTTCAGTCTTGTTTACGGATGAGGCAACATTTGGAAAAGATGAAATTACAAATTTATGCAACCAATATTTGTGGGCGGATCGGAATCTCCATGGTACAATACAGGCTAGACACCAGCATCAGTTTACGATTAGTGTGTGGGCTGGTGGGTTCATATGTTTTTCAAGCACGTCTTACAGGAGCTGTCTATAGGGACTTTTATTTCGAGCACACTTTCAGACCTACTAGAGGATGTACCGCTGCTAATATGAAGACACATGATGGAGCTCCCGCACATTTTAGTCATATTGTTTGTGATGCACTGGCTGACATCTACCATGAAAATGGATAGGTAAGGAAGGACCAGTTCTATGGCCTGCACGTTCCTCTGATCTCAATCTTTTGGATTTTTATCTCTGGGGCCACCTAAAACATTTGGTTTATGCAGCAGACATTAATAATGCAGAGACGCTTTGTTATACCACCTGGAAAACTTCAATAACTGTTATCAGCTAGTTTCTTTTAAACTTTTAATATCATTGACCGATCAGTAGAAGATTGTTTTATGCTGGAAACCTATTGAATGCTTATGAGTGAATAATCTTAGACGTTTCCTGTTCAATTCACGATTGTTGTAAGACTTTACAGAGCGTTTAGAATATAAAGAGAATTCGCTAATAATGGCTTTCAAGATCAACACTTTGGACATTCCAATATAGAAAATGTTTTTCCAATGACTTATTTAGTAAATTTGCTTCGTCTGGCACAAGGCCGAATAGCGGAAATAGGTTTTTTGGTAGAACACATTTCCAAGTGAGAAGAGTCTTGAAAGATCATCATTCGAAATTCTCAGCTTTAAAAGCCCACACCACTGACGGGCGTGGTAAATCAGAAACTACCTGAGTTAATTATTTCAAACCGAAAACCGAGCGTCAAGCTTGAAAATGTCAGGAGATTCTATTCTTATTTAAAAGTTGCTGATTTCTGAGTACGTCTAAATGTAATGGCATTTCGAAATTTGAAATGCTTCTTGGACGCCCATTCTTTTAATATGGCGGCGACTGACTTGTTGCTGTAGTCTTTAAGATATCAACGAAACGCCCCATTTCAACTTCAAGTCAGACATTGAAAAATTCAACCGATTTTTACGTGTTTTGTAAAAAAATAAAATGTAAATGCCAAATTGTTATTTTAACTTAATCCGGCTATATTTTCCTCCAAATAAAAATGAGAATAATTTTTGCTTAATATCAGTCAAAGGGCTGATATTTATAAGTTTAGTTTAGGCTGCCACAAGCCATACCAGGGATGCATCCAGTGAAGATCGAACCCTTAAAACTAGTAAAAGCTTTGCGGCCTAACCTGATGTCTCTTTGCAGTAAGTAGTTAAACTTATATGAACTTGAAAAGAGCATTTTTTAATTTAAAACAACACCTAAACAAAGCTCTTTATTGTATTTCCTTGCACATTTACTTTTACTGGCCTCTAGCCAGATTTCAGTTTACCAATTGACGTCTGGCTAGAGGCAGAAAAAAGGAGCAAGGGGAACTGCACTGACATAGGTTACCTATTTCTTTTCGTATTTATCCGTTGACGAATTAATAAAATACAGTGGAAAAACTAAAAATGTCATGACGTCATTGTCGATTTGGATTCGTAGAAAACTCACTGTTCTATTCTAACTGAATGGTGGAGGACTTTGTTACAAATATTTTCAAGTCGAATGAAATTCTTCCACAATCTTTCAAATCTGGAGAGGAACAGGCAACAGTAAAAAAAATTCTCTTCAAGTACCAAAGATATCCAATGCTAAAGTTACAATCGACATAGACACTGAAAGACAATAATCATATGGGGTGTGGTGGTTTGATTGATGTAACAGCTTTTTACTTTTACAAAATCCTGGACAAGTAGTTACGGAAGAATCCCAAGATCTCACTCACCCACAGTGATATCTAATGATGGGTTAGAACAAGGAGAGAAGTGAATTCATACCTTTTCTGAGAGACTTAATGTTAAGTGAACCGAAGCAGCTTTTATTGAAATTCAATGATTTAGTAATTTGCGTTGCTTCACCTCGCACTCTACTCTCCATAGGATGACATTAGAGAATGTCACTTAAGTTTCCGCTTTGCCCGATCTACCGCTGATGTGCTCACGGCCATAACTGAATTTGTTTACCAAGCACTTCACAATAACGGAGAAGCTCGAGTTGTGGCTTTAGATATCTCTAAAGCGTTTGATAGGGTTTGGCATGCGGGCCTCCTTCGTAAGCTTCGGGGATACGGAATTAAAGGACGATTATTTAACTTAATACAATCATTCCTGTCAAACCGTATAATGAAGGTCGTTCTAAACGGATTTTCCTCCAATTCCTTTCTCACGAATGCAGGTGTTTCCCAAAGCTCTATCCCGGGTCCTACAATTTTTCTGGTTTTCATTAACGATCATCCTGATGTTATCAGTTCCCAAGTAGATATCTATGCAGACGACACCACTATTTACTCCTGTCTCAATAATAAATCTGGTATCGCTGACAAAAATAACCTGGCCTTGGTCTCGAAAATGACCTCCGATCTGTGGTTGACTGGGGCAAGAAATGGCTGGTAAACTCAAAAACAAAACTGCTCTCTTTTACCCACCAGAGAGAACCCTCCCTGATTCCCATTAGAATGTCTAATGCTCAACTTCACGAGAGCACCTCTTTGTGACTGCTTGGTCTCACACTGTCTGCTGACCTGAGATGGGGCAAATACATTGAATCAATAACTTCATCTACAGCAAGGAAAGTGGGCTCTATGTGTCGTGCCAGAAAGTTTTTCTCGCTTGTCTATCGTTCAAATCTATAAATCAACCATTCGCCCTTGCATAGAATACTACTGACATATATGATCTGGAGCCACCGCTGTTCTTCCCAAGGTCCTCGACAAAAAACCAGAGACGAATATGCAAAATGATTGGTCCTGATCTGGTATCGCGTCTACATGCTCTTTCTCACAGACGTGCCGTCGCTTCCTCCTGTCTTTTCTATAAATACTTTCAAGTTAACTGCTTTGACGAGCTACTTTCGCTGGTTCCCAAACTGCATGAATTTAAGCGTTCTACTAGATTGGCATCTCACTTCCACCCTTTCACTGTCGAAACTGTTAAATGTAGCTGTCGTCTCTTTTACTCCAATAGCTTCATGTCTCGCACCTCTCGCCTGTGGAACTCGCTTCCTCTTACTTGCTTCCCTGATAGCTATAATCTCCAAATATTCAAATGCAATGTCAATCAATATCACCAGATGCCTTAATCTAATTTCCCGTCCTCCTCTTTATCCTTTCCTCTATCGCGCCTCTTTACTCTTGCTCCCCATCTCTGTAACCCCTTGCGTGCTAGTGGCATTCGCACCTTGCTTGGGGTGAAATGCTTAAAAATGTTAATGGACGCCTACCGAAAGACTAGTATCGTTGGTTATGTATTGAATTTTCTCTTTCATGGATGGATCTATTTTTGTAGCCTTGTGCCAAATTAAACTTAGGAAATAAGCCTTTTTTAGTTTTTGAATCGCATTTTACTGAGTTTAAATTAACACAGCAAAAACAGAAAGTGTCTTGAATTCGGAAGATTGTACTGCTTCATTTATTCCTTTAAAGTGAGCATTCAAAATCTTTGACCCGAGTTCGAACATTGATCATTAACATCAAAATAAGAAATACAAAGCAACTTTATTAAATTGCATCTTAGCTTTCTGTTCTTGAATTCATCGATTTTTCTCAACTTTTATTAATTTACATTTGCTGATCGATCTTATTTGAATATATCCAAAATTTGGTATAAAATGTAGTTTTAAAAAACAGCGAAGAAGACGAAACCGTTTTCTCTATTTAAGAAGCAATTTTGAAATTTGTTTTTTAATAGATGCTAAAAAACAAAACAGATGAGACAATTTTTACTGTCTGTTGTTTCAATAAAATCGTACAAAAAGGAAAACTGTATTTCTAAGGAGAGTTAAAAATATTTGAGGAGATAAAAAATGTTTGTTCGGATTATTTATTAAAACAAAAGCTATTTTTTTCGACAAACTTTATTCAAAAAACATTTTACAGTTTTGTTCGAATGTTTCGTTTGTTTTGTAATCTATTATCTTTCAAGCCCTCTACAATTCCATCCTCTTGGAATTTCTCATCAAAGAACTACTCTAAGAACCTTTTTGCTGTTCTGATTTTTTTTTCATGAAGAGCATTCTTTAAAAACTAGAGTAGACTACAATATCTCTTGGATATGACGAGTAAAGGAATTCTTCTTAGCTAAATATGCTTTATCACCAAACAAACATGTAGTTTAGTATTATTCCAATAAAACATCACACCTCATTCTGTTAACTCAACTCATTCAAGAGAAAAATCTTTTTCTCAATTACTGCCTTCAGTCTGTCTAAATAAGAGCAATTCTTGTTCGAATCGATTGTTTATTAATCCGGAAGTAGCCCAACGTAGAAGAATCTTTTTACAATCCTGCCATATATGATCATCTTCTCTAGATGAAGACCAGCCTTTGGCAGAGTGTTTCAACCATGGAGCATAGAAATTAGAAATCTCTAGCGTGAAACTCCGCAAATCACATGCTTTTTTTTTCTAAATTGAGTCATATTTTTATTTTTCTTAAAATGGAAAAGCAGAATATTTTTCTTAAAATGATTTTTCTGAAGATTAGCGTTTTGTCTAAAAATCACTTAATATCGACGACATAAGCGAATTTTGTTCTCGTCTGGTCGCGATACTTACGTGGTATCCAGACTTGGCAAGGTTCAGAGGAATTGAAAGGCGGGCCTTGATCCACACGTTGCCTTGGTTACCATAAGCCCGCCAAACAGCTTGTGGATCAGATTCAGATGCCGACTATAAAAAAATATATGAAAAAAACAAACAAAAAAAAACGAATTGAAATTTTACAAAGTTGGAAGAAAATAACTCCAGTTTAAAAAATGTGAGGGGTCATACAACTTTGCAGATAAAATTGCTTTTCATCAAATTGTAAAAAATATAAACAATAAAAATAGATGAGAAAATTAATAAATCTAAAATAAATTCACGGTGATAATAATTATTCAGCAAGATAATCTTTGAATTAATTAAATTTTAATTTTAGGCTCAAGGCATTTAAGATGGTAATATTTTATAACAGCTTTTAGATTTGGATTCAGGACGGAGAAAATTTAAACAGTAAGAGGTTAAGAAAAGATATTGCTGCTGCTGTGAAGATATTTTATACAAGAACAGGATCAATATTTATAATTGTTATTAATGATACGATTGAATATCCAATCGATACATTGTTACTATTTAGTAATTTTAAATACGGGCATTTTTGACAGCGAAAGATTTTAAAAAATGAATTCGGTTACTAAGGTTTTTCTAGGTTGTATTTTCATAGTAATTCTGTTGATTTTCCATTTAACTTGTTCAATGCGATATATTTGTTTTTTGTTCAGTCGCCGACAATTATGTTTTCAGTCATTTGTTTCGCCACAAACTGGTTTGTAAATTTAAAGACTAAAAAAAACTTTTCTACATAGAGAAGATATTTTTATTTGTTCATATATTCAAAAGACTATACAATTCATAAAAATCTTTTCAAAGATTTTTTTTGGACTGCAAATTGTAAAACAGCTCTTATTTTATGAAAATGTACTTTTTCCTTTTCTCCATTTAAAATAACTTCAATCAGGTTTTTGTTAATACATCGTAAGCAAAACATCCTGGGTGAGGCAAACGAAGAAATGTCAATACATTTCAAGCTGTCATTTAAATGCTTACAACTAATATCAACCAAAAAATGTCTTACTTTTTAAGCTACTATATTTGGTGGCATCTAATATCTCCCAATTTATACATTAATATGGCGCATAAATATCGATTTTACCGTAACTGGTCGGTTTCTTATTTCTCCAGGGGTCACAACCTTCCATAATACTCTGCAGTATTAAATTTAAGTCGGAAGGCTTTTAGATGTTACTCAGATCTCGTTAAAAAATGGTTTCATGTTTGAATACTAGTAAAACAATACGTATTGATCTTTTCAATTTAAACATGCGGTCTCTCTGACAAAAGTTGGTACGCACTATCAGTGATTATAATATTATATGTATTACAGGAAACCAGATTTAGAATTATTTCATATTACAATAAGATTTTAAACTTACAGTTCGAGTTGTTTTGTGTTTGAACTACGTTCAATATATTAATGCAGTGGATGCAGGGTACTATTTGATTATATATATATATATATATATATATATATATATATATATATATATATATATATATATATATATCGAGTGTAACAGCAAAATTGTCCAAATCGTGTAACGGCAAAATTGTCCATCCCACAAATTGTTTAATATCTATGGTGAGAGGAAAAAGATCAGTCAGGCCTTCAGTAATGGTACCAAAATTCATAGTCTGGCTTCCATCTTCAAAGTCCATTCAAGAACCATCAAGAGAACGATGAATAAGTTAAAAAATTGAGGAAACAGTAGATCAGTAAGTCACAACAACAAGAGGGATCATCATTTCAACTTAGAGCTAAAGAGATCAATAAGAAAAGATCTAACTCAATTCATAAGACGTTTGTCATGTGAGAGAGGAGTTTCAGCTATGACAGTCCAAAGAGCAGCGAATAAAAGACTTGAAAATGAAATTGTACATGAAACCTGTGAAGTACCTTGTTACTCCAGGACAGAAAGAAGGCTAGAGAGGGCGAAGATAATCTTGAATAAGTTGGCAAATGATCCTGGAAGAGTACACACACACATATATATATATATATATATATATATATATATATATATATATATATATATATATATATATATGTATGTATTTGAACTTTATTTCAATCTTTCATGAGCTTCCGATCGTTAGCTATGATTAAATAATGATAAACATGTCATTTTCGTTTATGATCGATTTCATTACAATTCTTTTGTTAAGCTTGGAGAGTAATTATATATTCTTATTGCACAAAGTAGATTCCAATAGTGTTATAAAAACTTCGGAAAATTCCAGTAAGATATCTTTAATCATTTCTAAGATGCAACGGTTCAAAGCTGAATCTAACAAATGGACAATTTTGCTTTTACACGATTTGGACAATTTTACTGTTACACCCTGTATATATATATATATATATATATATATATATAGGTGTATCTATCTATCTATCTATATATATATATATATATATATATATATATATATATATATATATAATATATATATATATATATATATATATATATATATATATATATATAGGTGTATCTATATATATATATATATATATATATATATATATATATTCATGAATCATTCATACAAAAAAACAAATATAGAGGTTAATGGATGATTCATGAATTTATAAATTTGTTTATATGTTTGTAGGAATGATTCATGAATTTATAAATTAAAATTGCACCATAATTGACACATATATATATATATATATATATATATATATATATATATATATATATAAAGGGTGTCCCAAAATAATGTATACACTCTTTGAATCGTTATAACGTATTCAATTTATGTATTTTGACCTGTAAATAAGATTAATATAAGAGAAAGAAAACCCATTTAAAAGAATTTGAGAGTAAAATATAGAAAAAAACAGAAAATTAACTTTAATAAGATAAAAGCTACTTGGGGCAATGGCATAATGTTCATATAATGATGAGTTCACATCAAATGCTCAAACTGGTTGCCGTTCTGTTCAATACACTTTTCATATCTTGAAGAAATAGACCTACAAACGTCCAGTATCATTTCCTCTGGTATTTGAGCACATTCTTCTTCAATTGCTACTCTCATTTCAGCAATTGTTTCAGGTTTCCTGTTGTAAACTTTGTCTTTTAGAAACCCCCACAAAAAATCCAAGGGTATCAAATCTGGTGATCTAGGTGGGTATTCAACTGGTCCCTTCTTCCAATCCCCACCCGTTTTGCATACTTTCATCCATTTGGGACACCCTGTATATATATATATATATATATATATATATATATATATATATATATATATATATATATATATATATATATAAATGTGTGTTTTATAAACTAACAAAAACATTTCCACTTCATGATTAAGTACCTTGATATGGCGGAATGTATTGCGTGTTCCCATGACTCGTAGAACCAAGATGTCGAGAGTTAGTCTCCTTGCGGGTCCAACCTAGCCAGACAGGTCAATGTGTAAGAGCCAGACAAAACTTTAGTAACCTACAGGAGTAAACCTCAAACCCGGAGAGTGTAGCAAATCTCTAGTTGCATATATAGGTAAGCATTAACAGACTGATACATTAGTTTGATATACAGTCATCAGTGGCTTATGATAAGATCGTACTGTACGAACCGTCCAAGACTACCTGCATAGAAAGTCAGCATTCAAATACAACGGATTGACCTGAACATGAACACCGACAAGTGGTACCTTCAGGAAATACGTAACTATTTGTAGACATGAATGACGCTACTTGATGTATAAATTAGTTCTGCAGAAAAGAAAATAGATCAACTTACTTGTGTATAAACGTTTAATGTTCCCATGTGACGGCCATACATATGGTAATAGAATTGAACACATTGTGCAGTGAAACTTTTGTAAGTGGGCGATTTAAGTACAGCTGTATGTCCTCGTCCTTTGGCTGAAGCTTCTAAATGCATGAAATGTCCTGGCGAGAGATGCAATAAAAGAACGTTCAACATTCACAGAATATCTGCTGACAAAAGTACGATTTATGCAAAAAATAAAATAAATATCTTTTCTCGGTGAAAAAAAATCGATTTCGATGGAAACTATACAATATTTTCAAATGATGAAAATTAAAATGAAATAAAGTCACTGTGCAACGTCAATCTGGATGCAATTACTTCGAGTATCATAGATTTAATCAAAGTTGCATGGGTGAAGTCTACTTTAGTAAAATTGTATCAATTTTACCAAAATAGTTTAAAATTAATTATTTGTAGGTTACTATAGAATCAGTAAAATTTTCGGAGCTAAATTTAGTTATTAAAAATCATCAAAACACTTCAAAATTAAAAAAAAATTAGAGTCATTAATTTTAATTTCAAATGATTTTATAGAATAAAAAGGTTTTCTTTAAATTACTTTACTTATTGGAGGAATTAAAATAGGTACTTTATTTATGGATTACATTTATTCATGTAATTGCCTGGGTGATCAAAGAGGAAATGTACTCCAGCAAATAATGTCTTTTTTTCATTTTATGATATTCTGATTGAAGCTTTATTTATTTATTTCTTTTAGGAGATGAGATGGAGAAAATCTACCCGATTTGATACAATGATTATTGTATATTTGGGAAGTAGCCATTCTTTTATACATGCTTCACTTAATGTGTTGGAGTTTTTTTTTAAAGACAGCTAACTCGTCACTCCCGTTTTCAAATAGGGCAAGGATGAGATTTAACTTTAATTGCTTTATATAAAGAACCTTAATTATCTTAAGAAGTCTTCTAAAATTGAATTTTTTTAGAATGATAGTGTTATCAAGAATTTCAGGCGTTTGTGTGTCGGTGTCTAGGTGCTTTTTGTGATCACAAGTGGTCTGTCATTCTTCTACTGATTGTCATCGACGTATATTCTATGTAGATAATCGGTTTATTACAAGAGACACAGTCTTGTAATGAGCAGCGAAATTTATTTATGGCCTTAAGTTTAAATTTGATAGTCCTACTGTTATTGGTAATTATGAGGTTGGTATTTTAAAGATTTTCTATATTATAAGCTTTACACGTTGGCCGAGGTCAACGAGTGAAATGTATTGTTTAATGATGCGTTGAATGACGAATTCAACTTGTTCTTAATTTTTGTGCATCTGGTTGCAGTAAAAGATATTAATGCTGTACTTTTTTTTTAAATTGGTGCCTTTTAATTTTTGTACGACTAATTTTATTTGGTTATCAATAACATATTTGGGAAAATTATTATTAACCAATGACGTTTTATATATTTGACTTCACTAAAAATATTTTCCGGAAAGAGGAGGTTAGGTGTACTTTAGTTAGGATATTTTTTATTATTGCTAATTTATATCTTACGGCTACTTACGATGATATAAACGATAGATTTTGCTTAAAAATTTGTGAAACATAATAGGGGCTGCTGAAAAGTGCCGAAAAACTGATTTTTAAGATTTTGTTGATCAGGCTGAGAACACTTCAACACTCGCCACGGTTCAAAATTATCATGGAGATGCCGGGTGGGTGTGGGTTGTGGTAGTTGATACAGAATCGGCGAAGCTAGTTTGAATTCAAGTCGAAACTATGTTCACATGAAACCTGTTCTTATTGCTTCCTGCTCTACTGTAAAATATCTTGTAAAAATGTCTCATCACTGGTAAGCTACGACGACTAACGGAGAAGAAAGTGAGTGATTTAGAATAGACAATACACTACTCTCTCATAAGTGCTTTACCTGCCCTAGTAGTGACAGGTGAAAGCTATAAAATCTGTAATCACCATTGACACGCTATTGTTAGTTTACAAGATCAAAGGTCAAGAAAGTGATATCAAGGTTTTCAGCTTATTCTTTTTAGATTCCAAAAGGTTTATTGCATTCTTCTGTTTATAGATACACAATTATTAATGCCACCCAAGGAGCGAGAGTTAACAAACTTGTCATTTCGGAAATGATCTCTTCCGGGTACTCTACCACTGTTGCCTTTTTGTCTAAAGCTAAACTATATTTAGGGCTACGATCAAATCACGTTGAAATTACCTTGATCAATGTTTACCATTTAAAAATAACACACCATCTTTTATCCGCGGAATCTAGAAAGTTGGAATGACTCATGTATATTTTGCACTGATTCATTTGTTTCCTGAATGAGAAAATATTTTGTTGGTTTCGGGACCTTACATATCGTCTTTAATCTTTCATAACACCTTCAGAACAAAAGGAGATGTACTTGTTGCATGGTATCAGTAACAAGAAACAATCATAGGCTCTTTATGTTCAACCATTATCAGAATATTTTACAATTGGACAAAGTGCAAGGATGTGTAGATTTATGCCTGTCTCATGGAGATTGATGCGACATTAACATACAAGGCTCCAACTGGAATTCGTCTTCTGTTGATTGATTTCCCTATTATGTGCCAGTGACCATTTCGCCAATACTGAGAGAATGTCATTTCAATAAGATTCCGCTCTCCTCTTAAAATAAAATATCTAAAAGCTAATAAACAATTTTCAATTTCATTTCAAGTTGTTACACTTTAATTTTTCCCCCTAGAAAGAATTGACTTTTAAAACTAAATTCATTATTCATTATGTTAATTTTTTGGTTTTCTTATAAATAATTATTTTTAAAAACATCCATATATTAATACTATAATATCTACGTACAATCCTATATAAGGTGTGCATTACGTCCCAAAAGAAGAAAATATAAAATAAAGCCTCACTCACTCTAAAAGTACAAAGGGGTAAAGGAGTGATGCGACAAAACAACAACCTTTTCTCTTTGTATCCCTTCCCACTTTCTTTAGATCTGATTTTCTTTGCATTTTTCTCTAGATTTCTTGCTTAACATTTTTTTCTTCACGTTTTCTTTTTTCTCTTTCTTTTCCTCATTTTATTTTCTTTTGTATAAATGAACAGCTAGGAGGTTTGTGGTTCCTTATAGCCTCTCAGAAGTTTGGTTCTCATGATTACCAGCAGCTCTGTAAGAATTTATTAAACTGGGGCAAACCCTACTATTGATAAAGAATGCTTTGCTCGTAAATTCTATTCCAATTTCTTTCGACTCATCTTTGCCTGAATTGTCAGCTAGAACGGATTCTTTACTGAATGACATGCATATAACTCCATTCATGATTTCTACTATCATCTCCAAATGAGATCCCCACAAGGCATGCGGATTTGACGGCATCCCTGCAATTATCCTAAGGAAATGAACTTCTGAACTGGTTCCTGTTTTCTCCAACTCTACAACAAATACCCTTCTGCTTCTGGCTTTCCAGTATATTGGAAATCCTCTTCTGTCGTTCCTGTCTTTAGGAACTCTGGTGAACTTTCTGATCTCTCCAATTATCGCGTTTTAGCTTAGGCATTCTGAACCTTTTTGGTAAAGTACTAGCAACACTAATCAACTCTGGATTGGTTAAGCATCTCACTTCACACGGCCTTCTTTCAGAGAAAACAATATGGCTTTCACTTCTCTAGATTAACCCCGGATGTGTTATTACTGAATTTGTCTACCAAGCTTTTGATAAGAACGGCGAGGCTTAGGCTGTGGCTTTAAATATTACATCTGCCAGGGTTTGGCATTCTGAACTTCTTCCCAAGCTGAAGGGATATGGCGTCTCTGGAGGAATATTTGACTTAATCGTATCTTGTACGTTTAAAACTACCAAAATTCTGTTCCTTGGATATCGCTGACATATTTGGTCCGCTGCTCTTGCTGTATATCTCGAGAGTCTTGACAAAATCCAAAGAAAGATCTGCAATGTTATTGGTCCTGGCCTGGCATCTCGACTTTACTCACTTTCCATCTGTTATGATATGACTTCATTATCTTTTCTATATCTATTTTCATGACACTTTTTCTAATGAGCTCTCTTCCTTGCTTTCTCAACCGCCTGAATTTGAGCGTACTATTAGATTGACAAATAAATTTCATCGTTTTACTGTTGAAATAGTTAGATATAACCATAAGTTCTCTTCTAATAGTTTCTATCCTCGCACTTTTTACCTGTGGAATTCTTCCGTTTTATTGCTTCTCTGTCACCTACAATCTTCCAAAATTTAAATGCAACATCAATCGCTATCTTCTGTCTTCCTGAATCTTGCTCTTTTTTGTCCTGTCTCCTCACTAACAAATTTTCCCTGATAAAGTCCCACAGAGGATGAAATGCGCCAGTGAAGATAAGTTTTCCTTTTGTCTTTATCCACATTTTGCATATATGCACTATCTGAAATTTTTACACACACACACGCATATATATATATGTATGTATATATGTAAAATGATAAAAATATAGTTTTAAGGTATGTTATATTTGTGGGTAAAAGTGCTCAATAACTTATATCAATATAAAAATGGATACTGAGGTCAACATCGAGCGGTGACAGTGTGTTTCATGCTTGAACGAAATACTTCAGTTATATGTGTTGTGCTGTGGCTCGACTATTTATATATATTGATCAATGGTGCATTATGGTTAGCAAGGTCTTTTGTATCATCCTAAGAGTTATTCGGTAGGCGGTAACGGTTATATTTCAACTTATTCTAGAGGCTCTTGAGTGGATCCGAATGTGGTTATTTGTAGTTTTCGGTTTTAGGAAAGAAAAAAAATCTACAAGACAATTTCAAATCAGCTTTTGATATTCTATTTTACTCACGCGGTGAAACTACAAAACTTAGACATTTCCAAACATCTCATACACCTGACAAAAAGATATTTGCTCCTTTTAAAATCTCTCAAAATTATTACAACATGAAACCCTAATTCACAGTGGGTGTTCACTGCAAAATTAGCACTTATTAAATATCATCTTAAAAAACGACATTTTTCACGAGGACATTAAAACTAAAATTGCGTTGTCTGATTGTATAAAAGGCCTAAAGGGATGAGTCAGTGAGTAATTTTAGTTTAAAACTGGTTATAGTTGCCGTATGAATAGACAAAGAATTCCCCTTTTTAGTGATAAAATGTTTCATTGTTGCGATCATGCAACCAAATACGACATTCAATCTCAAAAGTAATGTTCTTTCCATAAAATTGTGAATGCGTGTGTGTACATTGTAGACTTATTTTTTTTGAAAGGAGAAGATGGTATCATTTCAAATGCTTTTAAAGTGTAAAGAATTCTTAACATAAAAACATATTTTAAACCAGGTAGCTTACCCTCTTCCGATTTGCAGGTATGGTCAGCTTCTGGTCCAGTGTCTGCTGACGGAGTGTTTCCCTTGGCGCGAGTCCAGTCAAAGTTATCAGTTTCATTTACCTGTGTAAATCCGCAAATATTATCGTCTTCAAAGCCGCAGAAGGACTGCGTTTTGGCTGCAAAGATAGAAAAAACTGTGAAAACCGCTGTAAATATTTAAAACGTATTTCTAATAAGAAAATCATTTGTTATTTAAATGCTGTTTGTAATAGACGTTTTTGATGTTTTTCAACTAAAAAAAAACCCGGCTTACGGTCATATGTCGTTTACCGTACAATAACTGAAGTTAAGCAATGTCGGGCCTGGTCAGTACTTAGATGAGTAACTGCCTGAGAATAGCAAGTGGTGTAAGAGTTGGATGTGCAGATGGTGTGATGGATAATGGCACGGAATTGTTAATTGGAGAGCCGAGTCCCAATTTCAGTTGGGTTCGTTATATTCACTTATGTGTAAATACACTTGGAAAAGATATAGATCCACCGCTTTCATCCCCAGCTATGGGTTAATTAGTAATACTTGTACCATAAATCATTATTATCTTAAAAAATAATTCTTACAATCTAAAAAATATTTTTTGCCTTTAAATAACCTGTAAAGGGATGTAGAAAAAAAATCAATGAATCAATAAATAAAAGCAAAGAAGTTGTTCCACTTCCGGAATTATAACGCCACAATTTATATAAATTACGGAATCCAATGAAATATCCACATTCAAACAAATAACTCTAAAATATCAACAGCACTTTGTTTCTTTATTACTATGAATTATTTCCATGTTTATTTCACTTTGAAACATTGTCAATTATTATGATTTATTTTTGACTTGTATTTACTTTCATAAAGGGATGTGAGTTTGGATTTTACCGAGTCCCTATACTTTATTCCCGATCAACGCTGTCTATTCACTGACGTAGATCAACGGTCACAGAGTAAAATAAAACAACTAAAAATACTTAAAATGAAAGTAAATACTAGTTAAATTTAGCAACTCATATAATAATTATCAATGCGTATTTATTTATGCTTTCTGTTCCATCTGTAGCAGGAAGGGAGGTAAGTCTACTTAATTTAGTAAATTTATGAATGTTTACTTCCCCTAGTCGTTTTAATAATCTATACAAATAAAATATTTATCCGTATTTAGAAAAAATTAGTTCCTGAGAAAGTGAATCGTTTAATTAATCAGTTCCTTTTCCCCTTGTTTCTTAGATCGCAGTCTTTTTTGTTCAAGCCTTTAATGCGAAACGCTCAGAAGCCATTGTCTATTAAGTGATTGTTTTGCATCAAATTGGTCATGAAATAGGCTTTGACGTCATCTTTGCCGTTCTGTTGCTAAACTTTTTCTTCCGAGAGATATTTCCATTTTACTGTTATATTAAACACAGAATTTTTAACATGAAAAATATATGGAACAAAAAGTGATTTACGATAATTATGAT
Organism: Acanthosepion lycidas; assembly: GCA_963932145.1. Classification (NCBI taxonomy): domain Eukaryota; kingdom Metazoa; phylum Mollusca; class Cephalopoda; order Sepiida; family Sepiidae; genus Acanthosepion; species Acanthosepion lycidas. The sequence continues at coordinate 4,696,801 of OZ010577.1, forward strand.
TCATTGATTACCCGTCATATAATACCAGGGTAATTAATAAATCATAGATACCATTGAACGTATAAAAATATAAAGGGACATTTTCTAACTATTGCTGTCATTTTTGGCGGCACAGGTACACTAATTAGTAATAATAATGGTTAAATAAAAGATAAGTTTTAAAAACAACGGATTCTATTTAATGATGTAGGTTCATGTTTATATTGAAGAAAAAATTTCGGAAATAAAATTAAATGTATGTAAATTTCGAGAACACGATTCTAGCTTTGGTTAACATTGTTAGCATTGCGTACCAATTTATTAGTGACTACGATTCTCACTGGACAGCCTGCTGTTTCCGTCCTGTGCCGAATTACGTTAAGCCTATTAAATATGCATTGAATCAATGAGTGTGGTTTTGCAATCTGTGCACACATCGACCAGCACAGTATGAACGACCAAAATATAACTATCAACATTAGACAAATATTAGTGGATAACAACAAAATACTCATGAGCACACAATGCAAAGAAAGTTTCAAAGCACTAAAAGATATCATTATGCAAAATAAAAATCCCACATTAAGTAAAATATCATTTCCCACAGAAAATGGTGTCTGGAATTACATATGATGTAATTAATGTGTTCACACCGCACGCACATACATATATACACACACGCGCACGCGCACGCGCACAAATAGAAATAGTATTCTTTATGGTGCAGCTTCGTTCCCAGTAACCGTTACATATAACATGGTGAATTATTTAAAAACTTCCAGGTTTCCAAAGAATATCGGAATGTCGACCAAGGAATTCTGTCTACCATAATGGTTCTTGAAAATGACTGAGACGATGGAAGGACTTGAGCAAAACAATAACACAATATGAACTTTGGTCAAGGGGAGTGATGAGTCAACTCCACGGTCACGTCTTCCAATTCTGGTAGGGAAATTGTCATTCAGAGAGTCTCTTACCGTCATGGAACAATGCCTTCATCTAACCTTTCTATTTGTGGCATTAACTTATCTCTCAACATGATGAGGTATGTCTCACCAGTTATGTGACCACCAAAGAGAAACAGTCCCAACATTCATGGGCTTTCCACAATCAACACCATAATCCATTATGTCCCTTGCTGTTTGGAAAGGTCCATCGAACGTGAACTGTTTTGCGACCAATACCAAACATTCAGTCGGTTGACCTCAGCCTCAGCATTCACGTAAAACAAAGCTTGGTCATTGAACAACACAATATACTGCGAAGCTGTCGTTTTTCATCTAAGTTCTGGTATCAAGAATTTATGGTTACTATATATATATATATATATATATATATATATATATATATATGCGTGTGTGCTTGTGTGTGTGTGCGCGTGCACTTGAGTGCATAAATCCAAAAATGTGATTTATGCACTTAAGTGCACAAAATGCAACAAATCCTATATAGGTATCATCCAAGCACTAAACAGCAAAGTTTACCTTTACAACAGCAACATTAAATTACCAGACAACAGGAAACTCTTTGCATCACAACACATGTACAAATGGAATCAAGGTAAATTTAAAATTATGCCAATATATCAAACAGACAATTACTCTTACCTAGAAATACAAGAAAAAACTTCATAGACAAATTTAAACGAGCACTAACCCCACACACATAAACACACACCATATACACATAGTGGCCAAACACACTAGTTAAAACATAAACACACCACACAAAATACATGTAGTTACTGTATAGATATCTTTATAATATATATATATATATATATATATATATATATATATATATATATACTTTACAATTGGAATTAAGATACCTTTAGTTAATGACCATTTTCATGTAGGAATTTTAAAATTAAAATTCGCAGGATTTTTCAAACTGTTTATGGTATCAGTTTATAGTAGGATACTGGCTAGTTGGGGAAAAAGAGAGGGGGGACGTTAAAAGGGATATGGTGGGAGATATGGCAGAATAAGGCAACGTTACAGAAATTATATAATTGAGGTAGGAGGGCCTGGGTAGGGGGAGAGAAGGGAAAACCGATGGGCTGACCTATATCGTAATGGTCACACGGCCAAAGTTTGATTCAATGGGAATCCACGGAAATTAACGAAAACGTGAAAAAAACAATGAAGGAGTTAACTTTAGTAAGATGGAAGGGAGATAATTCAGAATTATTGGTGTATTAAACTCGTCCATATATCAGAGCTCAAAGTTTTGGGGAGTGTTTTCAAAGATTTAGAGGGAGTTTGGATACATATGTGTACCCATGCGTTCGTCTACGTTAAGAATATCTCTACTCGCATAGCCATCTATTCTTACATACACTTAGATACCTACATCCATGCACATACATACATACATATGCTAGCAGACATCTATCTACAAATACTCTATGTTAGGATGAAATATTTTCGAAGGATAATAAAAGGAGTTTAGTTAAGTTAAAAAAAAACACGGGCATAAACTTAACCTTAATTATAAGACAAAAATGAGAACAAATTAAAATTATTGTGACGTCCGAATGTATAATCATTCATTATTTCCCTAGATACATATTCCTAGCTCACTTCTTCAAGCCGTAATCTAATATGTATCGGTAAGTGACCCTTTAAAAACTACCTATTAAATTCATATATTAATGTATGTAGGATATGTTGAATATTAGAAAGTCTTATGATACTAGAATTGATTACTTAACATTAGATATACTGAATGGTACATACTAATTATATATAGGATATAAGACTTACATATATGTGTGTGTGTATGTGTATCTCCACACGCATACCTACACATATATACATACATACACCCATATATAACCCATCATGCACATATATACGCATATGTATCCACATTTAATCTTCCGAAAAATGTTATTACATGATATTTAATTGATCAACCAATAATGATAGTCTGTTTTTGTTGCATGAAAAATTTCAAAGCAACGACTAACTAGTGTATACGAGACGCAAAAGTGAAAATCGCATTGCAGCTCGTGACGTCACACATGACTATGTGAGAGTGAAAACGAGAAGTATTAAGTATGGGAAGCCGTGATATAAACCAATGGCTTCTGTTATCAATTATAGTCATTTTAAAAATGGTTGGTTTGGTTGATATATTGAATAGTAATTGTCATCTTGGATAATGGCTTATGTAAGCCGAAAGCTTAGATTGGATTTAAACATGTATCAATATGGTGATTTCCTTTCGTCTTTCAATGATAATATTATTAAGCTTATCAGACAATATGATAGGGACTTACTTAAAATAAATAGACAAAACATGTCTCTATTATTTAACGAAACATGCATCAATATATATATATATATATATATATATATATATATATATATATATATATATATATACATATAGTTTATGAAAAACTAGGTAATCCGTTTGGGTAAAGCTAAGGAGGATAAATCCAGAGCAAATAATTTAAATAAAAACAAACCACTTTAAGGTTCCATGTAATAAATTATTTAAATTATTTCACCACAGCCCTTTTAAAAGGCCTGCGGATCATCAGACTTTACTTCCAAATAAAAAATGAAAAGAAAATTTACACCATTTTGACGGGTCGTATTAAACATGTGTAAATTAACGAAGTGAGGAAGTGAGGGGAGAGAGAGAGAAGACATGAGTGAGTTAGCAGATATTGACACATTTAAACGGTTAACTTAACGGAAGTTACATATTAAAATCGAAGGGGTAGAGAAGAAAAAACTCATAGAGAAAAAAGAGAGAAGGAAGTTAAGATAGAAGAGAAGAGAAGAGAAGATGTCACTAATTTTCTTTGTAAAAAAAGCTAGAAACAGACGCTGTTATTTAGCTTTACTTTGAAAGTGTTATTTTGGGGGTTCATAAAGATTATAATGTTTGATATAAATTTGAATGTCTCTAGACTGTCTACAAATAATTTAATTTGATGTTTGTTAGTGATTTAAATTTTCTTTAAAATTTTGGAGATTTTCTATGAAATAGTCGATTAGAAAAATATTCATAGAAAGTACAAAATTTTATTTTAAAATATAAGTTTACTTCTAGTAATCTTTTTTTAAACTCTTAAAAAAAATTTTTTTATTGATTATTAAGTTGACATCTCTATCCGTTTGAATTTTGTTCATGAATTTAACTCGTAACTGTTTCTAGATAGGTAATCTCTTTTACTTAAATTTTAGTTAAGTTATTATGGGATAATATTTGAAGGTAATATTAAAGATCTTGCTCCGTCATATACTGTATACACACCCATGCAAATATCACATATACACACGTTTAAAAGGGCTGTGTTGAAATAATTTATTACATGGAACCTTAAAGTGTTCTGAATATATATATATATATATATATATATATATATATATATATATATATATATATATATATATATATATAAGTATAGTATTGGTGTAGACGGAATAAATTCCAATAACCAAACATACTATTCTTAAAAGAGTGCTCAATACAGAGTAGAGCAAATATTATATGATATTGTCTTATCAAGTGATGGTGTTGCAACACCATCACTTGATAAGACACCAGAAGTATTGAAACATAATGGCTATTTTTGTAGTGATGTTATAACATGTTTATGTTATAATTTTTGAATATATATATATATATATATATATATATATATATGTATATATATATATATATATATATGTATAAGAGAGAGAGAGAGAGAGAGAGAGAGAGAGAGAGAGAACGAATATATACACATACTGGCAAAAACAAACCCAATAGACGGAGCACACACACACAAACCATACAAAGCGTGTGTATGTATACATACTATTTCTTGTAGTAAAACAATATATATGTATGAAAAGGGAATATATATATATATATATATATATATATATATATATACACTAACTAAAAAACACACAACAATACACAAAAACAGAGAAACGTTTAAAATGCTACAGAGAACACACAAAGATAAGATCAAAGACCTCATCCCTTCCCCCTTTATCTGACCAATACTAATTGTTTTATTTCCCCTTAAGAAAAAAAAAAAAAGAAAAAAAAGAAGATTTTTTCACCAATCTAAGAAGAATTTCGATTACGAACACACACAAAAGACAATGGTTAATCATAAGAAAACATAAGGGCAAAATCTCTAAATAATACGTGGAAATAACCATTCTTCGCCTGATGAAGGTTACAAGACCTGAAACCCGTGTAGCAAAAAATAAAGAAAATAAAGTACAATATATATTTTTAAAAAATCCACTTTATAACCAAAAACATTTGCGACTTCTCTTGATTGATTTAATTTATGTAAAATCCAAAACACAGACACTAGGAAACTAAACGGACAAAATGATTATATATATATATTTATCACAAAGCATTAGATTTCTTTTCTACACAGCCTTTATATTAATTTATTCAGCTTCGATTAGTCTGGTACAAACCGCAATAGTGTGTTTCCCAATGAGAATCAGTGTAAATTTACTAAGGAAGTGGTCTGTAATAGGAGCTTGCAAATAATCATACTACAGTAGGCGCCATAGAAAATTAACATTGAATAGAATTGGACAGTTTTTGATAAGGTGAAATTCTCCAGATTGAACATAGGCGTGTGTGACTGAAAGTGTTTGCCCGAGAATTTTTGGTGTTGAATCAATTAACCCAATTTCGACGACGCACACCTCAACAGATTTCCGGCCAGCGTGTCAGTTTTCCAGTGAAATGGGAAAATATGTCATGTTTTTGGAGAATTTGTTTTCTATAAGATGCTGCATAAAACAAAGGTTACTGTTGATTTTAAAATAACCTATACACCCACACAATAAAAACGATAATTGATCCTTTACGCCTGCGTGTAAAGAATCGTATAAAATTAAAAATAATAATAAAACTTTTCTGAAATTCTATTCACGAATAAATCATTTACGTTGATTGTTATTCTCTTGCTTTTTGAAGAGCTGTACATAAACATCTTTTACACATATAGACATTTATCAGATTTACATAAATGTACATGACATACAAGAAACGGCTTTGTTGATTTATATTAAGATATTTAGTCATTTTTAAGAGAATTATCTTCGATAACATCACTCGTTGAGATCACTTTTCAGTAGAGGACACCATTTCAATTGCTACAGCTTAAAATCTTCACAACAATATCCTGTTTCTACCTGACTAGAATTATGGCCTAAAATTCCTTTTTGTTATTGTTCTAGCAGAAAACAAAGATTTTTATGGAGAAAGCTACTAAGGGTCGTTTAGTTTAATATTACACCATTTGGACAGCTTGTGAAAGACGAACTCACAGGCAATGGCCTGTGAAACGAGACTGCAAACTTACTACAGGAGATCTAAGTTAATGTAATGAATCGCCATTTTAAAATACCAACAAACTTTTCTATTTTAAGTCATATTTTTTTTTATCTATCTGTTGTACGTGAAGCGATGGTTTCATGATGATTCCTTATTTCGTGTTATGAAGATCGATTTAAGTTGGCAAGGTTTACATTATTTACAATTTTAAATCTCTTTTACACTTGTATGACAATCTTCAAATTGTTCGTTCATTAGAAATCCTATGTTTTGTTGCTCTTGAAAATATGTTGGTGATGGAAGAATCACAAATATTCTTTTTTTCTAGGAGTGAAAAGAAACATTAATTTGGTTTTATAGAGGAGGAACAACTAATTAGCGAACAATGGAAATTACCGTTTTAGGAGTTTCTCTCCAGATCGGTGAATATTGAAAATTATGATGAAAAAATAAATGGCTATCAAATAAGAAACATTTTGAAAGAAAATGACAAGCCAATAACTGAGGCCTTTACATTGATTTCTTCTTAGAAATGACTTTAAATTTTCTCTCTTTATTGTTTCTTTCTTCTTGTTTGATACAAAAGAAAAGTCATTTTTTAACAGGAAAGTAACTGTCGATGATAAATAAATTCACAATGTAAATTTAAAATGAAGAAACTAGTGTCCCGATTCAGAACTATCTTCAACAGCTTCAAAAGAAGTCGATTTTCCGAAGAAAAATTTCTCCCTTTTGCTTGAATTCAAAGGGAATTATTTATTACGAATTTCTAGAACCCAAATAATCTTTTTCGGCTCAATACTACAGTGAGCAATTTACTATAATAGTTTTAATGATTCTGTAGTAAAAAGAGAACCAGTGAATAAACTTATACCAAAGCTTTATTGCACTTTATTCTGAATACTCGTCTACTGACGGGTGTAATAGGGTGTTTTTATACCTCCTAGATCTTAAGGGGAGGTAACTGATGATTTATCAGTACAGATTCATTATAGAAAATCATTTTATTCTTGACAAGGAAATCGATATGACTGCATGATAACATCCATTCTCGAATTTCCAATGTAGCACATAAAATGATCAGTTGGGATGGCAAGTTCTAACGCTTTCAGTAATTCTCCACATCTGCCATCTGTCACTTTGTGGACGATGAATTTTCCGCCCTACAAACAATTTCCCACAGACAAAAAGTCGCCAGCTTCTCGCTACTCTATCGCTATTTCCAAGGCATGTGTTCTGATGAGCTACATTCCTTGGTTCCACCAACCTTGACCTTTGCAACCGAGACCCACCACACACAAAAATGAATCGTTTTCATGCATTTCATTCCACTCGGACAGCTTCTTTACAAGAATTGCTGCTTTGTGGAACAGACTTCTGACAGGATGTTTTCCCGATCACGATAATACTGACCTCTTCAAGTTTAAGGTTAACCGTTATCTTTCCTGTCCATCTTCATAAACTGCACTTGTCTTTTCTGACGCTCATACGACATCAAACAATAACTCTCTACCTTGAGTTGCCCTTAGATCTTACAATGGATAAACATTAGTATAAAAAGGCCAGTGACAACAACATAAAATGCTTTGCTGTCTGAATAATGATACTATGATTTTCAGTTTCAATATCTGGGATATCATTATTTACATTGCAATGTTTCTGACGTTGTGTTCTCGTCGAAAAGACTCAGGGCAATAGCCAGTGTGTAAATAATGTAAATAAACATGCTATGAATTTATATGAATAAATATACATTGTTAGAAACACTAGAAACTGTCACGTCAGCCGAATATTCAACAATCCACAAAACTTAGTAAATAACACATTTTAAAGTTGAAAAGAAAACAAACTAAAATATACCAAAAGTGGCAATAAATAACTTGTTTATACCAACTTATTTATTTGGTTTTAAACAATGGAATTTAATAGTCTTCGATTAAATTTCCGATCTTCTGTCAGAGAATATGACGTTTAACGAATAATAATAATTCAATAAGTTTTCACCAAATTTATTCATTATTCGTATATGCATCTTACTTGATGTGTTTTTATTACATACTTCTTAATCAACACACACGCACGAGCGCACACACACACACACACATATATATATATATATAAGAATTTATTATGGAAGTTAAGGTTTTTACAACCATGTTGCTAAAAATTTCAAGATATATTTATATGATAAATATAGCATGTGAATTTCATTTTATTAATATCTTTATTAGGAATATTTGCAATAATTTGCAATAATTTTTAGTGTAATATTTTATTAAGTAACGAATCGGTTGGTTAATTCCATGACATTACCTTTGCATAACAAAATCTGACATACTTGCTTATGTTAAAGGTGTTGGGATTGAAGTGTATTCATTTTTACTCACAATGTTTGTCATGAATGGACTCATTTTTAGGTTGTCACATGTGTCTGCACATGGGGAAAATACAGTATTGTTTTCTTTCCTCACATTTTGTGCAGTAAGAGCCAAGTAGCATCCAAAGGGTCATAACTTCAAAAACGCAAGCATGTAGTTAACATTGTGTAGAGTTAATTTCATAAAGGCTAAAAAAGACGAGAGTATCATTATAAGGCTGTTGGTGCTGATTTTAATCGTTACGATGTGCCGTCGCAAAACAATTGAACAACAAAATCACCGGGCGCTTATTCGCATTCGGACAGGAGCTAGACAGGTTTCTGTCGCTTGAGCACAAAAGTCTGATCACTTGACTTAATTTCAGACATCAGGTAACAGGAACAGTCCGCGTGGGGACATTTTCCCATCGAGCCGAAAGTAGCGGCGTAACATTTTGGGGTGATGCTGCAACAGACACCAATGAAATCTACGAGATATTGTTGAAGAATTATTACAATTCAGTGGCACTGTGAGAGCCCGAACTCCATCTTCACGGATAATAAAGCAACTCTTCTGCGTGGTTATAGCATTAACATATACCTCCAATAGGTTGATATCCCACACATGGAATAGCCAGCCATATCGTCAATTCTCAATCTAATAAAATACTTGTGAGACCAATTCAAATGATGTGTCTATGCTCGCAATCCCCTATCGAGTGACCAAGAATTGTGTGTTGGTGTAGTTGAGGAGAGGGGAGGAAACATCACAAAACAATATCCTGAGACCTTTGAAGACTATGCGCCAATGATCGTTGTCATTTTTGAAAGTACATGTTTTTGACGTTGTTACGTTTAGAAAGTTTGAAGTCATTCAAAAACCAATAAACAAAGCAATAAATATTATGATCTAATACCGAATCGTTTCGTTGATGCAACAGAAACATCCATATTAAACAGGGTAAAATCCCAAAGTGTCTTATTGTGAGTAGCGTATCTGGAAAATGTATTTACATCATTTTCAATAGTAACATGAATAAATGGACATTATAAATGTGATCAACATTAAATGAAATCGTCCTCTAAGCTATTGCTGAGCGCTTCCTTATGTCAAACAAGAAATAGTTTAGAGACTATACGTAAATTAATGTCATTTCACACTGTCGATCTTAAAGCATCGGAATAAAAATCACACAGTAAAACTTGGCTCTTTGTAGGTTTTTCGAATTAAGGCAAATGTAAAAAGAATAGGTTTTAATAGTATTAATTAATAAAGGGGCATAGATGATATTTAAAAATAAATAAATATTTGATCAGATGCAGAGTGCTTTTTTATTTCTCCAAAACGAAGTTGTTTCTAATGTGTATACAAATAAAAGAGAGTTCTTCAGTTGTTGACTCCTGGAGTTTAAGCCTACGAAGATAGCAAATACTTTTGGTACTATAATTTGCATAAAGGACATCATGTGTGCCTTGTCAAAGGACCGTACACAGGACACAGTATACAAAACGATAAAATTGCTTCTGGTTTTCTTATGTAAAGTTTTCCCATTACCTGTGAATTGTTCTTGATCTGCATTTTGATAATCCTTTGAACAGCCAATTTAGCTCTAAATAATTACTTTCAAAGAGAACGATTTTATTTTTAAGATCGACAAACAAGCAACGCTTAGAATGATATTGCCATTTGACAAATAATGTCGCCATAAAACAGAAGATATATTACCGTCTTTACAAATGAAATATTTTTCTTGAGACAAGTTGATGAGAGAAGAGTGTCAGTTATAAAAACGCGACGAAAGAATAAATTCTCGAGAAAGAAACAAAAACAAATACACAGAAATTTCACTTGAAAATAGAACATTTTTTCCAAATGCATTGAACTTTTTGTGCTTTATTTAGTTTTTGTGTTGCTAAACACGAAACAAAGAAACGCCTCCACAAAATTCTTTGGAATTATTTTCTCTTTTTTTTTTCCAGCTGATGGAATTCTCAGAAAGGCTTCTTGTTTTGAACGATGAAGTAGATTCTATATTTTCACATTATATTCTACAGTTTGTGAATCCATGGGACAATACTGAAGTACTTTGCTACTTTTTTCCCATTGCTTTCTAGTTTGTTGTCTTGTAGAAAGCAGGACATTTACTACTAGACACGTTTTCTTTGCCGATTACAAATTGGTTTAAATTTCTCATCTAGAAATGAGGTCAGTTAATTCTCTTTCAGTCTTACTGCATATTTTTACCAATCTTTTATATTATTACAATCTAGTTAATTTGCACAGTTCTCAATGTAAAACTCTTCCCACCAATCATATCTTTATATTTCTCCTGAAAGTACGCCTATAAAACCTGTGGTTGAATTTCTATAGTGTCATCGCTTCCAATCATTATTATTTATACAAGACTTATCTTCTGGAACCACAATACACAGATAACATTCATAGATTTTTCCAAACTTTGAAAAGAACATAAGAAAAAGAATAACATAAGAACACGGTAGTCTGCTTATTTTGGAAGTACTAATCTGAAATTGTGGCACCCATTGAGAATCGAACTCACTATTAATGCTTAGAGAAACTAATCATTGCTCTATAACAGAATATATGTGCATAATCTTGTAAGATAACTGAATAACAGTCTGACAATAGACTTTTCACTTGGGTGTTTAAAAGAAATCAGATTTTTATATATCTTCCATAGATTATAAGCTTTAGTATCAAATAAATTCTTAAATAATATCTGGTCTATTATGCATGAAATTCTAAATATTGCTATTTGTTATTATGAGGAGGGGGGGGGTCCTAAAAAGTTCCCTCCACCGGACAGGAAGCCGACAAAAATAGCTGATATTTGGCCATTTGTTCAGATTTTCGGAAGTGAGTTAGACCAGCTCCCCGCTTCAAACCAGTAAGGGGATTTGTTCTTGTTCCTTTTCAATTTTG
>OZ010577.1:4713400-4723400 GCA_963932145.1 Acanthosepion lycidas
AATTAATCTAACACAGGGCTGGTTAATATAATTCTTTTCTATCACCTAGTTGTGACCATTTAGGGAGTAGTAGTGTGCTATCCGCTATTGCAGAAACAGGGGTTGTCTAATGTAGCTAACAAGAGAGGTGGGGGGTGGAAACATATGACGGTGACATCTCTCAGTATTTCACCGATCGAACAATGAAACCACCCACATTTCATCTATTCTCGTTAGTGTCGGTGTTAACCAAAAACGGGGAAAGGGCCCGTTACACGCTCACAGAGAAATGAAAGGTGGAAAATAAACGCCATGATAAGAACTGAAGAATCGACCCTGTCCTCAATATATTTCGTTGTTTATTCAGAGCTCCAATTGCACGGTCTGCGTGGGTAGGTAGATAATACTTGGGAACAACTTCTACTACTTCTGAAATGTCAGACTTTTCTTTTCAACTAGCAAGAACTCTGACTGACTTCATTCTACCAAACTCTGATTATATCTAAATCACTGCGCATGGGTGGAAACTCTAATGGTCAACATTGGAATTGCCTTGACAGCCTGTCTTCCTCCCGTAACGGAGCAGCAGTAACAAATTCGATGGACAGTCTGTTACCCCCCACCCACCGACCAAGGGCGATTCAAAACTCCCCTCAATCTCATTTGTGACCGTTAATATAGACTTGCGATCGGAGGTCATCAGCGTATGATGAACCCAACAGATTTTTTTTAGCCCAAAAGATTTTATTTATTTATTTATTTATTTATTTATTCTCTTTTGGTCAAGTGAGTGGCCGCCTTGAAGACCCCATTTTACGGACATTATCACTGGCTATAAAACACAAAAACTACAAATGGAGATAAAAATCAAAGTCCACCCCCTTCTATATGGGTGCCCCAATCATAATGTTACAGGTGCTTTCTTGCTTGAATTGTTTTTTACGGTTTATGTGAGTTATCTAAAGCAGAAACATATGTTGGATTGTAAGAATAATTCTTTCTTTTACGAGTGAATTTTGCATTTACAATTTCTTGAAGATAACACTGATTTTTTAAAAATATATGTACTGCTATTTAACCCATAGCTGGAGTGGAGATGGATTTGTACCTTTCCCAATGGTATTTGCGCCTAATTGAATATAACGAAGCTGACTTGTATTCGAAATCGGCTTTCAGATTCCTTATTACATCACCCACATATCTTGTCACGGATGCACGATAAAAAAGTTTTTTGCCTTTAGTAAAAATTAATTTCCTTTTTTTACTAACACATAAGAAAAGTCATAAATCTGCTTTTTTACTAAATGTTCACCCAATACAAGGCCAAAGAGCCCCTCAAGATAGAAAATTACTGAATGATGTTTTTGTGCAGGTATAAGTAGAGGAAATAAATGCAGATTGTGAGGATATGAAACGATTGACCCCAGACTTTAGAGACTATAGTAATCTGGGAAGCATTCTCTCGGGTGTCTCTTCCACAAGGTAGGCGGTTCTTGAGAAGAATAGTGGAACTTCCTTGTTACCAAGGGAATATGAAGGGAATGAAAATGATTCGACCATGTGTATGTGGCATATCGGGTCCTAGTTGTAAAGATCTGAAATGGTGAAACTAAGGAATGTAACTTGTCTGAACGTTTGCCATGGAAATAGCGACAGAGTAGCGAGATGCTTGCGTCGCTTCATCCGCAGGAAAGTGCGGCACAGTTTAAACTAATACATCTCCCACAAGGCAGCTTAAACTCTTTTGAAGTTTGTCAAGACTGGAAAGTGATGATTGGGCAGCAGCAATTCAAATATCCGAACAATATTCATTTTTTAGTAGGATGTGATTATTATAAAAATAAAGCATGATAGGACATGTACTTCTTGGAGCAGAACAGGGAAGAGATCATTCCCCCTGTTTTGTTTTTTTTTGTTTTGTTTTTTGTTTTGTTTTTTATCGATGGATTGTATGTATGAGTTCCACTTGATGTCTAGGATGAACTTGCGTTCCAAGAGACGTTGAAGGCAAGGAGCCTCATTGTGAGTAGTTCATGATATCTGCAGAAAATTCACGGCCGCCTCAGTGATGAAACGTTACTAGATTGGTTTTGGAGTTATTGAATGCTAGAAGCCATTTTTCTCAATTGAGTTGTTAGAGCTAGGTCAAAGGTCAGCTTCCAGGCTCTGATCCTGGACGTGTACTCATAAACTGTGCTATCATCTGCATAGATATTTACCAGTAACATTATGTTATCAATTTTTACAAACGAGGTGGACCAGTTTGCTTTTTTTCTAGAACCATAGAGTTGAACTCCTGGTTTATATTATGTTCATTTTCTTAAAAACATACTCTACACTAAATTCTAAACATTGCTTTTTGAGATTTACTAAGTAGTGCTTTACAAGGACAACCGTTTTTTTCTTTATATCTAAATTGTTAAGAGACTCAGAAATATTGGTTGAAGCCGGTTGACTTTAAGAGAAGATTCCATCTTCCTTGAATGCACTGGAAATACAAACTCATTTTTTGCGAGCTTACGAATTTGAAAGTAGGCACTACTCCATATGAATGTTTATTCCGGGGTAACGTCGGGATATATGAATGGCATAATGGTTATCAGCACGGAAAATGGATTCGTTGACCCGAGTTTCAATTTTAAACTCGTCTGTTCACGATGGGCTAATATTCTTGAGAAATGTATGACTTCGTCTATTTTTCACACAGTGAATCTCTAAATAGCTGAGTAGTTTGGTTTTTCGAGCCCTGGTTAAAAGGCAAATCTGAATTGAAAATCGTGAGAAAGGCAACAGTAAATGATTCTTATCTTTCCCAATAAATCTCAGCTATTCCCACATATTAAAGAAAAGATAGTTGTAGAGATTCATAATTATCTATGCCCTGAAGAGACATGGCATTAAAAAAATGTATGGTCATCTTTTTAAGTGAGGAAATACTACATTTATAATGCAGAAGGCATTCATTTTGAAGCGTCAAACGCAGAAAAATTAAGACAAATAAATTTTAAAAAAATGAATTAGGTACTTGAATTTCTTCTCCCAAGCAGAGATACAAAAAAAGAGACGGAAGCTTCCGGATCATTTGCTGTACTGATAATATATAAAAAAAATGAAGACGGTTTGTGAATATATTTATCGGGCATCATAGCGCAATTCAATGCTAATTAAAATAATGTCATCTCATCTCATACACTAAGCTAAATTCAGACTGGCACAAGAGCGAGATCCTTACTGGTGATGGAAGTCAATAGAATAATTTCTCAGCCTCTACGAAAAGTGCCTTAAGGTGGAAATCTTTATGTAAATAATTTTACATTAAAATTCTTACTTCTTTCATTTCTATTGATTGTTCTGCGGGTGCAAATTATTATTTGCATAGATGATGAAACTTTTAGCTTTGAGTTCGAAATTAGAGGCAAGCTTTTTTCTTTTAAACTTTTGTGACCTCATTTTTCATCACCTACCATATTGAATTACTTTTCTGTCCCCTTTTTAGGAGACCTGTCTTCATTAATTATTTTGAAAGGTAAGCAGCATTTATGTTGCTCATCTGGCAGAATTGTCCGGTGCCACATAACAAATGCCGCTGACCTTTGAAAATAATTAATGAAGACGTGACCCCACAAAGTAATTCAATATGAAAAGTAAAAAAAAAAAGAAGTCAAAAATGAGGTCAAAAAAGAAAGAAAAAAGAAAGAAAAAAAGAAAGAAAGAAATTAAGAAATGCAAAGAACAAAAATGAAAAGAAAGAAGTAGGCATTATTTAATGTGTAATCATTTTACGACCATTAACCAAGAAATATAAAGGAATAATAATTATAGATTCTCTAAATTCTTGCCTCTAAACAATCCATAAAAATGAAAGAATTTCAATGTGAAATCATTCTCGTAAAGATTTCCTACTTAAGGCACTTTTGGTAGAGCGATAGTTGAGAGATTAACATACAATCATTCGTCTATTGAATTCTATTATTAGTGAGTATCTCGATATTGTACAAGTTTAAATTAGAATTTGAAAACGTATATTTGAAAGCTTAGAGACAACGTGTCTATGAGAATACAAATGTTTTTATTCACATGTAACGTCGTTATGACGCCCGTTAAATACATTAAAAAAAATCGACGTCATTTTGAAAAAAAAAAGAAAAAAGGTTATATATGGAGGATATAAATAATCCCTAAAAGCATGGAAATCCATGGAAAATTTTTTAAATCTCTTAAATTTTACAGATCATACAGTCTGTATAAGTGTCAACACTTTGGTCGGTAGGTAACTTTCGAATAATACAGCTGCAGAGCTAAAAAAAAAAGCAGTATATACACACACTATCTCATATATATATATATATATATACAAAAAACAGAATGTTCTTAGCAACTGGAGGAATGTAGAAACGCTATTTTCATATTGTTAACTGAAAATAACGTCAGTTATTGTTACGTGTGGAGAATATTGTCATTATAACTGTCATAAATATTTATAAATATTGTCTTTTCTACAGGTTAACTCTGAGAAATTTTCATATATATATATATATATATATATATATATATATGAATGGACATTGAAGTCAATAGCCACTGGCGACAGTCTGTTTCATGCTTATACACAATCGCCAGGCTATCGATTTTTATATTTACATACGCTCTATTTCTGATATTGAGCATTTTAACGCATAAATACAGCAGACCTTAAAACAATATTTTATCATATATATATATAAATATATATGTATGTATGTGTGCGAGTGTGCGATGGTGTCTGTGCATGTGAGCATTCGTATTTATAAATATATACACATATATTTTCTGTTGGCTTATATATGTGCATAAATTTACTCATAAACACGCATATATAAGCATACAGGCGAATATATAGATAAGCAGATATGTGCTAACATATACATTTACACACACACACACACAGGTAAATATTATACACTGAGGGAAACAAAATTGTGACACCCTAAATGTTTCGAATTTACTCAAGAATGAATGATAAATGTAAAGGGAATTACAGTAAAAGATCCCATAAGCAGATGACTTTCCCCAGCTTCCTGTCCCTCATTGCGCAAAGTCACTTTTCACCCTTTACTACCCTCTTTGTCCTTTCTTTGTCATCCTTTCACACCAACACGTTCAATAGCTTATTAGTTGCCATCTTGCTTCTCTTGTCCCTAATATGTCATCTTGGTAGTGTTACATTCTTTAAGACGTCTTTCTTCATTATGCATTCCGAAAATTTCACCTTGTCTGAAGGTAATTATCAGTTTCTTTATAGTTCCTATTTTCATTAAAGCTTCCTCGCTGGTCATATATTCTTTCCATTGTATTCTCAACATTTGTACACATGTTGTAAGATCAGGAGCTTCAACAGTACCCAGGCCCCATATTAATACACTGTATTTCCTTCTTAAGTGTTAGCACAGATCTCCGCGTACTCTTGCTCCAAATGTGAGTACTGTCTTGCGACACCTAATTCCGGATTTCTTGCACACAGGTTGAGCGACAAAATCTACTCTTACCATTTAACACTACAAAATTCTATTCGATATCCCAGCTGACATTCTTATAGTACCACAGCAAATAGGTACGAATGTGTTATAGTGTAAAGGGAAGTCTGGCTAGAGGAACCCCGTGACGGTAATTTATCAAAATGTCCATCACTCCTAAACATGTACATACCGTACACAGGTGAAAATCTACTTTGTCCTTCAAGATGCCATTTTATTTTTCCTTAGTCAGTATCAACTTCTACACGTAAATGGATATACGTACGAGGAGGTGCTGAAAACTTATAGACTTGGCCTGGGAGATAATTCTTCAATACTTCCTCGGACATACATGATATATATTGAAGTAATGAAAAGTATGGACACCTACCTAATAATGTGTAGCTCATACTTTTGCCTAAATAACAACGACTACGCAACTTGGATTAGATTCTATGACTACTTATTTGGGTTTATCTATCCAGGGACGTTCCAAGGATGTCTACAACAGAATGGTGTTTGTTGGGTGTGGCTGCAGGAAATGCAGTTTCCATATATGCTCAATGCGGTTTAAATATGGCGAGCGTGGAGACGAGTTGACAACCTTATTTTCAGTTGAGTGTTCTTGGAATAAGTTTCGTTTACCTGTGCACAACAGGGGGATTGTAGCATGTCACTGGAACAAAACATAACCATCAGAAAATATGCCGAGCATAATGGGTTACAAATGCCTTTGAAACAAGATCTGTGTATGTCAAACCAGTCAATATAGACTCCGGATTCAGTAGTAGTGCTTGCTAACTATAAAAGATTACACTTCGCGTCATTACGGAGCCACTACCAGCTTGCAAAACACGTTGATGAGAAGTTTTATTCTTAGACTCATGAGGTATCCTCTACACACGAATTCGACTGTCAACACGAAACAGCTAGAAATGCGATCATGCAACACGGAATCACTTACTCACGGTTTAATGGGGATGCTCTATGTCCAGGCAATATTCGATGCCGTAGTGGCAGTGTCTGCTGTGCATTGTATTCAATGATGGATTGAGCAACACAAGTGT
Source organism: Acanthosepion lycidas (assembly GCA_963932145.1). Classification (NCBI taxonomy): domain Eukaryota; kingdom Metazoa; phylum Mollusca; class Cephalopoda; order Sepiida; family Sepiidae; genus Acanthosepion; species Acanthosepion lycidas. Next base: position 4,719,939 of record OZ010577.1, read on the forward strand.
TGAACTGCGATGTGATATCGTGCAATGTCCTTCTTTGCTGGTGCCGTTCTTGCATCATCTGTAAGCGCACATAGATTTCCCGTACCGCCGATGACTTTCCGCTGTAGCCCGGGTATTGTAACTCGAGAAAAACATAGAACAGTGTTTGTAACATGCAGAATTCCATCTTGCATGTTACAAAACTCATTCCATGATCAAACGACGTTAAAGCTTGTCCATATCCCATTACATGTTACATTAATTCTTTTACTTAACACATTCGCCATCCTGTTGTACTGTTTTCGCTAACATTTCGGCACTTCATCATATATATATATATATAGAGAGAGAGAGAGAGACAGACAGACAGACAGACAGACAGAGAGAGAGAGAGAAAGAGAGAGTGAGAGAGAGAGCGAGCGAGAAAGAGAGATAAACATAGGAACCAACACTGCACAGTGTTTGCGAGTTTCACACCTGAAACGATCTTCAGATCATGTGTCCCTAATCCTTTAACTGGCTGTCTATATCGACGACTGCGAAATTAAGGGAGTGGCGGCGTGGGGGGAGAGGAAGCTGTCCCTTCCCTTTTTTTAATGCTAATACTTTACGTTATTTATAGTCATAACCTTCTGTTTGCTTATTTATTATTTTTATATTGCATTTATTTGTTGTTTTTTTTATTTCCTCTGGTTCTAAACTTTGGTAGTTGGAAGAAAATTTTTTTAGATTTATCTTATAAGATTTTATTTAGATTTTTTAAATCATGATGTGATCGTACGGAACTTATTAGAAATTTATGTATGCATTAAGACATGAAGTCTTATCTTTTGTTTAGAAGTTTATTATTTTGAGATGATTGTTGCTAAGCAAATGTTATTTCATTTTGAGATGTTGTAACTTGGCACTGTTTTTCTTACTTTCTATGTTATTTTTTGGTGTGTTTTGGTTTGTACATTTGAGAGGGTTGAATGTTTTCAAATTTTTGTTAAATGATGTTTCCTTTTTTCAGGAACTTTTTGTTATTCCTATATATAATGTATATTTTCTGTATTCCTTTGGATTTTACTGTAGGTCGATATATGGCGTTAATTTGTAGGCAGTTACTGTATAGTGATATTCATACATTGTCAGTTACAGGTGTTTTTTTAGTGTATTGGTGATTTTTCTGTTGTGTATTTTACTTGTAGCATGTTTTCAGTGATATGTTGTGTAGTCATTTCTGTTGAGTATTTTGTACAGTTTACTTGATTTGAAGAAGTGTTTGATAGTGAGTTTCATTGATATTTTCCATAAATTTTACTATTTTTTAATTATAGGTTGAATCAAAGGATGATTTTATTTCTGTTGTTGCTGTTTTTTTACTATAAAATACACGGCGTTGAATTTTGTTTTCATTTCAACCGGTTACCTCCCACTTTCGCTTAATCACCCGCTGGCTGATATATAGAGCCCACGAAATGAATAGTAATACATAGCGTGAAGATTGCTCGAGGTATGAAACTGACAGTTACCATGCTGTGTTGATTCTTATGATTCCACATCTACAAACATTATATCTTCAATATTGAGTATTCTTACCCCATAAATATGGCAAATTTCAAACATATATATGTGTGTGTGTGTGTGTGTGTGTGTGTGTGTGTGTGTGTGTATACGTTTAGTGAAAGAGTGTCGAATTAATGTCGGTGGAAGTGAGGATTTAGTGATACTGAAGAAAGATGAAAATGTACGGTCGTGAGTTAAGGGGCTGCTAGAAGTGAGGAAATGTATAATTAATATGGGATATGGTGGGGGAATTGAAAATCGGACTGCGATAAATGAAAGAGGGTCTTTAGTCGCCTAACTTAAAGAGGTCGGTTTCCGGACACCCTGCCGTTAAGTTTCGAACATGCAAAATGTCTGTAGAAAAATCTTAGATTATTTGCCTGTAAAATAATTTCAGATATCAAGATTGAGAAAGAAAGAGAAGGCAGTGAGAAAGAAAAGAGGGAAGGAGAGAGAACACAACATTAAGTGAAAGAGCGAGAAAAAAGGCGAGAAAGAGAAGCCGAGAAAGAATTTGAGACAGTACAAGCGAAAGAGAAAAAGGAAATTGAGAAAACGAAGAAAAAAAGAATGAAAGAAAATAAGAAAAAAAGAAAGAAAGTTGTTTATTGCATGAAAGAGAGAGTAATTATATCATAAAATAAATTCTTAGATAATATACACCCATATATACGCTCTCAGCTTCTCTCTCTCTCTGTCTGTCTCACTCTCACGAACATCAATATGTGTGTGTGTGTGCACGCCCGCGCAGGCGCGCGTGTGTAGAGACATAGAAATCAAGACCGCATGGGGACTGTCAGTTTTACTCTTCAAACAATCTTCAGACTATCTCTTTATCTAAAAATACTATATATGCGATACTGAGCGCCCCTCCTTGATAAATAAAGCCAATTTTAAACTATATATATATATATATATATATATATATATATATATATATATATATATATATATATATAGAGAGAGAGAGAGAGAGAGAGAGAGAGAGAGAGAGAGAGAGAGAGAGAGTAGCCACCAAAATTAAGGAACAAAAATTAAAACTTTGATATTTAAAAAAATATAAGATTAATTTTTCTGAAATTTTCACTAAATGTAAACAAATTGTGTTTTAAATCTGTAAGTTATTTGGGATGATACAGAGAGAGAGGGAGGGAGAGAGAGCTATGAAACATTTAATTTTTTACTCAAATATCAAGGGTCCCAAATTAAGGAACAAATCGGAAAATATGTGAGAATAACGCATACAATCTAAATTTCTGATAACCGATGTTAAAATAAAAATTGTTTATCATCAATTCATCATTTTCTGACATGGCGAAACGTCAAAAAGTCTCTAAGATCTGATGTTGTCAAATTTCGAAATGAAAATCACACAATTCACCAAATTGCTGAACAGGTGAAGCGTTCTAAAAGCGCTGCGAGCCGAATTCTGAAACTGTACGAAAACACTGGTCGCTTAACCATTCCAAACAAAGTTGGGTAGACCAAGGAAAACAATGGCCAGAGAAAATAGGATCGTTCAACGCCTAGCACTGAAGGAGCGTTTTCGAATTGCAACAGGCATTTTACGAGAAATTTCAAATGACATGTGTCTCGACAAACTGTGTGTAGACGCTTGCAAGAAATAGGGGCTTTATGCTAGGTGTCCACAGAAGAAATAGGGGCTTTATGCTAGGTGTCCACAGAAGAAATAGGGGATTTATGCTAGGTGTCCACAGAAGAAATAGGGGCTTTATGCTAGGTGTCCACAGAAGAAGCCGCTTATAAGCAAAAAAGAACAAGGCAACAAAACTGGAATTTACAAACAAGCACGTATTGTAGTCATCAGAACAATGGTGCATCGTATTTTTCAGTGATGAAAGTAAATTTCATGTATTTGGTTCAGATAGAAAACAGTATGTAAGAAGAGTAATTGGCGAAAGGTTGAGTTATGTA